>CM075855.1:75063291-75660791 GCA_037975125.1 Latrodectus hesperus | reverse complement strand
GACAATTATTTACAGTAAGAAAGGCAAGTAATTTTAAATGAGATTAAATTTTAATCCTCTTTAACACATAATGAATTGCGCATTCAATTAATATTTTATCCAATTATACTTTTTTAATGTGTGATGTTTAATCTTGAATTCCTTTTCGTAATAATGATTAAGTTTTTATTTTATAATCAAATAAATGTGAATCTTGATGTGTAATGTATTATCAGAAATATAGGTTATGATAAAAAAATTTTTAATAAGAGAAGTTATCATCACTTATATTAATTTTTCACTTAAAAATAGAAAAAAGATATTTTAAAGTTTCACTTTTTAGTTATTCTTGAAAGCGATTTGTTCAAGCTATTCAATGAAATATTCATAATTTATAGTTGTTGTGGTTAAAAGAAAATAAATTTTATCTATATTTTTTTATGCTTACATTTATATAAATTAAATGTTTTAATTAAAGATTAAAATTTAATTGAAAATGTAATCTTAAAGATCAATCCACATTAATTCTAAAACTTTAAATACTAAAAAACAATTTCTCTTATCTATTTAATTTCCATGAAAAGGAAAATAAAAACTTTTGAAATAAGAAATCTTATTTTATATGATAAATTTTCTGAATGAATTTTCTAACCATTTCTGCTTTGAGGTATAATTTAACTGTTCATATTCTTTTAAAAAAATTGTGATCACAGTTATTTTTTTTTATACAGGTAATAGGTATTCTGATATACTTGAGAAATTTGTAAGGAATTGATGATTCTGATGATTTTGATTGTGAAAAACTCATTAAAAAAATTTTGTTTGAAAAGTCATTAATTGGAATGAATTGCTTATGGAAAGTGATAATCTTGCTGCTTTAAGTGATATGATTTACTATATTATATTTTAATATAATATTCTTTACCTTTCCATGGCAAAAACAACAAAATCTACTTTCTTAATCTGGTTACTCAATATAATGAAATAAATTTATAAAAACTTCATTTTCAGTATAATTTTGCGGCATTTGATCTAGTATTTATTTTTTCATATCACCATTGATAAATTCAAGAAAATGGTTAACTTAAGTTGTGCTATATTGAAATGCTCTGTAGTTATAATCATGATTTTATATAGGTTCAACAGAAAAAAGAGGAACAGAAGATGAATATAATGATGGAAGTGAAGAACCTCGTGAAAGACGTAAAACAAAAACTAAACAAGTGAGTTTTATATTTTCATGTGTACTTATATTCATGTTCTGTTCTAACATATTTTATCTGATCAATTCTCTATAATAGTACTCAACAGTCACTTTGCAATCTAGACTTAAATTCTTAGTAAATCATGAGGTTGTTTTTTAGATACATATGCAAGTGACAAATTATGTAACTTAATGATTAAACTGATATATAATAATGAAGTATCTATAGTTCAAGTGGACAGAAAGCAGGTAAATCCATATACAGAAATTTCTCATAAGCATAAAAAACTTATGATTAATTAAAAATTTTTTTGGAAATTTGTATCAATGAAACTTGAAATTGGCTTTCAATTTAGTGAACATATACAAGAAAAATATTTTCTCAAACTTTATACAGTTTTCTTTAGCATATAATTTATACTAAAAGGAATATATATTTTCAGTTGTTAGAGATGTGTTTAAATAATTATCATATTATTGAAATATCTCTCAGTTTCTTTTTCCATTTATATTTTCAATATATTTAAGACAATATAAATTTTTTAAAATTGAGATTTATAATTCAAAGAATTATTGAAGAAATGTTAACTTTTATATCTAAGTTGTATATCTTTATTGAAATGTTTTATTAAATGACAAATATTATTAATATGTAACTTGAGTCTTTAGTACAAAATACAATATATATTGAATATTACAATTTTATTATAAGTGCAAAATACTACAATTTTCTCTTGTAGGTTTATCTTACAACTGAAGAAAATGTTGCATTTAAATCTGAAGCCAGTTCCTCAACTAGCACAGTTCCTCATGCAAATTTCATTACTATAAAAACAGCTTTTACTAATTCACGATCGGCTCCAAAATTGTTGGAAGGTTTGGCTGTAGAAAATGATTTAAATCAACTGTGTTGTACAAAAGCATCTTTTTGTTTTCAACCTTCAGTACCTGTCAACATTACTGATTTCTTTTATCCCAAGAAGAAAAGAGGTATTTATTTTTATTAAATTTAAATTTATGTTATATTCATTGTCATTTATTGAATATTTGATAAGTTTCCTTTAGATGTTATAGAAGGGTTATATTAAAATCAACTGTAGAACATATACTTTTTTAATGTATTTTAATTATGTATTAAAAAATATATATTGATAAGGAATCATTAATATTTAAATAACATAATTAGTGTACCAGACTACATTCTTGTTGAATTAAACGTTTGTTTTTTTAAAATTCCAAAAGACTATTTTGGAAATTTTGTTTTATTATCTTGCAAATTTTAATCAGTATTTTCCTTTGAAAAATAAATTTCAAATCCTTAAAGTAAAATGCAGCTATGCGATTTTTTAATTTGTATATAGTTTTTGGATTTTTAATATTTTTCTTTCAATCTGAAACATTTTTAATTTTGATGTTCATTGAATCTATATCCTTATAAATGAAATGAACTAATTATGGTATGTAAATTCATCAATTAAATATGAAATTATTAGAGTTTTCTCTGTTTCTAGCTAAAATTAAAAAACTTTAAATATCTTTCTGTTCTGCTGTGTGTTCGACTTCCATGTTCTTCCAAAACGCCTTTAGTAGCTCGGAGTTAATTTCAAGTAGTTACTAGTCAAATGTGCCTTCATATGCAAAAATTGGCTGTAGCACAATAAACAAATAAGTTTTTTTTATATTTTTGTAATTATATTTAACAAGCAGCTGTATTAAACTGTTAAGATTAAATCGTTAGTGAAAATAATTTGAAATGGACAAGCTACAGCTTTTATTTTATTTTTTTTTATCAAGTACTATCCAAAAGATTAATTAGAATCAAGAATGAAAAGAAACAGATCTTTTTATCGCTGTGCATATTTTGAATCCTTATTATATTTACAAAATTTAAATGGTATGTGCAATGTTAACTTTAAGAAAAGATTTTTCATACTAATCATAGTTTTCTATCATGACTGAAAAATAAATCATAATTAAAAATTGGGAGTAATTAAAAAAGGCAAAGATTTCTCCATCTAGTAGGTGTTCAATAAAATCAAGTACAGTTGCAATGAAAAAAAAAAAAAACTATTGTAACAACAATACATGATTTTTACTTTTAAAATAACAGTGTTTTCAACAACTGTTGGTAAAGATTTATGTTTTCATATGAATGACTTTTCTTAATTTAAATGTTTGTAATTTCTTCTTTGTAAGAAGTACTAATGGCAAAAAATTGCTTTTAAAATAAATTATTGTCAAAAATTGAAAGTTTCTACTGTTAGAATGATTTACTTAGCTCAAATTTAAGCTTTTTCTTTCATTTTTTTATTTTGCAAGAATTTTTATCTTGGTTAATACGATGTTATGCATAAGAAATTTGTACAATTTATTTTTAAAAAAAAGACATTTGTAGATAAATAAAGTATAAATTATGTGCAAGATTAAAATTTTAGAATTTCTTGCAAGGATAAAGAGAAAAATGAGAGGTCAGGTTCTGTTTAAATTGTGTAATGATGTTATCTTTGACTTGGTCAAATTTGCTTAAGGTCCACTTTGCTTATTTATATATAATTAAACATTTTTCTAACTTCTTAAAAATATTTTCTCATTCAAACATTTCAAATAAATTTTTTCATTTGTTCTGCTAAAAAATCTGAAGTGTTTTACATTATTATTTAATTTTTACCTCATTTTATTTGTATGCAAAAGATTAATAAATAAAAAAAAAACTCCAGTTTATATTCAAAGTAGGAAATAACTGATTGGAAAGATTATTTCATATTTGTTGCTTCAATTATTTAAAATTTCTTTCATTTTGCAAGAACACCAATCAAAAAACAATAATGAATACCTGCAATGAAGAGAAAACATTTGGATTGGGCCAGGAAATATCAATATTGGGCTGCACAAGACAGGTTGTATTCGGTGACGAAATTTTTTTTTGTGCAATGGATTCAATCAAGATTTGTCAGGAGAAGTGAGGGAGAATCCATCAGGAAACATCTTGTACAAACAGTTAAAAGCACCCTTAGAAACAAATGTTTTGAGGTTACTTTATTTTTGGAAAACATGAGAACTTAGAACCAATTGAAGTGATCATAAATTCTACAAAATACATTTCTATATTTGGAAAAAAAAATTTGTGTCTATGATGCAAACGTTCACTGGTGGTGTTGGTATAGTTCAATAAATTCTGGCTCCATGCCATACTCTAAAATAGATAAGAGATTTTTTCAAGAAAAGAAATTAATGGTTTTGGATTCGCTTGGTAATTTTTCTGATGTAAATCCTATCAGAAGTTTGTGGAGCATTGTAATGAGACATGTAACTAAAATGGGCTGCTCAACTAAGAAACAATGATTGAGAATGCTATAAAAATTTGCTTTCATGATGACAAGATCAAAAATTTATGTTCTAATTTAGTGGAATCCATGCCAAACCATGTGCAGGATCTCATTCAAGTTAGAGGAAGTCTAATTTTATATTAGATTGCTATACTGTGCATGTATACCAAATGTAAGTTAATCTATACCAATTAAGCAACATTTGTGAAAATGTTTGTGTTTGCCTTAATTAATTTGCTTAATAGTGTATGTTCTGGTTGCAATATCCTCCATGTGAAATGATCTCTGGGACTGATATACCAAGTCTGTGGTCTTCTGCTTGGCCCCTGCTTCTAAATTAAGATCTGTTTTCAGGGCTACAATGAAACACCCACTGAATGTCCCCCTGTATTAGGTGCTGTCCTTTAGTGCTCAAGATGAAAGTCTTAGTAGCCAGACATTACATAACATATTGTAATTATGTAAATAATTACAATATAATACCTTTATTGTAATTATTTGCCATAAATGATTAGAATAATAAGGGTATTTTATAATTGTAATTATTTATGGCAAATTTCAAATTTATTTATTGCCAAATTTTGACAGTTACAGTATAAAAGAATTTTTATTTTCATCTTTTGATTCAAGAATTCATGCTTACTTGATTATATATCTATTTTACAAAGTAATTCTGTAGTTAATAATATTTGAAAATAATGGTCAATTTGTTTTTGATTGTCATTTTTTACTTAGTAAGTTAATTAGTACACAACTTTTTTTAAAAATTTTTGTTATGATAGTTTTAAAATTTTTTGTTGCATATTAAATTGAAGTTTTTTATTAAAAGATCTGTACAAATTTTGGTGAAAAATTTTATGATTGGGAAAAGGTAAAAATCTTAATCTTTCCAAAATCATAAAAAGTTTTTAAATTATAACTAAACAAATAATCTTATCTTTTTAGTTACTGATTAACTAGCCTTTTTACATATTTGTTTCAGGAAACTGTTCTCGTTTTCTTATAAGTATTGAACTTATTCATTCAGTGTCTAAAATATTACATTAAAATCAACAATTTCAAAATTTGTACATTTAGGTTAACAATTAAAGAATAATCAAAGTAATTGCTAAAAATATAAATAAAAAGTTATCAAGCATTTTTTAAAAAATAATTATATTAAGTCCCATTAATAGTTAAATGTGCACATATCCTTTGAGCAGAGAAGTTGCTGATTAATTATAGAGCAAGTCACCAACTGGTATTTTAGAATGTGAGAGTTTAGTAAAGGAGTTTGTTGTGTCTCTATCACAAATACTGTCTGCTTACAGGGATTCTTGGTTTTGTAATTTGATAATTACCAATTTATTGTTGCAAATTTAAGTGAAGGATTTTCTTACTTATTGTTGCAAATTATTACAAATTAAATTACAAATTTGAAAATTTATTTATTGTTGCAAGTTAAGTGAAGGAACTATTAACTTAATCACTCAATATCACACTGCCAAGAAAGTTTCTTATGTTAGTCTAGTTAATTCTATGAGAATTCAAATTTTTTAACTCTGTAATTTTAAGAACGATATTATATCATTTCATGATAAACCTGTTGCTAATCAGAATTATTTTACTCTTGTTTTTAGTTTTGATGGACAAAGTATTGAATCTCCAAACCCATATTGCTGACTCTGTAAATATAACTTCCTCTAATGTATGTATTCTAGTATATTTTTTACATGTTCCTATTTATAAAATTTATTAAATAAAATAACTCATGGAATTCATATAAATGGTATAGTTAATAGTTCAACAAATTTTATGAAATTTATTAAATTCCCATTATATTTATTTTATCCCCTTAAGTTGTTATTGGCCTGTTAATAGGGTTTTGTATTATTTTAAGTTATTTTAAAGGTTTTGTGGTAATCATTTTAAGTGCTGTTTAGTTTGTGTTATTTTATAAAAATCATTTAAAATTTTACATTTGATTATTATTTACTTTAGGTATTTTTGCAATCTATGGAAACACCAACAGCTGTTCCAGAACATGATGTATGTAGAATCTTCATTACCTACTTGGCTTTAATATTTTGATAATGAGAGAGAAATATTTTTTGGTTTCTATATATATATTATATATTTTTTACATTCTTTTCAATTTCATTGGCACAAATACCGTATAATCCAGGATGCAAAATTATGAATATTTTTGGCAGTAAAGAAATGCTGAGAAAATGACACGTTGTGACGTGCGAGATGACATAAATACAAGGGTTGCCAAAATAGAATTTTCTGCATAATTCTTATCTATGACATAATCAAATCCAGGTTGCCAGATACATAAGGAAATCTGCCAACAAAATCTCCAAACTCAGAGTTTGGCATCCTGGATTTTACGGCATCTGTGCCTTATCATTTTAGTGTTGTAACTATTAATAAATTTATTTTAAGTTTTTTTTTTTAAACTTTGTATTAATATTGACTGAATTATAAAATTGTAAAGAAAGGGAAAAATTAACAGTATATATGAAATTATGAGAAGAGAATAAAAATGCATACCTATGCATCTTTTGTCTTAAAATATTTTAATCAAGTCTGCTTATTTTTATTTTTTATTTCAGAGTATTAAGTAAGGCATAAATTATTTTTTTAAGATATAAAAATTAAATAATACTTAATTAAATTAAATATAATATCTTAAACTCTAACCTGCATGATTGGCAGTTAAATATCAACATGATATTTATTAATTTTTTAAGGCAAATAGTTAGAGATTTTAAGGCAAATAGTTCTGATTGGTAAGAAAAACCCTTTCTCAGCATTTCTTACAGTCTCTACCTTAAAAAATCGAAGGCATTAGGATGAATAAAAGTGCTTTCAGATGCTAAATTAAGGATCACTGATGAAAATATCATAATTTCTGGGAATTTTAGGTTATCATTAAAGAAGGGTATTTGGATGCAACTTTTGTGGTGATATTGTCATTTTTCTTATGTGTGCTACTAAAAGATGAGGAAAAAGAATAAATTATCCAACTGTTTGCTTGACTGTAAATGATGTTTCCTATATCTAAAATTTGTGTGTTTTATGAAATGTTGAAAACTTCCTAACGTTCTCAAGAACACTTAATTGTTTCTTGTTACTTAAAAAATTGTTCTTTCGCAATATTTTGTATTGAAAATCAAGACAAATTTAATTATTTAAAAAATTATAAGTTTATTTTGAATAAATTTGGAAAATAAAAATAGATTTCAAATGTCTCCCAAAGAATCTGAAATATTTTTATATTTTATCATAATTTTTATTAATTCTTATAAAGAAAACTTAATAAAGTCTCTCCAAATATAAAATCTATATTGTCTCATGAAACAATGTTTTATCCTTAAATTAGTTCAAATTCTTAATCTTTTGTGACAACATTAGTCATTAAAAATACATAAAACTTGTTAAAATTAATTTTTATAAATAAATTTTCACAAAAATTTTATATCACGCGTTTTATGTTTATTGAATGAAAGAGATCTTCATTTTTGTTGTAGCTAACTAAGAAAAGAAGATTTAAAAAAGAATGTGTGTGAGTAAAGGGGGGACTGAACAATCAAGGGATATAAAATGCAGGACAAAGATATTTATGTTGCTCTTTTATGATTTGCAATCTGATTAAATGTATACAAGTTTTTCATTTCCATGTATTACCTTTTTTTCTATTTTAACATTGAAAGATTTATGTTGTGAATAAATTTCCATATAATATCTGTCGCATAAATTTTATAATTTAATATATTTGACAATATGTGATGATTGTGGCTTGACATTTGTAATTGGTTATTAATTTGAAATCATGTGAATATTAACGTCTTTATGAAAAAAATGGAGAAATATTATGTACATATTTTTTATTGAATATTTCACAAATTCAATGACATATAATTTAGAAGTAATAGTTTATTGTTAATAATTCAAAAGATTGTTTATTCAAGTGACTAGTACTTTCATAATTTAATAAATAAATATTCTAAATTTAAAAATATCTCAATTATGTCGATGACACGGAAAACAGTAGATTCACCTCTTTAGTAATTATATTGAAAAAAGAATAAAATAGTCACAATAAATGTATTTTCCTTTTTTTATACCTTTCTAATCTTATGTTAGTAATTCACACTCTATTTCAAAAAAACTCAGTATATAGTATTAGCACTTATATGATTCACTGCATGTTCTTTATTAGGGAAAATTGTTGGTATTTTGTATATATTTCTTTCAAGCTTTCATTTTTAAAACAAAACTAACATGGATAAATTAGTTAAAAAATACTTGATTTTTCTTCCACACTTAAAATATTATTTGGAAAAAAAATGGGGAAGATTTTATTAAATTTTAATTAACATTGTTTAAAATTTCATTATATTTACAACTGATATTGTTTCAAAAGATTGTTTCCTTATCAGTAATATTAAGTAAATTGTCACAAATATTAAGCATTTTTTTATTTAATATTTCTTTTAGGTAATTGATGACAATTCTTTTTGTATTGGGACAACACCAATCAAAGATGATCAAGATGTTGATGAAATTATTGAAAGATTTTCAATTCTAGATATAACTGCGTAAGAACAGTTTGTTAATCAGCATTAACTGAAATATTTAATTTATTTGACAAATTTTTAGTTTGTTTTAAAAATTGCATTATATGGGATTAATCTTGTTTGTGCATACCCTTTTATAATATGACATTTTATTATTACTTTTTTTGTGTGACTTTCTTAAAATAGGAATAAAATTAATATAACATTTGCATTTAAGTTGCATCATAGAAGAAAATAGTCATTCATAGAATTCATTTAACATCTGTGATGAAGATTAAATGATTTTCTATAGTTTTAAATTAATTTTTACAATAAAGAGTGTTATTGAAATGCTTATAAGAAAAATGTATAGTTATTATATTTAAAGAATTTTACTTTAAAGCTTGAAATAATGTATGTCATTTAAAAATATACAGCATCTCAGATGTAACATGTTCTAACTGCGGAAAATATTTTTACTAAAACACTTTTATTAAATAATTATACACAAATAAGAATTCACTTAAATTCACATTTTAATTTAAATATTTTATAAACTTCTTTGAAAACAGTCTTGGTAGTTTAGCAATGATATTATTACCTTTTCTACTTACAAATATTATTAGAATCAAATTTCTGAATAATCTTATGTCTATTCCATCTTGTTATCTCCTTAGCTGTGATAAGAAACTAGTAGGTTTTGGAATTATCTTTGGCAACATATTGTTTGATCATGATGTACAGTAACAAAGAATTCCTTTAATTTTGCAATAAAAAACTAAAAAAATGGCTGTCACACAGTTCAAAATTTATTTAAATTAAAGTTTTCGAAGTAATTCTCTTTAACTAGAAATCATTAATATACAAAATTAAATTATAAATTTGGATCTGGTGTTACATATCTGATGAAAATATTCTCAAAAAAATTTTTTTTACTTTCTTTATTAATAATTTTTATATTTATAATATACTAAAATATGCTATATTTGCTTCTTAATATTTTAATGTACAAATTTTGCATAACATTGATTAATTAAATATTACACTTTATACATACATTCATTTATTTCCATAATTAGAAATTGTTCAGTTGGGAAGATCTTGTTATAAGAATACAGAATTTTAAATTTATAAAAATGAAGTTTCTTAGATTTTATTATTTTTAATATAATTTACTCATTTTAATCCCAATCATTTTTTAAATGAATTTGTGTAACTTAATGCATTTCCTTTCACTCCTTTAATTTTTAAATTTTATGCTTTACAGAGATATGATAGCAAGTGATTTATCATTAGCAATTGGAAATGACAATACTTTGGATAGGAGTTTATTACCACCTAATTCTGCACTAAAAAAAATTTTGAATAGTAAGTTATTTTTACATAATGTTTTAAGTAACTCCAGATAAATATTTCCTATTATATTAAATTAATTCTATATTCTATATAAGTTACCTATATTAAATTTAATTGACTTTAGACTTTCTTATTTAAATTTAGTTTACTATTGTTATCTAATTAAATTTCTATCTAATATTTTCATATGTTACTTAGTATTTTTCCTAATTTAATTTTAATCAATATAGATTTTAACTGCATTTATAATATTTTTTTTATCAAATTCAGTACTCATTAAATTTAAGTTTTCCATGTGCTGCACAAAAAGCAGAATTTTGTTTGTACACATATCCAGATAATATATGTGCTCTAAAAATGCAAAATCAATTAATTTTTTGTCATATTATTTGTACTTTTTGATACACAAAATACTTTGCTTAATGTGTTATTCAATTTTACTTGTTGAAAGAATTTTCAATTTTTCAATGAAAATTTGTATTTATTCTAATGTGTAAATGTATAATATAAAAATCATCATGAGGAAGATGGCTAGATACTTACAGATTAAATATATTTTTTGTGCAACAATTAACATATCATGTTTTTTTTTAAATGTCTTTTAGTTAAAAAATTTTTAAAAGCGAAAATCACTTAAACAATTATTAAAAAAGAGTACTTATGAATATTGTGGGTTTGTATTTATGCAAAAGAAAATCTTACTGTATGATGCTGTAAGTTCAGTTTAGTGAAGTATGGTTTTATTAATCGGTAATAAGAATTAATCATTGTCTGACTCAAATTTCCAAACTGTGTGAAAATCACTTAAAAAAAATAGAACATTGAACGTAAAATAAAATTAAGATTGTTACATATTTGGTTTTATCAAACTAAAAGTTCTAGTGAACAAAATAAATTACTTTTGCTTTCTATTTATTCAATATATTTCAGGGTGTATGAAATTAATGGAGGGAAATGGCAAATGATAATAAAAATTTATTTTATGTATATGGATAAAATAATTATTACTATGATATATGAAATATTTCTGCTAATAAAGAGGAGAGGCTTATGATGAAAAAGATAACACATTAGTTACAAACATGATGCTTGGATGATCAAAGTTAAATTGAACTAAATGCTCTGCTAATGTCAACATTGTGTAAGATACTTGTGTAACATTGGATTATTTTGTAAATTCATATCATTTTGGGGGAGAGAATTTAACTTGTGAAGAAATAAAATATTGGTTTTAATTTTCATAATCTATATCGAGAAAATATATTCTTTTAAATTTGTAGAAAGTATTATTGTTGCAAGCCGATTGTCTTTTTAATAGCAGTATAATTTTATTAAATTTTAATTTTAAAATTATCAATATTTTAAATATATATATTTAAAATTTTTATTTGAATAACTTATGTTTATTTTTTCCGAGATTTTAATTTAACCAAATTTTGGTTTATTAAAGTTCAGGTTTCCAAAGTTTGGTGTATATTTAAAAACTTTGTGTATGATTGTAATATGGATGAGAAATAAAATAAATTATATTTCAATTTTATAAAATGTTCAAACAACGATTTTAAGAAATTTTTTCAGTTTGACACTTTTATTATATTATTAAATTTTTTTCCTTCACTTTAGCAGCTGAAAAATCCCGACCAAATAAAACTCCAATGAATAATAAAAGACAAGAAAAATCAGTTAAAGAGCCATTTTTTAACAAGCAACGGATCGTTGATAAATCTATTCTTACCAAAGGGCACAAGATTAATATGACAGATAATGGTATTTCAGACTGGAAGATAAATTATACTACCGAATGTCACACTAGTGGACCTGAAATGTTCTCTACTCTACTTGCGGAACATTTTGATACCTCTACTAATAACAGTAAAGAAGCATTAAAAGTCACTTATAAACTCCTTCAAGAGAAGGATGACCTAGCTTATCTTAATGGCTACTTTCGCAAACCTTTACAAGTAAGTTTTCTTGCATTGATTATACACGTGTTATGTTTTGAAGATTATTGATGTACATTCAAAACACATGCTTAAAATTGTTTCGCTGTATGCAGTGAACATTATTTTGCTATTTCAAATTAAAATACTTGAATAGTTTTACCTTTTTTTTATAAATTTTTTTATAATTATTATACCAGATTATTATTTGATATTGTTTGAAAATGGATGAGAGGAGTTTAATTTTGGAATTTTTTTTCATACTATTCTTATTCTAGTAATATTTACTAAATAAGGGAATAAGGATAATTTAATTTCAAGATTAATAAGAAACTGGCCAATAAGATTTCTGCTGCTCTCACCCTGCTAACTTTTAAATTCTTTTTGAGGTTTACTTTCTTGAAACAACTTTCTTGATTACTTCCTTTTCTTTTGTTTCTCCTTTCCTCTTTTTTCTGCCTTTTTTCCCTCATGGTTGCCTGATAAAAGGTTGAAGGATCTCTTTAAGAGGCTGTCACCATTTTTTTTTTTGTTATTAGCTTTCCCCTGGGGACTTTAAAATATTTTAGATTACTCTTAGTATTTTGTATGTTCTTAGAATTCCACATGTGTGCTCTGTGTGGAAATTTATTTTCCTGAAAAGAAGAATCCTGGTAATTGTCGCCTTGGTATGATATATAGAAAGTGTTCTTATCTTAAATGGATACTCTATTTTTGCACTTATTTTCTTTTATTTGAATGTACAAATGTTTATAGTTTTTATTTTATGTCTTTGAATTTGTATTACTTTTTCCTTGTTTATGCATTAATTCATTGAGTGAAGCAAATACCCATGTGTTTTACATCCTGTAAAAGACTAATTTAATTTTGTTGAGTCTTCTTTTAGCTCACATTTTAGCTTTTAATAATGAAATGCAGCAAAATTGTTTCATTCCTAAGAGAAAATTGTATATTTAATGCTTTAATTGGACAACTTTGAAAAAATTTTATGTTTTTAAAAATTTAAATGTTGGCAAGTATGTAGACCTACTCTGGATAACATCATATAACTAGAGACAAATGTGTCTCTGTCTTAGTGAAAGTACACCATTTGTGGTGCCTATCTTTTTGATGTAGGAAAAACTTATGATGTACATGGAGTTATAGAATTCTTTGCACTCTGTATAAATTTAATTTCAAATAAAATTTATCTATTTATTTCAGAAATTTTATAACTCTCATGTAAAAATGAGTGTCTACTGTATCAATAGTCAGCCCCATTGCTGTATACAATAAATCAGCCACATCCTTTCTAATTTTGCAACAGATGTTCTCACACATTCATTCTCAGTATTCCTTCTACATTCATGTATTTACATATAGCTCAAAATCAAGTGGCCATGTTATTTGTGGTATTGTTGTTGGAAATACAATTTATAACTATAGCATTTATGCATCATTTTCAGTTTATTCAGTCTAAGCTGATGCTGTTTCATGGGCTTTAGAACTCATACATTTCAAATTTCATTTTAAACATTGTCTATATACTGATAGCTTGAATATGATCATGTGGTTCGACTATTTTGATGGTAAATATTATCCACTTATTTTGGAAATATTAGAAATTTTGAATTTACTAAAGAGTGAAAGATTTATTTTCATGTTTTGTTGAGTTTCAAGTCATGTCTGCATTGCTGGCAATGAGCTTACAGATAATACTGCTAAAAATGCCACTGACTTTTTACACAAGGCATCAGCACTTTTTGACAAACAAATTGTTCAAAAATTTTTTCTTCTACTGGCAGAGGACTTAGGATTTACAGATGAGCAGCAAATTACATATCCTTGCTCTCTTCCATTTCCAGTGATTCCCTTGTGAAGATATGATATAAAGTATACATACTTTCACATTGACATTCTTGATTTATTCATAAGCATTTGTTCTTGTCTCAGAAATCTTTATGGTGTGTGTAATGTACCATATACAATACATAATATTTTTACTATTTCCTAATTTCAATAATTTATGCTTAGTGATGTTTAACGGAAAATTTTTAGTTTATCACATTTAATCGGGTTAAAACTGCACAGTCATTTTTTTATATTTTTACATTCAATTGTTATTTTAAACTATTTAAACTTTCGATTTTATTCTTTCGCATAAATTTTTATTGGATTTTTAATACATTGTATCTTTTATGCATTTGAATAGTCATTCCCATAGCTTCTACTTCTAGTTTTAAACATTTTATGGTATATATTTGTACTATATTGGACCTTCCACCAACAACTTAAAAAAAAAATCAAATTCATTCTTTGCTTTTGTACTCCAAATGTATTATATAGAGCAAACAAAAATTTAAATTTAAGTGATAAATTATTTTATTAAATAAAAAAATTTATGCAAAGAAGATAAAATAATTAAAATTAATAACTTTTGCCAAGCAGATTACCATATCTTCTTCTTATTATTTTTTTTAAATAACGGAGGCAACAAAAAGCTCATTACACAGTTTAAAGAAATATTATAATTTTTATTTGATTTTGTTTATGAACTACTGTAAAATCATTAAAAGTTGATAACCTCTTGGAATAAAATTGATAAGTTCTTGAAAATCTTTAAAAACTAGATTCTATTTTCATAAAAAGAGAATAAATTCAAATTAATGAAGTGATCTAATTTCAATATTCTCAAATTACTACAAACATAACATAGGTTTTCAATTATTACAAATAACATAGGTTTTCAATTATTACAAATAAATAACATAGGATTTTAACATATATTTTCAATATATGACTTCTGTCTTCAACTAATTTTTTTGACAAAAATTTTGTTTTATTCAATTATTTCATCGATTTTATATAAGGGTGATCAGAAAGTTTCTTCTTGAAAGGCTATCCAGCTCAGATTTAATTTACCAGCCACGAAAAATTGCCTGGAATATCTAGGTAACCATCCCATTATATGTTAGGTTGAATATACCTGTTTGGAAAAATTACTTTTCTGCTGCTTTCTGAAGTCTAAAATTGCCTGCTGAATTTATTTATTCGATTTGAATCATTGACTTTTCAAAATATTTTTAAGGGACTAAAAAATGTAAAAATCGCTTAGAGAAGAAATGATGACTTAAACGCAGGTTATTGTGTCTTTCTTGTTTTGTATGTGTGTAATTTCTGCATTTTATTTTTGATTTGAGTATGCATTATGAAACAGAAACCTTAAATTTCAAGTTTTGGTTGTTTCACATTGATTGGGGATTATAAACTTTTGCATCTTGTAGTACTATTTTTCAATGATGAACGTTTAGATTTTTAACTGGATCCTTAAAATCAATATGCAATGGGCCCTGTTATAGGATAAGTATGACTTATCCTGTCGATGACTGGTGCTTGAGTTTCTTGTCACAAGACATCATATTATAACAGTGGTTTTTTACAGACATGCTTCTCCATATACATTCTTTATTCCGTGGTGAAAATTAGCTGATTTTGATCATTTAGCCAACAAGGAAGAATAACAACACATCAGTTCTGTTTGAGGCAATTTCTAATAACATTGTTTTTGTTAATGTGTCATCACTTTCAAAACAATTTCAGAAATAATTGAGTGTAACAATTAACCCATATTTATATACTTATATAGGTGACTAGCTAATGTGTTATATGTGCTCCTATGACAACAAGAAATGGAAACATTTATTATATTATACTTACACAACATACATTTTTATATATCTGATAATTTATACGTCATTTTGGAACATAAAAGTTTTTCCACTAAAATTAAACTTTTTTTAAAAAACAAATGTATGTTATAATTGATTAAAGAATTAAAATTTATTATTCATAAAAATTAAATTTAACTGAATTATTTGAATTACTTCTGCACAGAATAGAAAATTCCTATGAAACTATTTAGATGTTCACAATATTCGTATATCTTCTGTGGAAATCTTTTTAATGTGTAATCAACTGTTAATACAAATCATTCATAACGGCAATAATAAAGTTTCATTTACTTTGTACGGTTGGTCATAGACGATAAGATTGATGATGATTCTCCATGTTTTATCACTCATAGTGTTATGTATAAATTTAGAGTTACTGTCTTATGACTGGAAAAAAAGTTTAAATGTCAAGCGCTTGTTATAACAATACACTCATTACTCTCTAGAAAAATATTCTATAAATATAATATTTCCTTTATTTGTTGGATAATATTTTATTTAATTTGGTGGATTATGTAATATTTGATCTGTTGACAAAACACCAAATAAATATATAATAATAACTATTATCTAAATATTGTTTATGTTAAATAACTTTACCAAAGTAAATGTAAGCTTTACATTAAATTTGTTAGAATTAAAGTTAATCTAAATTATTTATTTACTACTATTTTATTATTACAGAAAATATTCTTTTAGATTCTTGTTAATTGAAAAAACTAATTTAAATTAAAATATTTCTTTATAACTTAATTAAATCTTTGTATGTATAGTATCTGAGTATCTATAGTTAAAAATAAATTTATTGATAGATTATACATTAATATTTATTAAAATTTTTTAGCTGTGGAATCGATTCAGGCAGCAACCATATACATGTTTAATTCGCCCTTCTTCTCTTGGAGTTTGTCTTAGAAATGTAAGTATTAAAATGATTTTAAAAATTGCAATATTTTATTATTTTAATGATTAACTGAAATGATTATAGTAAATTTCTTCATATTTTCAATAATAAAGTTTGAAACCAGTTCATTAGAAGTTAAGAATATTTTCGACAATATATACACCCAAATATATATAAACTAACTTTAATATTATGTAGTGAAAATTTATAATATTTATATATTAATATAATTTTAAAATAACATTTTTGTGCTAATAACGAAATCAGTATCTGTCTTGAATGAGAAATTTTTATTTTCATATTATGAGATATTTGCTATGTAATATTACAAATATTGGTTTAATCTATTGTTTCATATATGATTGAAAATGAAATATTCTGTATGATTTAATTAAAAAGGATTTATTAATTGTAGAGTTATGTTTAATTAGCTTCTTTATGATCACACTATACATATTTTAGACAAGTTTAATCATGTTGCAGAGTCCTTTTCAATTTGATAGCTTATAAATTCAATTCTCATTTTGAGATATATGTGTATTAATGTTGCAGAATTCACTTTGATATGCAGGTTTAGGTTAACTTTTTCTTGTATGTTAAAAATGACAATAGAGTGACAAACCAAACCAAGTTTATTAGATGTTACATACGTATATATATGAGCATGTATGTGTGTGTGCATGCATGCGAGAAAGAAAGAGAGACTGGATGGTTATTTAAATATGTTATACTTAAAAAAATTTTTTATACATAAATAAAATTTTCTTTTGCATATAATTATAAGCATATTAAATTTAAAATGCCGATCACCCACATCGCAACATACTGAAGAAAGCATGCAAATCGTGTAAAATGTACATCATGCATGCAAACAAATGAGACATACCAATCATTAGTTGTGTAAGCCCATGCATGCATTACGGATAACTGTAATGCTACCTGCAAGAGCTATATAAAGAGAAGATAGTTTGCCAGTTTGAAATATGACAATTATCTTTTAAGCATTTTTTTGTATAAGTTGCTTAATTATGGTTCATAGAAGAAATCAAGCATTTTAAAAGCAAATTCCCGAGTTTGATCGAAGAAGAATAGTAACCTATTGAGATTGCAGACTATGTTTCAGTGTAATTGGTGATCTCTTTGGATGAAAAAATGCAACTAAAATGTTGATCTGTAATTGCTGTGTCATATGCAAACTCACAGGATCGATTGCATCTACTTCATTGCACCACTGCATAGTGACAGACATATTGTGACATGATAATGACACATCATTTAAACTAACCATAGCCCAATAGTTTAAATCTGTTACAAATCATTTGGTATCTGTTTGTACCATTAGTCATATTTTACGGATGAGTGGAGAGTCTGCAAGACATCCATTGCTTTGTTTGTCCTTGACTAACAGCACATGCTCTTGCTTACCAATAATACAATGGACTGTCGACATAAGCAATAGAATAAGACAACATTGTCTTTAATGACAAATACTATTTCTTCCTTAAATGCATGATTGAAATTGAGTCTGGAGACTCTGTGGTTAGAAACTACTGGACTGTTGCTTTATGGTTCGCCACATTGGTTTTGCACATGGTATCATTGTATGACTTACACATTCTTTTAGTACCCATTGCTGGTACACTGAACTTTCTCTCTGTGTTACATCTCCAAGGTCCTCCCATACCTTTAGCACTAGCCATCAACTATATTCCAACAGGATAATGATGATACGTATGACACACAATTTTCACAGCTTCTTTATCCACCAGACTGAATTGTTTCTGTGAGTTGCTTTTTCTCCTGATTTCTCATCAACTAAAATCATGTGATCCATGCTTGCATAATAACTGGAATAGGACATATATTCTGTTGGTACACCAGATCAACTTTAGCAATATGAATTAGCAGAATGCACTGCTATACCCCAATAATACCAACAGAAACTTTTTGATTACATGTGGATGCATGTGGCTACAGTCATAGCCAATAATATCAGCTACATTAAATGTTGATTTTATCATTGTCTACACTTCAAGAGACTTTAATTTCTAGCATTTGATCTTTGTAAAACGTGTTATCTGCCAAATAAATTTTGCTGTGATATGTCTTATCTTTTTTGGTATAGCATTTTGGGTACCCAGCATATAGTTAGATACATTACATATTTAATTATTTATATTAACAAAATTTTAATTCTCAAATTCATTATTAAGAAAGTACAAATTATAAATGAATTCATAACAATTATTTGGATGGATATAATGTTTTTGTGTTTCATGAAAGTTAATGTTAAATTTCCTTGTTCAGAAGTTTTTATTTAATTCTAAGAGAGCTTAATTTATAACTTATTTGAAAGAGTGACAGTAAGATATTCAACTAATAAATTCAATTTTCTTTCAGTAGAAAATGAAGGGATATCTATCATTATTTAAAGTGTAAAAATAAATCTTAAATCAGAACAGATTCAAATAACACTAAACTTTGCAAACATTCTTAATATAAGCCATAGCTATACTTGTTTACTTAATTTTAAACAAATTATTTAATTTTTGTCAAATGATAAAAAAAAATGTTTTTTTTATTTATTTTTTTAATTTTATTTATTACTAATGGTAGAGTTACAAGACAACTTAAACATTAAAAAATATTAATAAATCTATAAACTCAGGACATGACTCGCCGTCTAGTAGTGCTCCCAGATGGAAATGCATGGAAGGGCAGGGCATTTTCAGAGGTGCAGGAAATCCATAAAAGTTATTATTTAATACTGATTTTAGGGAGTTGATTAACTATATTATATAAGAAACTTACTCAGACCTTATAAATAAACATGACTGTAATTAAAATGTTTTCTCTTATAGTGTTCAAAATCAAGAAATCTAAGCTTTTATAATATAAAAGTGAAACAAAATATTTTATTTGATAACGAAACACAGCTTCTGTTGAAACTGCAAATTTTACATGAATGATCTTAAAGCATGCTAACACATATTATTTAAGACGTAATCAATGATAGTAAAGTAATAATTCTTTTAAATTTTTTAGGAAAGTGATTCAGGGAATACATCCAATTCATTTGAAATAAAATCGAACTGCGTTATCCAATCTTTCCAAAATCTTTCCATTCGTGCTTCTGAAGGAGATTCTGATAATGATGAAAATGATAATCGATTTATGGCTCCAGATGATGATGACAATGATTTATTTTCACCAGAAACTCCAGCTATGACACTACCATCAAGGACCAGTAATGTATTTGAAGATGATTTAAAATCTGTGATGGTTACTCCTCCAGAATTGGTAAAAAATCAAGATGGTTGACAAAATCTTATTTTATGTATTTAATTTTTTTTCACTTAAATTTGTCTTTTTTTATACATTAGGTGAAACCAATAAATGTGAAATTTCAAACTGAACCAATTACACTCAATACAGAAAAAATTAAAAATGCAATATGGGAAATCATAGAAAAGGTATATTTATCTCTGAAAAATTTTAATATTATTTTAAAATTTATAATTTTTTTTGCTTATTTCTTATCAAATGTTTTTTTTAGAAAGAAGAAATATTGCTTACTGATGTTCATGAAAAATTGAAAAACAAATTTATAAAAGAAAAATTGCCTTTACAGTTTACTTTTGCTATGTTATTGCTTCTGGCCAATGAAAAGGTAATTAAAAATTTCTTTTTCAACAAATATTGCTTGAAGAATTAATTTTTTATAAAACAAAAATAAAAATTCTTTTCTTTAAATACTTATTGAATTTTGCAAAATAAAAATTTAACATAATTTCTATTCAAAGATTCAAAACTATTGTTTAAATTTGAACAAAAACTACATGTTTTAATACATGCTTTAAAGATTAAATAAAATCAACATGGTAATTATGAATTTCAAAGATAATAATCTTTTTTATCCCTAAAGCTCTTTTGATTTTTGTAACTATTTTATTTCAGACTATAAATTTATGAAACATTTTTCATTAGAAAACATCAAACCATGGGTTCTGGTTAAATTTAATTGTGATAAATATAGTTTAGACATCTATCATATATGTATATTAAACAAAGTTGTGTTTTTATTTCTAATAATCTCTTAAAAATGCCATTGAGTGTTTTATTCCTTTAAAATGCTTAACTGTTAAAAAAATCATTCTCAATAGAATAAATTAATGCCTATGTGTAATAAGAAAAAGTAATACAGTTACTATTAGAGCAAATATTGAAGATTTTTTTAACAAATGGATACAAATTTTGTAAATATTTGATTTCTTTTTGGAATTAAGGAAGACTTATTTTCTGTGTAACTCATAATAGGTAAAGCATTTTGATAAAATAAGTCAAAGATGTTTGAAATAAAATTAGAAAAAAGAACATTTTTTAAGGTGTTTCTTAATCTGAATAGCATTTTTCAAATTAATGTCATAATCGGCATGGAAACTTTCAGTATGCTTATGTTTTAATCTAAAATACCATCATTAAATCGATTTTATTGTACATGAAATATTAAATATATTATCTTATTAAATATATCAGTTTTCTGTTGTTTTGCTGCTTATTTCCAACCCAGTCTGATGAAGTCAAACCAGATCCATGAATCTGCTTACCTTTAAAAAATGAAGGCAATAAGAGGGGAAGAATAAATTTATTTTCACAGGAGACTCAAACATTCCAAACTGTATTTAGCAGAGGAGTGGTATTGTTGGCATTTTAGGCAGAGATGGTAGGTTTTTTCATGCTTAGAAAATGTGGCTGATAACAAAATGTAAGAGACTGGTGCAGGTTTTTCTGACAAATGAGAGTTTTAGACATAGATCTGGTTTTCTAACTTTGTAAAAGGAGCGAGTAAGGGGTACCAACCAATCCTTAATTTAGAATTTTTTCTTGGGAAAAAATTTTAGTTAGGTAAGCTCTGAAGGAGAGATTGGACAACAACAACCCTCCTTAGCAAGATTGTCTGCCATCTTGTTATTGAAATGTTCAATGTAGGATGGAATCTTCCCAATACTGCAGATTACCTCATCATGGCAGGAAGGTGTCCTTGGGCAAACTACATTAGAAGCTTGCTCCTAGTAGGGATACCTTGGTTTAAAGGTCATTCCATTAAGCATAGCTAAAATTCGTTGAGAAAATGAAGCTTAGACAGTCTTCTACCTCTGTTTCTCTAGTCTTTAGACTTACAGAAGCTGCACATTCCTTTTTTATGAATCAGTTGATAAATCAGTTTCATATCGTGAAAAGCGTATACATACTTGTCCTTTCATAATAAATTATTTTGAGCACAGGATTCTAGTAATTACCATTATAAACTTATGTAAAAATTAAGGAAATTTCAAATCACATAAAATTAATTTTATTTGATATTTATTGTTTGGGTTCTTGTACTAAACATTTTGTTTCGTTAAATTTTTAAAAAGAATATGTTTCAATTACAATTAAAGTAGTAATTTATATAATCATTTTAAAGCAATTTATAAATTTGATGCATGAATTCATTATTAATTCGATAACAAGAATTTAAAACTTAGTTTGAAGGAAAAAATGTAAAGCCTTCTTTTCTAGATCATAAATCTTAAGAATTTTTTAAATAAGGATTCATACAGTGAAACTGCCATCAACGTCAATAACAGTCCCTTTACACACGAGATAGTAATCAGATGTCTGAGGGCCATATTAATCTTTGTAATCACAATTTTTGCAGAAGTCCTCTTATGTCTTAAAAGTAACTGTCATAAAGCTTTATATATCAGAGAGATCAAATTTTAAGATTAGACAGGCCGTAAGAACTAGAACAAAAGACAGATGAAAATCAGCAACTTCAAATTTCTATCTGAATCTGTTCATTAAGCTCTTTTTTATACATGATTTAATAGTCATTTGAAAGTGCGCTTTTTTTTTAATGCTTTTGCTAATTGAAAAGTTGTGTACTTCCTTTACATAAAATAACTTTTAAATTAATTTAAAATTGCATAATTTTCATACAAATCCAATTTGATTATTGATTTTTTTATATTTTTGTAAGTATTTTATTTATTTTTAATATTGGTAAGATATAATTTACATTTTGTTAAAAATCTGAAAATTTATGAAAGACAAACTTATGAGAAATTATTGATAATCTTGATCTTAAGGAAAATGAAAGAAAATATTTTCTTATTTGAAAATGGTTGTGAAAACTATCAACTTTTATTTTAAAAATTTAGTACTTTTAACGGAAGCCCAGTAGCATAGCGGTAGCTCTTTGGGCTTCCAATTTGCAGATTCTAGGTTTGATAAGGTCGAGTTAGCCTTTTATCTCTTCAGTTGTCTTTGCATGCTTGGAATCTAAATGTTGGTGATTTCTAATCAGAATGACTACCTAACCGAGACACTTGCTTTACACCCTTGTCATGAAAACAAATATCAGTACTGTAGGAATTGGCACCCCTTTGGGATGCTGTGCCACTGATTTCAGTATTTTTAAAAATCTTCCAAAATTACTGCAATTTGTATGTATATTGATGAAAGTCTTATTTAGCTGTGTTTTGGAATGCTTAATTTACCAATAAAGAATCCTTTGTATCTTAAATCTGATTTTAAAATGGATACTGAAATTCCTTTAGCAGAAAGATCACTTTTATAATTTTAATCATTACATGTAGTTATGAAATTTCACAATGTAACTATATAATAAATTAATTTTAGTGCATAACAATAATTAAGATTTTTTTAAAGTTCTAAAACGTATTTAATTTTTACTGCTAGGATTCTTTTAAAGCTTGCATTTACTTTACTGGGTTATATTATAACTACATAAACAGTTTCATATAAGTAACCGGCCTTTTATTAACCTTCCTATGAAGGCTGGACAATAAGAAACTATATCACCCACAGTACTTTGACACTGAGTAACTGATGATCTAATAGAGAACAGACGTTTTAAGGCATATCTATACTTGCTCCGCATTGCCTCCTGGGTGGATTTTGTCATAGGTAGTGATGTATTCACAGATTTGTTGGAAAAAACTTAGAAAACTATTAAGCACTTACTCCAGTAGGGATATATGCAGAAATACAATACTCATATTGGATTGTTCAAAAGTGACAGAGATCAAACATACAGGATAGGATCCCTTTCACTCTGAATAGTGCAGTCTTATCAATAAGCTACTATGAATTCAAAATAAATTATCAGTTGATAGTTTTCAATGTGACAGCTATTTTTCTCAAAATTATTTTCTTGTATTCATAACATACAATCTCATGGTAAATTAAAATTTCATATTAAAATACTTAATAAAATTGTGGGGGACAGACTATTTGAGCTCTTTGTAACTTATTAAACTGAAACTTTAAAAATGTTAAAATTTCTGGATATATATGATTGAATTAATTCTTGGTTAACTTTAAATATAATTATCAGTAGATGATTTACTTTGCATATAAATTTCCGAAACTCATGATTCGCATTTTTTTCAAATCTGTTAATTTTTCATTTATATATCAGTAGACTTATTCATTTTAGATTACACTAATTAATGTGTCCTGTGAAATTTATTGCACAAATTTTTACTCAAAGGCTGGCTTTCTTAGTCAATTTTAAGGTGTAGTTCTCATTGCTAATTTTTACAGCATAAGCAACGATGATATCTTTCTTCAAAAAGTTAGGAATTTTATTGGAAACCAAGAAAAAAACTTACAGTTTTTCTGACAAATCTTTTGTGAATTCAGCTAGTAAGTTTTATCTAATTTTACCATTATCCAAAAACCGTATTTTCCTGTAATCTTATAATCCGCAGCAGCGTGTTATCCGCAAGCCCCTTTATTCGAGAGGGGAAAAAAAACATCGCACTATCCGCTGAGGCATATAGTCCGCGGCAATTTTTAAAACGAATAGTCGAAAATTTATGCTGCTGATAATTTGGTGCCAAATAAAATAAAAAATACATTCATTATAATTAAAAATAAATAAATTCTACAGAAAAAAAAAACATTTATAAAGATCTGTTTGAATCCACCTCAACGCAAAGTATACAGAAAAATACGGTACTTTTAAAATTAAGAAAATACTATTATTATAAATTATAAGTACAAGATCCAAATTTTTGAATTATGCCTAAAAATCATAGCACAAGACGATGGAAGTGTATTTAAATTATTTATTTCAAGAACAAATTAGAATTTTTTGACTAACCAGTATATAGATAATATTTTCAATAGTAATGGAAATATTTTAATGCTTTTTTTGTTGAATGTTAAACAACTTTGAAAGCAGATATCTATACTTTAACTAGAATTTAATTTCAAATTTTATTGAAAGAAACTATGTATATTAATATAATAGAATAATGCTTCTTTATAGAAAATTTTGCAAACAATAGAATTTAAAAAGTTTTAGAAATATTCGATTTCATTTATTACTGTTAAAACATTTTGTTTAATGAAAAAATGGAATAAATTATTAATTACGTATATTTACATATTACAATTAATAAACTAAAAGTATGCATTTTTTTGCAAATTATTCAATAATTTATTTTTGCAAAATGTTTTCCCATATAATTCTTATGTAACTTGTGATGAAGAAAATTATATCCAAACACATTGACACAGAATAAAGTACTTTAAAAATAAGTGTAATTTTATTTTCAGTCTCTTTTGTTCGAGAGAACAACCATTGATCCTGAAACCACATTTTTCCAGATTAAGAAAATAATAAATACTATAGATAAAAAATTTTTATAATAAATTTAACTTGCATTGAATATTTATTAATGATTATAAAACTGATTTGTTTTAATTTTATGTTATATAACTTATTTTCTAACATATATCTATCCTATTTAGCAACCAGGTTTTGATTTTTTAAAAAATATTTTTAATCCATAATTTTGCTTTCAGTGTCTACTTTTGGAAAATGTTTCAGATGGCGCTGATGTGAAAATTATGAAAGATGTAAATGAATTGGAAGAAATAGGTTGAAATATTTCTCAATGAACTTGTATATATTTATAAATATATATGTATCGTATTTTGTGATCGATTTATTTTAATGAATTTCAACTATTTTATAAATTAATATTTTTAAATATGTATAATCTGTATCATTAGTGGCAAAAAAATTCGTTATTTGATAAATCATTTATTTAATTGGTCTTCACAATAATATATATTTTTTAATAAAAATCATGTGGAATCTCATGGAATATATATTGTTTACATTATTATTGCAAATTTTAGTATAATTTATGAATAGCACACTCACTTAAAAAATTAACATTGTTACGAATTTTTTTATGGTGACGAGGGAATGTGATAATGCAGAAATATAAAGATTAGTTTTTTCTAAACAAACCATTTATTTGCAGTTTTCTCAGTCACAAATTGGCTACAAAGACTTCAACTTAAAGCTTAAAAAAATTATGTTTTATTTTTTTAATTTAAAAACTATACATCACTTTTAGAACTGGAGATGCAGATAATTGATCAGGTGATTGATTGACAATAATATAATGAGCCTATGGTAACTCAGTTCTTATTGGTCGTATCGACTCTAAACTTTGAGAACATTTACTTATGTTCTGTTGTGGAATGTCGGCAAGCTTAGGTTTTCGACTTGTTTCATTGAAAACCGCTGTTTTCACAGAATAAGCGTTGTTTAGAGAATAATTTTACAAATTAAACATATAACACTCTTAAATAAGTATTTAAACAAAAGCACAAGATGTTCATACAAATATCACACTATTTACATTTTTTCGTAATATTTGCCGTCTTCTACAACAGACTACTTTAAAATCTTTTATATGATTTTCTCCATAAAATAGAGTGCACAGGTCAAAGTCCTAATATCCACCCTGCCTGCTTTAGAGTGTTATGCTTTCGCAACTGCTTGTAGAGATGCGGCTAGATAGTATGATTTCGTAACAAATCCCAGCCGTTTTTTTTTTTTTTTTTGTCGCGACCATGTTGAATTGTGTCTGGAAGACACTCAATGATGATTTTGCATCATTAACAGCAGTTTTTAACACAGAACGATTAATTACTGATGTATTTCAAATATACGTTTTTCCATAAGGCAACAGAATCAGAATTGTTTTCATTAGCCATCTCAAGAGTTTGCACTCTTTCCTCTAGAGGTACTATATCACTCTTTCTCCACTGCGAGCCTACTGTTCTTTTCACTTAATTTTCCAATAGCTCTAGTCGATTCTTGTCTGGCTATGATGCAGATTACTGTTTTTATATATATAACTCTATATTTTAAGAATAGCATTCTTTTATCCTCAAGTAATATAGTACATGCAATAGTGCACTAAGTGTACATTTAATGCAAAATAATATTAAATAACTCGCCACATACAATAAAGTTTGTTTTGTATTTATGAAAAAATTATAATAATGAAAAATACACCAGCCACTTTTTGGTTATTTATAAGTCTTTCAGTATTAACTGCTTCATTAATATCCACAAATAAAAAATTTCTCATTAATACCAGAAGGAAATCCAAATAGAAAAATTAAGGATTCATTTTATACTTGTTCCTTGAGATAGAACATATTATGCTCCTGATGTCTAATTGTGGTGTGAATTACTGCATGGCAAAAATTAAATGGGTGACTGTCACTTTAAACCGTATAAATGATTGGGAATGGATGCATATTCTGCAGTTCTATTGAAAGAATTTAGTTCATATATTAGTGTCAAAATCTGAAAAAAAAATACAATTTTTATTCCCCAAATTAGAATAGACAGTTACAAGATTAATTCTTTCAAAACATTTTTTTATTAAAGATAATGGAAAATTTATTTGCCTATTACACTGTTCTTGAACATGCATTGTCTAACTCAAAATATGTTATCAACAATGCAAATCCACATAAAGTATTTTATGCTAGAAAATAGATTTAATTTGGCAGCTTTCTTGAAATTGGGGTACTTATGATAAAAGTACCGATATCATTTTTATTCCTATTATGTGTTAAAAAAGATATTTTATAAAATAATTAATAAACAGCTTAATATATGTCCTACAGATTTGTTAATACATAATACTGTTAACAAATTTACCTGGGAATGTCATCACAGATGTATTTAGCTTTCTTATGTTGCACTACAGATAAATTCTTGGAAGAATTAACTAGCAAATTCCTGAATTGGCGATGTAGTTGAGATGGGTTTTACAGTTAGAATTAAATTTAAAAATATTTGGTCTGTAATATTTTTTAATTTACAAAACTATCATGGTATTTTTCATTAAAAGAAATTTTTTTTATACCTGTAACATCTTATCACTTGGTAAATATTTTGTACTTGCCAAGAAAGTAAAATTAGTGTCTAGAAAATTTAATTTCAGTCTCAATAAATAAAGTGGGTGGAAGCTTTTAAACCCGCAAAAAATTTTCTGAACTATATTTTTTGTATGAATACAAAAGAACTTAATTGAGAATAAATATAACATTTATTTATTACAGACACTAATTGTATAGCATTCATTACTATTTAAACTTATGTATTGGTAAACATACTGGCTTGTCAATTTTTACTTATTGCATGTAAAATTTATGCACTTTTATTAATAGAGCAAAAATGAGTGATAGTATAAAAAAAGCTTTTTTTAATAAAAAAATTTATAATCTATAGACGAAAAATTTTATTTTGAAATGTAAACAGTATAATATTCTTATTCTTTTCATGGAGGGACAAGATGTATAAAATATTTGTGTAAGTTTAGTTGCTATGAATTCACACTGAGCTTACTAGATATTCAGCCGTGAGCTGATGCTAAGAATGAGTTATAGAATCAGATTTTTTTTCTACACAACTGAAGACTTACCCAAGTTAAAAACCAAAAATGAAAAGATGATTTACCTGTGATTTGTGAAATCAATCAAGAGAATAGATAATACTTATAAGATAAATCTTTTTTAAAATCACTTTGTCTTCGTAAGAGTCTTACAGAATTCAAGTTTTCAGTTTAGTGAAAAATATTTGAATGAGTTTAGAGAAATCTTTATTTAAGATTAATTAAAAAATTTGCTAATTGTGAAAACTTAAAGGAGTAGAGTTTGCTATGTGTAAGGCTAAAACGGCCGCGAACTCTTTCAAAATGTAAAATCTTAAGAGAACATTATTATGAAAGATTTGTAATCTTAAAACTTACAATTTTTATTTTATTTAATGTGAATGTTTTTTTGAATTTTCAACTTATTTTATGCGGAAGATCCTTATCATTTTTAATTATGTCAATTGTAACAGTCATAAAAACTTGAATTCAATTAATTAATTTCTCAATTACTTTTGTCAGCTATCTTTAATTTCGCTATTTTTCTTATTGTTGAAAATAAAGCATGTCTTTGCCAAATGTCTCAACTTGTTCAAAATGTTTGAGTTGATTAATATGATCCACCTGGTTTTCTTGAAGACATAAGTTGTCCTCACCACATCATATAAAACTTGTAAGAGACCATTAATCCTGGGGCCTGAGCAGCTACCAGGCGCATCGGCAGGTGGTGGATCGCCGACCGTCCTGTAGGAATGACAGGATAACCTTTGAATATAGAATCAGAGGTTGCGAACCAGCTCCCGTAAACCCTGATGTTAAGCGACCCGTGCCTAGGGCTATTTGGCACTGCGGTAATGGTGTCTTAACGGAGCCTCTAGTTGCCGGGCAAACTTCTACAGCTTCTTTGCCTTGCCCAGTAACTCAGGAAATGCTGGGTGGACTGTTGTATTACACGAGCCTATTAATTGTTATTCTATGGCTGAAAAAACAAAAGAAATAACAAACCTTTCTGCATTTGCAGTTGAAGTCTCTAAAGTAGACCTTCCTGAAAAAGACAAGGGAATCCAGAGGCAATCTAGTGAAGGGGCAGCAATGAATCCCTCACAGAAGGTAGAAATGACCTCCAAACCATCTTCTGGTGAGAGTCAGGAAGCTATTGCTAGCATGACTGGCTCTCTAACCAGAATCAAGCTTAAAAAAGACTTTCTGGTGCTCAGAAAAATAAGCTGGTAAAGGAACGCAAAATCGCTGAGATGACTTGGGTTGAAAAACCCAAGGGAACCAAAAGCGAGAAGCATCCCACAAACCGAGTGAATGCCTTTTAGAATTCATTCTAAACTACAGATTAGATATTCTAAATGAGGGCAACAAACCAACTTTCATTACTTCCAATCTATTTGAAGTAATTGACATTACTATAGCGACAACGCTAATTAGTAAAAATATCAAAAATTGGAAAGTAGATGGCAGACCTTCTGGCTCAGACCATCAAAACATCCATTTTTAAATTCACTCTAATGTGTGTCTGGTTCGCATGTTCAGAGACCCAGTTAGGACGGACTGGAAGAACTTCTAGAAGGATTTGACTGGGTTGGTTGAGCCCGGGAACAGTCCTATTAGAGACAACTACAATCTAGAAGTTACAGCAGAACTTCTGCAAAGTAGTATTCTAGATTCTTACCATAACAATTGCCCTATTTGCACTAAGAGAGCTAAACTCCAATGTCCTTGGTGGAATGACTTTCTAGCAACCGAAAGGGCAAATGTTAGGAAACTTTTTAATAAAGCTAAGAAAAATGGTGAATGGGAGGGAATACTATAAAACGGACCTCACTAATTATAACAAACTTGTTTGGAAAAGCAAAATTAACTCCTGGAGGAAGTTCTGTGAAGAGATAGATTCTATTTCTGAAGGAGCTAGACTACAAAAACTCCTTAAAAGGGATGAACCTATTTTTGTTGGCACCCTAAAGTATGAGGAGGATAATTTTGCTGCTTCCGGGAAAGAGGTTATGGAAATTATGACCAAAACCCACATTCCAGGAGCTAGAGATATTTATAGCAAAGGGGAGCACTGCATTGACTCTTTGCAAAGAGTCAATAGCGATCAATGGACCACCGCTAGAAATATCGTTAACTACAACAATGTTAACTGGGCAATCTCTGCCTTTAAACCTCTAAGAAGCCCAGGGCCTGATGGAATTATGCCCATCATTATCCAGAAGGCAGAGGAGGTTATCATACCAGTGCTAACTAGAATTTAGAGCTAGCTTAGCACTGGGTTACATACCAAAGATATGGCAGAAGACAAGGATTGTTTTCATTCCTTAACCTGGCAAGGACACCTATGACCAGGCCAAGTCTTACAGACCTATCAGTCTTTCTTCATTCTTTCTTAAAATTATGAAGAAAATCATTGATCGGCATATTAGAGATTACTTGGGAGGTAATAGTCCCTTGCATGCTCTTCAATTTGCTTATCAACCCGGCAAATCTACTGAAACTGCTTTATATCAGCTAGTTTCTTAGATTGAAACCACTCTGGATCAAAAAGATATTGCCTTGGCAACTTTCCTCGACATCCAGGGTGCCTTTGATAACACTTCCCATCCATCCATCCTCAATGCACTTAGAGAGGCAGAGATTAATCAAACCCTGTGTACTTGGATTGAAGCCTTGATTTTGGATAGATGTATACAAATGAGCATCTTCTGTGAATCATTTGAAAAGAAGACTACTAGAGGTTGTTCTCAAGGAGGTGTTCTCTCACCATTACTTTGGAACCTAGTTGTAAATAGCCTTATAAAAAATCTAAATGATAAGAGCTACTGTATGCAAGGATATGCTGATGACATTGCCATTCTAATCCTTGGCAAAAATTTCGACCTAACTTGTCATTTCATGCAGGTTGTTGTAAGTTATGTAGGTCAATGGTGCACGGATAGGGTCCTGATGGTTAATCCTCAGAAAACCTACCTTTTACACACAAAAGGAAAATGAAGGGTTTTTTTCATACCAAGACTTTTTGATGTTGAAATCAATATGGCCTCAGAGGTGAAGTATCTGGGCATTTATTTAGACCAAAAACTCACCTGGAATAAGCACATTGATGATAAAATTAACCAAGAAAAGAAAAGCATTATGGTTTGCAGGCGAATGCTTGGTAAAAACTGGGGTCTACATCTAAAACTGATGTTGTGGATGTACACAGCTATTGTCAGGCCCATTATCACATATGCCTGTGTGATCTGGTAGCGTAAGGTGGAACAGAAGTCTGCTGACAGACTAGGAGGTCTACAAAGATTGGCCTGTCTCTGCATCACAGGAGCAATGTCCACCGCACCAACCAGAGCATTGGAATTTATATTGGATCTAACTCCCTTAGACATCTTTATCTGCAGCACTGCCAGAATGACTGCATACAGAATGAAGTTACAAACAATGGTACAATAAACATGCTGCCAAAGGCCATAGGGCTATTACCGGGAAAATTCAAGATCCTACTTTCCTGATGCCCTCGGACATCATGGAAAAATCAAACATGTTTGAAAGGACATTTGAAATAGTTTTTCCAACTAGAGTTGAATGGGATAACAACATGTGCTTATATATCTTCTTAACTCCACTTCTTATTATCTGTCTCATATTTACCTAAGGAGGTTTAATTTTCAGAAAGGAAGCTATAGAATTATATTTACCAAAGCTTTAAATAATTATATATTATCTGACTTAAGTAAAACTTCCATTACAATACTTGAGCTTTTACTTGATTTTATCTACAGGCATTTGAGGCAGAGCCTTTTACTTGTAAGAAAAATGTAGGAGGATCAATATAAAAGTTATTGATGTTTATTAAATACACTGTCAATCCCTATGAAATCGAATTCTTTTTAACAAATGCTTTGAATAAATTAGTAACAAACACTGCATTCTTAGTGCATACACTGAACAAAGGATAGTTGAAGTACAGTATACTTTCGAAATACCTATGAAATTGAATGACAACTATCTTAGGTTATCCAAAAAATTATGCAGAAAGGGAATGAGACAAATATAAATTTGAACAGCTTAAATACTCCAGTTAATGTAAGCACATTTATTGTACTTGAGAAATAATATTAGTGACTAATAAATTTATTCACAATTTATACCAAATATTTATTTATTTATTTTATTTTGTGCATTAAAACACTCTTCAAAAAGTATTTTGGAAAATGTCAAATAGTTTATTTTAAAAATCATGGACAATTTGAAAAACAGATAATCGGAAGTTTAATGATTTAGAACAAGTGTTTGTTGTTTAATTAATATAAATTTAGTACACATCATATTCTTTTACCAGCTACACTGTTATAAAGTAAATTATTCAGAAATAACAATTTTTATATAAATTATGCCAATATTCTTTGTAATACATTTCTAATTTCTCTAAGAATGTGACTGAGGTGTTATAGATCGCATTTGTAAATTATCATGGTCAAACATTTAAATGCAATGAATTAGATTAAAAGGATATTTGAAGTATAGAGTTTCTTTAAGGAAAGCTAGCAATAAAAAGGTAAAACATAAAAATTTAAATGAAGTACTGAAACTTAATTTTTTCTCATTGCAAAACTTTTGAAATCTTTGTCGTAAGAAAAAGCTTAAAAAAGATACAGAAACAGTTCCTAAAGCCAATTATTAATCATATTGTTTTAATGTGTCATAATGCAATTTTTTAAGTTTTTATAAATAGCTGAATTTTATATGAATTTAATATGCAATACAAAATACTGATAAGGACTTTTCCAAAAATTGTCATTTCCATAAATACTTAATAGTAAAAAGTTGAATTTTTGATTCAAAAATGTTAGTAAAAATTAAAAATAAACATTTCAGATAAATTGAAAATAAATAAATATTCTTGTAAACAATATATTTAGAAAGTCAAGTTTAAATTTAATTTTTAAGAAAAAATAAATTAAGCTCAAAATTAGTGACATATTAGAAGTTACAAATCACAAGCAATTACAAAATAAATACAAAGAAATATTTTTATTATGAGATTCTTCATGGGGATATTTCAGGATGGCATTTGAATCAATCATAACTCAATTTTCATTTACTGGTGAAGGAAGCAATTTATAATTGCAAAACTATTCCCTTAAATTCACAAGGAAAATTAAAAAAAATGTAGGAATAACTAAAATTTAGGATTAAAACCCAAGAAAATTCATGACAATACTCATATCAACAAATCACACAAATTAAGGACAAAACAAGACTACATATAACCCAATAAGTTTAATTTTACACTTATAAAAGTAAATCACAGTTTTCCATAAAGCAACAAGATGACACTGCAATAATTCCTAGGTTCAACATGGAAAAGAGAAAGAAAGTTCCTAATTTCACCTAGAATAAAAAATATTAATTATTTTCAAATAAAATATTTTAATATAATATACAAAATTCAATTATATATTAAATTCAGTAAGATCCTTCCAAGTTAAAAACTTAGCATTTTAATTTTTCTATCCCCAACCAAGTTTTATCATTTTATTTATTTCTTTATAATGCATATATTTGGTTGAATTTTTTAAATATATATTCTTTCAATAACTAAGATTCTAAGAGGATTCAAACAATGAAAATTTTAATAAATAAAATATCAGTTCGTGAATATTTTTTAAACCAAAATTACTAATAACAATTTTGGAAAAAACAAATCTGATGGCATTTCACTATATTTTAAAAAATATAAAATTTAAAGTTCATTTTTCAAATTAGAAATTAATTTGTGTTATTTTAAAATTCAAAAAAACATTTTGAATATTCTTATTTATTATATTTTCCTGTATATAACCCACAGATGTGTTAAAAAAATTTTTTAATCTTATCGCGCATGTTATATGCTATTGAAGATAATCTGCTAAAGTATTCTTTGTCTGAGAAGCTTGCAATATTTGAAAGAAATCCTGTTTATGTTTTAATAAATTAACAGATGGTGCTGAAAGCTTTCATGACTTGGGTAATGTATTTCAGCTATAACTTGTTTTGTCCACTTATCTACAAGAATAAATTTAGTTCCTCAGAAAGATAATACAGATGCTAGCTAATTGCAAAAGATTGTAACAAATCTGTTAATTTAAGATGAATATAAAAATACACAAATAAATGAAAAAATGTATTTAATGTGCAATTTGAACATAATATATTTAAACATAGACAAAACAAATATTTTAATTATTCAATACAGATGCAAGCTAATGGCAAAAGATTGTAACAAATTTGTTAATTTAAGGTGAATATAAACATACACAAATAAATGAAAAACACGTGTTTAATGTGCAATTTGAACATAATACATTTAAACAGACAAAACAAATATTTTATTTTTAAATGTGTATATTCTCATTTTAAAAGTTATTAAAAACTTTTAAAAAATGAAATTTTATTAGAATCTTTTTGGAATCACTGCTCTTTGTGACAGAGTGGGTCCCTTCATCTCAGGTTTATTGTGCTTGGCAATAAGATTAGTTCAAATAAGATCCAATCAGATGTTTTTCATGTTTTATCTTTACAATTCAATATCTAAATTTTTAATCATACCATGGTTTTTATTTTGTGAAACAACAGCACCAGTTGTATATATTTGGACTATTCACTGTTAAAATTGCTGTAGATTATGCCACTTTTTCTTCATTTTAAAAAATGGAGCCACGGGGACAATATAGCCGTGTTGCAGATTATATAGAGGAAAATACAGTGATATATTTCTTATAATTTGATAAAATTAATTTTTAAAAAAAGATAAATACAAAAATTTAAACCTTTTTTTATTTAAATCTCTACTAATTATTATTGCATTATTTATAATCTCATCAAAATTTCATAATAAAAAAATAAGTTATGAAGCAGATTACAAAATATGAGTTAATAAGATAGATAATGAAATGTAGCATCTTTGTTTTTAAATGCAAATACCATCATGTATAACTAATTTTATTAAGTTATTAAGAAAAAAATTAAGTAAAAAGTTTTTTTATAGTAAAATGGAAATGCCTATCAGTATTGAACAAAACTGATTTTACTATCAATTAAATGTATACAATTATCATTACTTAAGAGTCAGTAAAAAAGAAATTAATACATTTAAAAAATGTTTTACAGTAAAGTCACTTAAAAATTGTATATGTAATACACATACTGTTATAAGAATATCATAACAGAGAGGTATTTAATTGAATGAAAAATTTTGACTTTATATTGTTTAGCTAACAAAAAAACAGCAAACTGTGATAATATGGAGTTTCGAAAACATGCATCAAAACATTTTTTTGATTTAAACTTAAAATAAGAATTTAAATGATGCAAGTTTTGGTTTTCTTGCTAATCAGCAGCCAATTTTGCACACAATCTAAACAGTGGAAGCCTGCCAGATTGCAACATACATATTCTGATGAGCAATCTATCTACCTGGGAAATTTTTTTTAGCATTTTTGAATCTCGATAATGACGTTATTTTCACTGATTTCCACATACTTTCTACTCATTTTGCAAGCTAAAGTAAGTTATTTTTTAAGTGCTTAAATATGCTACATAAATAGAAATGATGCAATTTTAAAATTTTTATATATGTATAAGTTGCAGTGTTTTCCACAGAAATTACAGTAGTTAATGTCTTTGAATCATCAAGTCACTGTTTAAAACTACTTAAAAGCATTATATGTATTAAAATAAACTTAAGAAATTTTAGAAGTCAACATTCATAAAACATTAAATTTCTTGAAATCTTTAAAAAAACTTTAATAATTTGTGCCAATCCATAAAATACTAGAGAGTTATAATAATTAAAAATAAAAGTGATAAATTAAAGATTTAGTATTAGTGAAAAAAAGAGCAATTTTATGGAATTAGAATTAAAGTAATCAGATAATAATAACAATTTTTTTTCAGTTCAAAACAAAAATGACAAGTTTTATTTTTACCATCATCCAGCTATTTTTAGTTAATTCACAATTTAGCAGTAGGTTGGATATTTTACATAACTTGATACCTTTTATTGATTTTTTCCCCTTATCACATTAGTGTTTTAATAGTTCAAAACTGCATCAGTAACTAATTTTCTACATTTTTATTCAATTCTTAAAAACTTTAATAAGAATTTTTTTTTTTAGTTTCGTTCATTTTAAGAAAGGAAAATATGAATGTGTTTAAATCAAAAACATAAATCTATGTGAGTGAACATTTTTTAAAAAATAAATTTGAAACTGCGATTGAGATTATATATATAGGCCGTACAAATGTCATGATGTTAGGCGATGCGCTGTTATGCGACTTGTTTCTTCCTCAGAGAGAAACTGAAAAAAGTAGAAAAGAAATATTGGATGAGTAAGATGTTGGCTACTTAGAGAAGAATATGATGTTAAATCTTTCTTGGTAGCACACTGCGGAACTTATAGTAAATGTGTACATAGTTCTAAAGTTTCATTAAGTCTGAATTAAGTAATATGCTTGAATTATTTAAATACCTTGAAAAAAAAAAAGAATCTTGAATGAATAATTGATCTCATGGGCAAAATTAATTTCTCTCTCATCTCACAAAGAGCCATATCATAAGAAACCACTGGCATAGTGAATGAAATCAATAGTAATTTTTAATTCAACTCAGGCCGTTAATTCAGGATTATTTTAGTGATATTATGAATTAAAGGCCATTAATTCATAATATCACTTCAAATAATAATTTTTATGTCAGATAAATTAAATACAAATAAAATTTTTAATATTATTAACAAAATGGTTACTTTGTTCCTTACATTAATACATTAAGTAAATTCAAAGGTGCTTCTTTAAAGAATAATTAAAATTGGAAAATTTCACAATGTATATATTAATCACTTTATGTAATTTTTCATACAGTTAATTTGTACTATAGATTAGTGTTTTAAAAAAAGATCCGAATTTTTATTGAGATAAATTTCTATCGCATGACAATATATTTTCACATTAGACTCAAAATTTAATGTCCTTATACTTTACTACCCATAAATAATTTAGCATCTGGAATTAGGGATTGCAATGTTAAAGAAATATGACAGTAAAACAATTTCATTTTCTTTAGACACAGAAAATTTTTATTAGTTTTCTTTTCTATAAAGAAGCTTGGTAAATTTTTTTATTACTTATGATGTTTGTGTTTTTCAAGTTTTGACATCACAAATAACACTGAATTATGTTAACACTCTTTCATAATTCCACATTTTACATGTTCTGCCATTGGCACACACAGTAACAGCTTTCAATAAATAAATATACCAATATATATACTAACTTATTTTCATACTGTTTAAAGAATCTTGAAAGAGAGAGAAATTATTTAAAATAAATAAATGAAGGAACAATTGTAAATATTCATGCACTGCTTAGGTTTTATGCAAAAAGCTTAATAGAATCTTATAATCCAGCATGTACTATAGAAGAATAGGAGTTTTCGTTAGATAATTTTATGAGTAATTGATATTTGGTAAAGTACTTAAGTATAACTTTAAAAGAAAGTTATTTCTTTATTCATCAAATAATATAAAAATACTATTTTTCCTAGAATGATTAAAGACATTTTCTGTCCAGGCCCTAAAATTTTCTTATAAACAGTACTTAAGTAAATTTAAGTCTCAATTCTTTTTTCAGGCAATAAAAAACTCTTATAGTAAACTATCAATAAATCATTTTTTATGAAAACTTTTGTAAAAGAGCATTTGTAAAAAATCTATTTTCAATAAGTCTAGCAAATTAGTTTTACATGAAAATCAAAAGTTTCTTGAAAAATACAGTTTATCTGCAGTTCAACAAATACCATTGCAACTATTTCATTAAAAACCAAAAGCAAAGCATTAAAACTATGCAACTTATGAACCTTAATCCTATTTATTTCAAAATTCGCATCTATCAAAAGAAGATTTTTCTTCACAGGAGTTTTCTACACTATTTTTCTAATATATGCATGGTAGGGAAAATATCAAAGTTCATCTTAGCATATATATTTTTTTGAGGTTAATAAATATTTTCGATCAGAACCTAAATATGCAGTAATCATTTTCCTCAATATTAAAATTTTTTAACATATTATTTATTATTCTACATCATTTTGTTTGTAATTTCATCCTATTTTTAATAGGAAAGAATATTCAATTAGGTCACAAAAGATTTCATCACATTGAAAAAAATTAGTAAGATTTTTGAAACAGGAAGAATTCACACTTTTTAAGAATATCTTTTTTTTCAGCTATTTTTATTTACAGAAACTAAAAATAAAAGGAACTGTAAAAATAAACTCATTCTATTTTTATTTTATAAAACTATAAATGCATACCTATAAATTTACACATTATTGTTTAATTGGTTCTTCACCACATACTTCCAAAAATAGCTTTTCAGGAGTAGGAACTTCCTTTACACCTTTCTTTTCAAAGAACTAAAAGAAAAATTATATGAATAGAATTCAAATAAATTTCTCAGTTGGACTTAAGGAATTACCAGTTAAGAAAATGGAGAAATACAATAAATATTTCTTGCTATAATGAAAAATGTATACAATCATAAAATTTAATGACACTAAAACAAAACTTAAATATTATGTCAAAAATGTATAAAGCATTACTTTTTAGAATAAATTCATATCAAGTAATGAATAAATGCGAATATTTTTGCACACTTACATATTTACACTGATTTTCAAGAATAAAATTCCAGTTTTCCAGGAGTCAAATCAAATATTTCCAGGAGGTATCGAGATTCAAGTTAAATAATTTTTTATTTTACTTATATGCATATAATTATGTACAAACAATATTTTTTATTCATTTCAGTAAGTAATAAAAATAAATAATTGAAGCATCAATGAGACTATTTTTTTATTTAAGTTTAAATCATTAATGATTATTTTAAAAGCCTTCAATGGATTTACAGCTATAACAGCAAATTTTTTTATTTAAATAATCCACATTCTATATAATACTGGATTATACATTGTATAAAATGAGTTATTTTAGAGTTTTTTAGATATTTCCAATAGATTCCAGTCTATTAATTTATTGAGTATTTCAAGATGTGTATAATAATTTCTTTTCAAATATAAATACACTTTCTCAAAACAAATACAACTATTAGATATAGTTTCAAGAGTCCATTGGTCATTGAGAATACACTTTCCACCAGGCATATTAAATAATTTTTATTTCAATCTTTATTAATAAACAAATTTATCCTGATTCAATTGAATGGATCAAATTTACTGTACGGCCACCTTTACTGCATTTTTTGGAGCCAAATTTGGCGAACATTTTTACTGGAAACCCGGCAAACTTGTATTTTGGCAACCCTATTAGTCATTAATTTCTCAAGAATATTTACCGATTTAAATTCATTAATTAAAAATTTTTATGGATAACTTAACATATCAACTTTATTATTTTACCATTGATGTTTAAATCTATAAATCTGCATTTTTTGTTAATTTTTTAAAATTAGTTGAGCCTATTGTTAGATACCAATAATGTATGAAATGTTTGTCACTATTTCAGCCATTTCAAAATCGGAAATTCCCGATGGGGGAATTCCTGTTTTTCCTGATCGGAAATTCGTCATATGGTCACCCTTAGCGACTTTTTGGAAATTTCGCCAATGGTGACTGTACGGTAAATTTTTACCAATTGAATTATACGTAATTTTCATCAAGGAAAATATGTATTAACTCAAAAATTTTATATTTATATATTAATATTCAAAGAATTTTATACAAGGAAAACAGCAGCAAATAAAAAAATCAATTAAAATCACCGGTCTTAATTGCACAACACATTTTTTGTTTGGAATTACTTCACTTCATTTCACTTTACATAAATTTAAATACTTAATCGAGTTATCATGAAATTATTGTAGCTGAACTAGATCCTGATAACATTTATACAAGTCAACAGTTAAGAGTACAAAAAATTTAATATCTATTGTGCCACCATCTAGTGGCAATATTAAAAAGTAATACCAAATTAAGTTTTTTGACTATTTTATTGAAAATTTTAAAATATTAAAACAAAAAAATTCAAAAAATTATAAAATTTTGTATAAAAAAATCCATCAAAGTAAGAAAAAATTCCAGGAGTAATTCACGATTTTCAAGGAGTCAAATCGAAATTGCAGGAGTTCAAAGGCCCTTAAATTTTTTTTCAAATTTAAGGAGTTTCCAGGAGTTGTGCGAATTCTGAATCAATTGAAAATTTTTTTTCATCTGTAGTTAATGCATGAATATAAATTTAAAAACTAAAATAGTAACTATATATATATATATATATATATATATATATATATATATATATATATATATATATATATATATATATATATATAAGCAATCTGCACAATAAACATGAATATAGTTTTCTAAAAATAATTTTTTCTGATGAATTGAAGAAATTTGTGATACATATAAATAGCAAAAGTAATAACATACTGTTGATATATTTGTGCAATCTCTTAGTAAAAATTCCAATGCTCGAGGATGAGTAAGTTCGACAGCTTGACCAACATCAATTACCCAAGTTTTGTCATCATGCCAAAGAAGATTGTATTCACTTAAATCAGCATGTACTAATTTACATTTAGCATACAAATTTTTCATTATCTACAAAAAACAAAAAATGTACATATATATTTAGAAATACAATATATACTAATAAATATATAATAGATATTATACTTACATTTATCATAAAATGATTTTAAGTATGACTCCCACATAATTTTAAAAAAAATTACCAATAAAAAATGAAGAATCATAAAAAAAAGTTATTAACACTCAGATTTTAATCTTATGAAATAATAATTATTAAAATTAATTTTATAGAATAATTACCAAGTACATTATACATACTATAACTTAATAATAAATAAAAAAATTATGTATAGAATGCATGATCTTTTGTTCATGAATAAATGTGGATATAAGTCAGAAAAAAATTCATGCTATAATTGCTTCAAATACTTTCATTGAATGTACATTTGAAATTGTCCATATTTAATTTTACATTAAATATTAGAATTAAGATAAATTAGACATCTAATACAAATTTGCAGAAAATTTTCTGTTTTATCAAATTCATATCAAGAACTATTGAATTCTATTCAAGTACATTTACAAATAGGAAAATACATCAATTGAATATTCATTTACTAAAATATATTTAACTTCGTATTTGTCCAAACAGCCAAATGACATAAATTTTTTTTAAAGCCACAAGAGTAGTCTTTTTGAAGGAAAGTGAACAGTTAATAGGGTGTGAAAGGAAGTGTTAAAAATTTGTTAAAAAATTTAGTTGATGATAAATGCATATCAAAATAATAAATGAATTTTTTTCTGGTACTTAAATTTCATAACAGTTGAAATTAACAATTACTGCTTGGAAGCAATTAATTTAGATCACTTGTAAAAAATGCTGTGACCAGCCAGTTTCACCGGATCACATTGTGGTTTTCATTGTACTTTCTAAGAGGGACTTAAAATCAAATCCTTATTATTTTAGATTTTTTAGCAGCCAACAACCTTCTAGAGCTGAACAAACAAGTGAAATCTTTTTAGGATAAACAATAATAACACAAAACATTTAGCTACAATTTAATTGGCTGTTAATATTGACTGCCTTTTCAAAACTGTTTATTACAGTTAAGTAAATATTTTTGATGATTATTTTTCTTTCAATATGTTCCAGGTATTTTTTTTTGTTCCAGTATTTTCTTTAATTTTTTAAACACCCAATTCATATAAATATATATATAGAAAATTGTTTTCAATAAGATAAAAGTTATATTTCAGTAACCTTAAATTAATCAATCAACAAATCTCTCCACACGATTTAATTTTACTGAAATATAACATCTTTATTTTTTATTTAGAGATTTCAAAATACATTATCTCATAATAATTCAACAATTTACAGTTCTTGTTTAATTATTATATAATAGTAATCTCCATTAAATGCAGATTCATATGTATAACAATATTTATTGATTCAAAGGTCATAAATTTTAAGAAGTACAGCTGGATTTTTCAGTTTCTTAAGAATAACAAAATTTGCTTTGAAGTTTAGTATTCTTTATTAAAATTTATAATTTAAACTAAAATACATAAAATTCACAATTAAGGGGGACATTTTATCAAATTCCATGAAAAGAACAGGATAAAATGTAAAACTAATCACAACTAAACAAATGTTTGAGGAACTAGGCTTATAATCATGGTCGGTAAAATATGCATTTTATTTATTTATACACTTTTCATTGAATATTTTAATCATTATTATATATTTTTCAGATATCAATTATTTAGAGAATAAAAATAAGCTACCACTAACACATTAATGATGTAACAAGATCACTAATTATGTGGAAGTTAGTAGAGCAATTTCAAGTTCAAATTTGCAAAATTCAATATAATGTTCAGAATTAAAATTTATTTCATAGTATTAAGATACTGAATTCATCAAATCAATATATACTTAATATGGAGAAAAACAGAGAATTACCATCTGTCCAACATTGTCTGAGGGATTAACTATTTTGGAAGTCATGTTTAATAGCTGGATATCATGTTGAACTGGCTTTTTTGTCATGCTATGGTAACTTTTCACACATGAATGTTAATTTGATCTGAACCTGTGTTGTATATATGGGACTTTGAATCATACTAAATGTCCATTTCCAATGAGGGAATTGAACAGAAACTGCTTAAAGACAGAGTATTAACCTATTTAAGTGGTTATTTAACATGTATCACACTGGATGATCAACATCAATTAATGTCTTTAAAAAAGGTACGAGAAGATGATATAGGAATGGCATCTTAAGCCTTTCATAGGGTGAAATTAAACCTGATTTTAATAAATGATAGTGCAGTCAGAGCATATTTAGTTGACTATTTTCTGAAAATTGAAAATATTCACTGGATCAGTCAACTAAATAATCAGACTTCAATCTATAAAATGTCACACATTCTAAGGAGAACAATTGCATTCTTAACCTATTACATAGAAATATTCAATTGAAATATCACTGCTGAACAAACAGTACCAATTCCCACTACAGAACTCAAATATTTGAGTTTTTTCTATAATCTTCTTCTTCTTCTTCTTAAAATTGGGTTTGTATGTCATTGGGCACCTCTGCTTTTATCAGCATTTTGTACCATTAACTCTAAACCCAATGTTTCCTAGTTCCAGTTGCTCGGGTCACCCACTTTACTAATAAAGTCCGATAACCCTTTAATGGAGTCTAGGTGTAACTCTCTAGTATGGATGAAGCCTAAAGAAGTTAATCTAGGGAGGGCAAGAGCCTCACATTCGTAAATGACATGCTCTGCCGTTTTCTCTTGCATATAACATTTCCAGCAAATAAGGTCTTGCTGAAACAGTCCCATCTGGTCAGAAAGTCAGTCATGCTAGGAATAGCTTCCTGACTTTCACCAGAAGAAGATGGTTTGGAGGTCATTTCTACCTCAAGTGAAGGATTCATTGCTGCCCCTTTACACGATTGCCTCTGAGTTCCCTTGTCTTTTTCAGCAAGGTCTACTTTAGAGGCTTCACCTGCAAATGCAGAAAGGTTTGTTACTTCTTGTGTCTTTTCAGCCACAAGATAACAATTAAAAAGCTCAGGTAATATAAGTCTACCCAGCATTGCCTGAGTTACTGGGCAAGGCAAATTACTCTAGAAGTTCGCCAAGCAACTAGAGGCTCCGTTAAGACACCAATACTGCGGCGCCAATTAGCCCTAGGCACGGATTGCATAACACCAGGGTTTACGGGAGCTGGTTCGCGGCCTCTGATTCTATATTCAAGGCTATCCTGTCATTCCTACAGGACATTCGGCTATCCACCACTTGCCGACACGCCTGGTGGCTGCTCAAGCCCCAGGAAGGTACACGTACCCCCTGGTTCCAGGTTTTTCTATAATACTCAACTGATTTTCATATTAAAAAAAAATTATAATCATTATAAACAGTTTATAGCAGTAGTAATAAAAGAACATATCAAAATATCTGGTTTTTATAAAATCCTTAATTTTTGCTTAAGAATTTAAACAATATGAAGTAATACATATTCATAATAAATAATTTATAAATTAGTTTGTATAAAAAAATTTAAACAATGAAAAAGAATTTATGTTTCACATAAATATTAAAAATAAATATTGCTGGAATTTGTACCGACAAAATTTTTTTACAAAGCATTAGAGAAATATATAAAATATTATAGCTTCTGTTTTACTGTTGTTTAAAAACCTAAGTTATTACAATTTCAAATTTTATTATAATTTAAAATGCTTCAAAAATGAATATTAATCAATCATTACTTGAAAAGCAGTATTTGATGGCCTTAACTACGAAATTGAAAAAAAAAAGTGGTCATTCTTGCTTTTGTTAAAAGTGCTGTTTAACAATAAGCAAAATTTAATAAAATCAAACATTCACAAACATTTTTTTAGCTTATGGTATTCTCAAACTTTTTTTTTAAAAAAAATTTGGTGTAATGTTTAAGTAAGTCTCACAGCATAAAAAAATCACTAAAAATGTTATTTGATTCTTTTAAAATAAATGTTCTAAGATATTCATTAATAAATGCATACACAGATTATACTCTTTATTTTTAGCATAATTAATTTAGATACAGAGTACAAATTAGATATTATAAATGATTACTTCATGCACTACATTAAATTGCAAATGTGGATCCAATTTAACAAAACAAACATACCTCAACTGTTTGCTCATACATAATAGTCATATCTTCGAATGGTAAATTAATATCTCTTAATTTTGGAGCAGGTAATGTATCTTTACCAATGAAAGACATTACTAACACATGCTTCCTCAACATGACAACTTCAGGACATGGAATATCAGCCTCTTTCATTCTAAAATATAATACATATAAATTGTGACAATTTGAATTTTCTTGTAGGAATATGTTTATGAGTCTAGTATGAAATTCAATTACTTTTTATGGAATGTAAAATTTTATTTAAAGAATATAATCTTAACATAAAACAAATATGAAAAACAAAGTCAAAACTATTTCCCACATTTATTAATTTCTGAAGTACCATTTCTGAAGCTGTTTATAACAGAATATGCACATTTTTAGTAAGACTTATTAAGTGATTTGTTCTATTACTACACTGAAATTTTGTTAATTTTTTCAAAATATTCAGAACAACAATGTACATTTATCTTGAATTAAACATAAATGAAAACTGACAATGCATATAGATGTACATAATTATTAATATGTTGGAAACTGCATATTATACTGATTCAAGCAATTTGTACTACATACTAGTTTATTTTAATGGGCAAGCATATAGCGAATAATGAAAAATTTTGTGCTCATGGGAACATCTATAAACAAATAGTTTCATATATAAAAAGATTCTGACTGATCTAATAAGTAGATTATAAAATCAAATAACCAAGCATTAACAAGAGTTATCTTATCATAGCTTTACATATACATATATATATATATAGATTCACATTAGGCTGACAACCTAAACAAGACACATTCTTTGCAATCCAGGGTCCTAAATAAAAAAACAGATATCGGCATTGTAAGCCTTAACTTTAATTAAGCATAAATGGCTGTTGTGCCACTGAGTGACACACACACATATATATATTATAAAACTACACATTTCAGAGAAGATTCTACTACAACCAAACCATCCATTGTGTGTTTGCTGATGGGAATATTTTTAAATAGAAGATCTACAATAATTTCCTTTGAAAGCTAGCTTATAAAGGTAAATTTCATAAATAAGTTTGTCTTGTTACTAACCTCTAAAAAAAGAAAATATTTCAGTGTTTTATCTGTTCTAATCAAAGATACTTTTAGAAAACTTCTAAAATGCAGGAAATTTTAAAATTAAGAAAATTAATCTTTTTTTAGAAATATTAACACCTTTAAATATAAAGCAAATTACTACATTGAAAAATAGTTTGAAAGAGTGAGAACTTTATTTTAAACTGAATCTTTCACCAAAAAATGTCATTTAGATTGATATAGCAGCAAATTAGTTTCTAAATTCCTTTATAAAAATTAAATCCATAACTGGCTTGATAAGCAGTAAAAACATTGATCAGAAAAAACAAATATTTGAATAACATGAAAAAAATTTTTTGAAGTCATAAGTAATAGAAGACAGTAATATAAATTATCAAATAAAGTTTTGTTAATTAATTCATAAACATTTACTTATTATTTTCTTTTAAAAACTATATTGCAGAGAAATACAAATAAAATGATGCAGTACCGAAATGATACAAGAAATTATCCTCCCATTAAACAGCATCCAAGAAGACAACCATTGGCTAAGCAGGAAGAGGTGACTAATCTTCTGATGAAAATGCAGCAGAATGACATTAATGAGTTGTCACAGATAACTTGGATTAATGAGTCCTCACAGATAACACAAATTCACCAACTGTTCAAGTTCAGAAGAAAGATGGTTCTACCTGATTCTGTGTTGATTATTGCTGGTTAAATAACATCACTGAGAAAGAGTTACACTTTTCCTAGGATTGATGATACACTTGACACCTCATCTGGAAATCAATGGTTTTCGACTTTAGATCTTAAGAGTGGTTATTGGCAAGTAGATATATCCTGAGGACCAAGAAAAGACTGTTCACTATGAGACAATGACTTCGGCAGTTTAAGTTTATGCCATTTGGACTTTGCAATGCACCTGCAACATCTGAACAGTCAGGCAGCAGGTGGATATAACGACTCCAGGAGTTTAAATTTGAAATCAGACATTGCAAAGGAGTTCTTTATGAAAATGCACACACATTATCAAGAAAACTATGCAATGAAAGCTTTCCATATTGTTCTAATTGAGAAGAATTATCAACTAATAAATCCTTAGATTTGCTAAGTTTTTGTTTCATTGACATCAAAACTGGACTCAAGAAGTGAAGGACTTAGAGAAGCTCAAAAAGGAGATCCAGACATAAATCTAGTTTTGGAATTAAAGGAATCTTCCAGTATAAGACCAAGTTAGCAGGACATCTCCACCTATAGTCCTGCAACTACACAGTATTGGGTTCTGTGGGGCTCATTCCATGTTAGAAATGGTGCACTATACAGGAAATCGGAGTCCAATGACAGACATAACTCCATATGGCAGCTTGTTCATCTAAAATCAAAAATTTCAGATGCTTCAGTAGCTCAACTGGAGGCCACTTCAGAGTGATGACTCCATGAAAAGTTCAAGAATGTTTCCGTTAGAGCAAAACAAAACAAGATGTATAAAAGTGGTGCGAATCTTGTGATGAGAGTGCAACCCATAACAGACCAAAGAAATGTAGTGGTTGAAGATAGGAGCACCTTTTGAAAGAATATCACTGAACATTTTGGGTAACCAAAAACAGCCTTCAAATGGCAACAAATACATCTTAGTTTTCATGGACTACTTCATTAAATGGCTTGAAGCATTTTCAATCCCTGATCAAGAAACAAGTACAGAAGCAGAGCTTCTAGTTCTGCAATGGATTTCCAGTGCTATCCACAAAACTATCAGATATACTCTATATCAGATGCTCTTAGACTGTGAACATCATTTGCTTGCAGCCTTCATTTCAGTTGTCCACTGGATACATTTTCATCACCAGAGGAATGCCTTCAAGATTTCCAGGTACGTCTTGAAGATATTCGTAACTTTGAATAATTTAAGAATTATTTAATGGTTTCTTAACTAAAAATTAAGAGAAAATTCTGTGGTGATGCTTGATTGACAATAAAAACTTTAGGTATCAAGAAGCATGAAATATAAATCAACTAGTTACTTATCAAACTATACTGCTTTATTAACTCAAATATACTTAATAATAAAATTTCCAGATTGAACAAGTTTAGAAAAGAAAAGTTTATCTTTCCGAAATTTAATTGTAAATAAATTATTTTACATTTAATACAGAAATATTCCATTTTAATTTAAACATAATATAGATTATATTTAAACAACATTAGTAGCATGGATAAAAAAATTATAAAAGAATTACCTTTGTAAGTTTCTCATCTCTTTTTCTGCCCACATGTGGATAATTTTCCGTGGGTTCTGCTTTGAGAAACGATTTCGAAAACGATAATCATCCTTAATATATTGGTCCCGATTTTGGAATTCATTTAATGTTGTCTTGTAAACTTTCAACGCAAATTCAGGTGATGGAGATTCTTCTTCAGGCCTGTAATTTTAAATGAATAAGTAATTTTGCATTCAAAGCAATTCATAAACAGAAAAATTCATAACAAAAATGTGTCATAGTAATTTATAATTGAAATTTGGCATGAACAATTACTTTTAATTTGAAGTAATTAGAGGTTAGGTTGAATTTTCAATATTATAAATCCTTTATTAAGATTAGAGTTATGCATATAATTAACAAGAGAAAAGAAAATTTTTATATTGAATCATGGGAAAGATGTAAAGAATAAGAGTACTGACTAAAAAAAGATTCTACTAGTTATTACTAGAAGAATAAACAGAATGTAAATGTGAATTTATGAAAGATAATATTAATTTTATAGATAAAAAGCTGTAGTGTAATATTCTCAAAATGCCATTTTTTGATTCAAATAAAGTATTATTCAGCATATAACAATTGCACAGGGTTATACTTGCTCTCAAGCAAGCTTACTAAGTACCAACAAATGAATGGCAATTAGAATAAAACTGAGTTTTTATTCCACAGCCTTTTGGGTTTGTTGTTGCACTTGGTGTAAGAAAGAAAGAAAGAAAAAAAAAAAAAAAGCTAACATTTAAAGCACTGGCGCCAACAAATATATGCTGTAGAAGCTTATCCGAAATGCTATCTATAAGAAATGCAGTCTTTTGTGATAACTTTAGTATGTTATTTATGCATACTTATTTGTCAGAGAAATAAATATAAGTTTGAACACCATTAAAAAATTTTATAAGTGTGTAAGAAAATTATTAAAATAGAGTTAAAAAAATTTTACTATCAAAAATTTTTAATTTATATAATAAAATGTTTTTAGCTGAATATTGAAACTTTGGCAATGAATTTCTTAAAATAAATTAACTTACAATCCACTCCAAGCATGATATACACAGGCTTCTTTTCCTGTACTTATACAGCCACTTAGTTTATCCAATGTTGCATTATTAAGGAGCTTATAGAGAATTAGATTAGTCTTTTCATCTAAAGCACTTTCCTAAATATAAATAAAACATATTACCAAATGATGGGGGAAAACTAATATCACAATTTGCTTCTTAAATTTAAAAAAAAAAAATCTTGAAGTATTATTTTCTTCTATATTACTTTCCACATGTTTTCAAAACAGTCTTAGAAACATATACCATATTTTCCTGTATATGATCTATAGATTATGTCTCAAAAAAGTTTTGAATTTTGTTGTGCATATTATATTGCATTACAGATAATCCGGTAAAAAAATTCTCCATCAGAAAAACTTTCAAAATTTTGATATAAATATCTTATAATAATAATAAATATCTTTATTCCTTTTATTGATATATAAATATCTTTATATATCTATAAAATGAATAACAGAAGGTGTTGAAAATTTTCATGACAAGGCTGACATATGTTGGTTATGATCAATTTTGTCCAATTATGTTTAAAAACAAATTTGTCCCTCTGCAGGATATAAAAGTTGTTATTCACTAGCATCATTTCATATTTTAACTAGACCTGAGCGGTTCCAATCTGAAAATATTCAAACTTTAATATAATGTTGAAGCAAAAACATCTAAATTACTTGATAGATTTTAAACTAATAGTTATAAATAGACAGCAACAAAAAATTTGACATTCAACTCTAAACAATCTACATTTTCAACCATACAGCGTATTTTTATTTCATGTGGCATTATATTAGCATCATGTATATTGGATTATTTTCTGTAAAAATTGCTACAGGTTATGCAATTTTTTAAGTATGAAAAAAGGCCTTGCGGATAATATGGCATTGTGGATTATATACAGAAAAGTAAAGTAATTTAAAGAAAAAGATTTAATATATTTTAAAGGAAAATGAAGAAATTTTTAGTTGAAGACTATACATATAATATATTGCAAATAATCGAACCTCAGTTTCACCTTAAATATAGTACAAAAAATAAATTGTAAAATTTAGAATATCAATAAAAAGGATATATGAATTATCTTAAATTATTATCGTAAACATAATATTAAGGTTAGATTTAAAAAAAAAGGGTGGTTCCAAAACAAACTAGCATTGTGACCAAAGGTCTCTCTATTGTACTATATCCCGCAGAAAACCCTATTTGGAGAGACCAGTGGCTGAAGCAAAATTCAGCAGACATTTTACAAGAATTTCCTACAACATTCAAGGTTCAATCAAGTACTGACCCAAGTGTTCAAAAGACATATTAAAATTTATATTAAAATTATGAAACAACTTTTTTATACATGAAAAGTATCTTTAATACCATAATTGAAAGATTATTTAAATATTGATTTCTAATCTGAATTTATATTTTATGTGTCCCATAAGAGATTTAAGTAAATATATTTTTATTAATAAAAATAATATAATATTAATAAAATTAAGATTTAAATGAAAAACATCAAAGTCATGAAATGATATATTATTCATTAATTTGATATTTTTCCATTGGATTAATAAATTAACATAAATTAATGAATTAATAATGAGCACTACAAATTATTGGATTGATGATTTAATAAAAAAATATATTTATAGCTTTCTAACTTCACATTCTTGATTCATTGAGTATCAAATGTAAAAATTAAATCCCATAAAGAGCTTTTAATACAAAATTTATAATTCACTTCTTTGTATGTGTTTTTTATGGAAAAAGGGGTAAACAAAATAAAATGTAAAATTTACCGCTGTAGCTGTTTCTTTTTTGTCATGCACTCTGTGACTTCTTTTTCGTTCAGATGCCGAATAACTTTTTAGTGAGTTATATACATTATTTGGGATTTTCATATCAAACAATCCTCCATCACCAGTCAATATACCCGGTGGAAACTGCAAGAAAAGAAAAAATGCTAAAACATAAAGTCAATGAACAAAATAAAAATTTTTAAAAAGTGAACCAAATCCTAAATTTTTTTAAGTAAGAGAATTTATAGTATTTGTAAATTTTTAAAATCATTTTTATCATTATCTGCAATATAAGTCATTATTGTTAAAGCTTTATTAGATTAATTGATAATATAATAATGATAATGTGGATAATAGGCTCAACTTATAGTAAAAAGTTAATTTCGAGGTTATGGCAGCAAGAAATTATTTTTCAGGGTTAGAACAACATCACTGATCACTGTATTTCATTTTATATATAACATTTTACAAAATAAAACCTGGTAAAACAGAGGCCAATTATTTTTAAATATTATACCTAAAAGAGTTTTTGTTTAATATATATGCAAACATTTTCTTATTTTATTATAAAAATTTTATTGTTTCTTTTTTTTACATTTTCAGTTTAAAATAGATTCTGAACCATTATGAATATCTGCATCTGAGATGGGAGTCAAACTACAAGTTGTTGAACTAAAGGTAGAAATATTAACAATTCAGTTGCCGATCCAGCCACTATTTTAAGAACATTAAAGAAATATATTTAGTAATACACGCAATAAGTTTTTAAAGTTTAGACATTAAAGTTGCAACAATTATATATAACAGTTAAATATCCATTCAATATTTATTACTTTCATTAATCGCCCGGCATTTCTTCGTCCACACATAGTTGGATCATGTTTTGTTGTTGTAACATCACTTTGTTTTGACACGCCACTTTTACCAACAGATTGAAAAGTTTTCTCTGCTTGGTCAAATGCACTCCAATGATTCTTTGCACTCTGTTCTAGGTCATAATCTATGTCCTCTTCCTCATCATCAGAGAAGCTTGCTTCAGGAAGGCAACGATATTTCTCATAATTCACCCTGACTGCAATACAGAAAACAAATTACAATTTATACTCAACCATTTTTTTTAAAAAATTGATTTTTTTATTAATATCTTAATATTATGGTTAAACAAATTAAAAAACTTCTATGTTGTTATTGTGCTGATTTCCATGCCTAGCCTCTGCAAGACGATATCTATGAGTTTATTCACTCACAAAAGTAAAACCTTCAACTATTATTTTATGTAATCATTAGTAAAAATATATCTATTATTATGTTTGATACACCTAACTTAAGAAATTAACCAAAATATTTCAAGTTTGTATAACATTTATTACTATTACAAATGGCAGTTGTGTAATATTGGCAAGAGTGAAAATATTTTAAATCTGTTTTAAAGACCAAAATATCTAAATAAATTACGTTATATTTTATGCAAGATATAAAAGTTAAAAAAATCATGATTGGAGAGTTCAGAAAATAGTATATGATGAATATTCACATAAATTTCAAATGGAACAATTGCAATATATATGATAATAGATAGCAACTAGCAGAATTAATTTAAATTCAATGAGAAATTTCAAATTCTAAGAAAGATTAAAATTACAAAAGAAATTTATTCATTTAAAATATTAAAAATAAAATAAGTTCTTGCAACAATTAAAAATATTTAATACACTCAGTTGCCTGAATAAATCCTTACTTGCAAATCGAGAATATATAATTTGATATGTAACTGGACTGAAATACATCATAAAATTTTTAATTTTTTGATGAACAGAAAACAAGAATAAAAACAAATTTAAATTTGAATAGTAAAATTATGTTTTTTAGTTTCATTTTTAAATTTTATAATCATTCAAAGAGAAAAATCTGCAAAACAAAATAAATAATAAAATTTAGGGCTAAAGACTAGGTGACAGTATGGGTGCCTGCATTTTTGCAGCAAATTGGATTACTGTGCCAGAATACGTTTGATTTATGTAGTTTTGGTTTTATGACGTAATGTGATAATGTACATGAGCAAAATTTGTTTTGTGTGCTAGTAACCTTTGAAATATTTGATTAGTAGTTTGTATTTATTTGAAAGTTAAGTTTTTGAATATTAGTTTGCAGTGAATTTTTTTATTTTAAGCTTCTTAAAAATAAAATTTATTTTGAAAGCTTATATAAAGCTTTCATAATAAATTAAATTTCATATTGTTTCTACTTTAAATTATTTTTAATTATTATTTATCTCCCACAGTATATATGACAAAGTAATTATTCCGAGAATATCAGGGCATAAATTTTTGTGAGCTTCTAATCTGTCTATAGTTCGACCAGTGCTGATAATTCTGCAAGCAATGATTAGGCAAGTTATTTTATGTATTAATTTATAATATTGTTGTATATAATATTTTACTTTATATATTAAGTATTAATAATAAATATTTCATATACTTGTCTTAAAAATTTATTCAGTATTGTAATGTTGATTAATTAGAAAGTTTAGTTTGTATAAGAATGTTTGTTTACATTATAGATTTATTTTTATTGCTCGTTTTAAATTGAAGATAGATTGCAATACAGTGAATTTCTTTTTAAAGTGGGTATCACTGACTGGTTAATTAAAATTAGAATTTTTATAAAAATGCATCTTATTTACCTTTTAAATTTAGCTTTATTGGCCAGTTATCACTCATTGTAGACTCAGTTTAGATTTGTTTTCTTATTATGCAGTCTTAGTGAAATTAGTTTCTAGTTACTAGCATTTTAATAATCGTGCAGTAAATAATTATAATGAAATATTCAAAATTTTGATATTTGAAATTTAAAACAGGGAGTGATTCAAAGTTAAAGTTTGAACATGATCAGTATTTGGTAATCAGATTTTCGACATAGTGACCTAATTTAGATAAGCGAGATAACTGAGCAGCACTTGCTACAAAAATTGGAAATTGCACCAAACCCATGCAGCAACTCAGTTTCAAGCCAAATCTAGCAATCTTTGTTTAATCTTTAATCTTTTTTATCACTATAAATGTATGTTGCAGTACATGTTTATTTGTATAAAATTCTAATGTGAAAACACTCATGATTTTACAAACTAGCAGCTCCTTATATTATACCATAGGCGAAATGGTAATTTTAATTCCCATTTACAGATTAAGTGCTTTGAAAAAACTTTTTATGAACTTTGGCTGCATTTTTTATTTCTTTTACCTGCTGCTTCATTCTTTATTTTATGGTTGAGAAACTTGGATCAACTTCTTTATTGGAGAACCATAAACCCATTGAATTGTAGATAACTAACAGTAACATTAAGCATGCACTAACAGTAATTAATATTAAAATGGTCATTTTGATGTGCATGCTTATACCAAGATTTCTATGCATTGGAGATGAGTCACTCATACATGAACTTTGTCAAAAAATTCAATTGCTGCACAAAATTTGACTTCAGAATTTCGATTCATATTTGTTAGAAGAATTAGACGGTTAAATGATTGAGGACATGATGAATGAAAATGGAAAAGATTTTTTAGATATCAAACATGAAAAAAAAAATGCCACCTGAAAAACAAATAAATGAATGGTTAACAAGATTGAAGCATTTTTTGAGAAAAAAAAAGTTTATATATAAAAAATGTTTTAAAATTTTAAATATGTAGTTTTAGAATAGAAAAAATGATTTTTTTTTTTTTGCCTGATTCTTCCTTAATAAAACAAAAGTAAAAACTATTTTTAAATATGACCTAACTTTTAATAGTACCTTATAAAAAGAGAGCAGTTTGGTAAAGGAAAAAAAAGTTTCTATATTCAACAGTTATTAATTTATTTATTTTTACATATTTTCAACAGTAAAAACTATTTTACACATTTTTATTAGTTCATGAAAATGAGTGTCTATTGTATTATTAAATAAAAAATTTTATTTACAGATAAAATTCAAATTTACATTAAATAATCATACAGGGTTTGTACAGATTTCCAAGAATCAAATTCCAGGAGTTTTTCAGGAGTCAAATCAAAAATTTCCAGGAGGTATCGATATTCATGTTAAATAATATTTTATTTTAAAAATTGTTCTTAACCAAATATGCATATAATTATGTAAATGCAATATTTTTCAATCATTTCTGTAAATAATAAAAATTATTAACCATTATTTTGAAAGCCTTCAATGAATTTACAGCTATAACAGAAAAAATTTTTATTTAAATAATCAACATACTATATAATACTGGATAATACATTGCATAAAATTTTAAAGTTTTCAGACATTTCCAATCGATTCAGATAGCAAAGATTCTTTTAAAACTTTTGCATCAAATTTTTCAATAATGCATGAAAATCTCCAGTAATAAATGGCAACATTGGTTTATCAGTTTGATAAAGAATCAGAAAAGGTTCTACTTCCTGAGCAATAAATATAAGAAAATTGCATTTAGAAGAAAAAAGTACATCTTTTGTACACTTCTGCATAATATCAAAAGTTTTGGTACAAGGATTAGGAAATTTTTTATTTTGAATAAATGACACAAATGTTTTAAGATACGGTAACATTTCTAGCAATCTGTTGAAAGCACTTATATTTTCTAACCATCAACGTTTGCAAAACTTGAAAGAAAATTTTACGCCTGGGTGAAGACTATCAAAGTCATCCATTCATATGAGTGGGTGAGTCCTTAATTAGTCTGTAAGTTACACTTGCTGTTACCTCAACTTAGGAAATGAGGAACATCCATGGCAGTAAGCATTGTGTAGAATGTGCAGGCTGCAGTTCCTGATATTTACAATATTTGAATAATGTTCACTATTTAAAAAACCAGCCATTTTAGTCAAAACAGACCAGTTCACATTTGGGCCATCCATTGACAACTGCAGTAATCCACTTGTTCCTAATTCTAAGCACTTCTCATTCACTTTTTCAAACAATATATATCTCTAGTTGAATGACCTAAAAAATCAGATGAGTAATACTGTTTTTAACTGTATCATTATCTCAAAATCTTATATGGCAATCCAATTGTTTTGTCTGCAGATGATTATTTAAGATTTCATCAAAGAGAAGCACATAATTAGAAACATTCTTAACTTTTTCTTTCAATAAGTTGGGAAAATAAGGTGTAATTTCAAAAACTGTTAAATAAGCACATCTTTTCTCAGCACAACTTAATTGCTTTGCAATAGCACTAGCTGGAAACATTGCTTGAAGGAGGCAATTTATAATGTTACAAGGAACTGTTGTTGAATCCATTGTTTAAATCTTTAAAGGTCCATAGAATTTCAGCTTTTAAAACTTTTGAAAGAACAAATGAATCTAAAATTTCAGAGCATGCTTTGGGTTCACATTTGTTAACAAAATCAGCAGAAGTGAAAAGATCTTTTAAATGAACAGATTTTTTTAGCACACATAGCTTGTTCTAGTAAATATATATGCTGTTCCCATTTTATGTGAGATTTGATATCCGATTCGCCCATATTTACCAAATAGCCAGTGGGCATGTGTTTTTTCTGAACCATGTAAAAGCCAAAAGTATGGCTTTCCAGAGTCCACTGGTCATTGAAAAGATACTTTCCACCAGACACATTAAATAATTTATTTCAGTCTTTATTTCATTAATAAACAAATTTATCCTGGTTCAATCAAATTATACCCAATTTTAATAAAGGGAGACATAGAAAGTATGTTTCAACTCAAAAACTTTATATTTAAATATTAATATTCAAAGAATTTTATACAATATAAGAAAAACAGAAGCAAATAGAAAAATAAACCATTAAAATCGGCCGTCTAAATTGCGCAACATATTGATTTTGTTTGACGATTCTTCACTTCACTTAAATCTAAATACTACTGAATCGAATTATCATGATATTATTATAGCTGAACTAGATCTTAAACTGTTAATAGAACTCAACAGTTGAGAACACAAAAATTTGATATCTATCGTGCTGAAATCTAATGGCAATATTAAAAACTAATACTGAATTAAGTTTTCCTACAATTTTATTGAAAATTTTAAAATATTAAAACAAAAAATTATAAGATTTTCCAGAGAAAAATAAATGTATCAAGGTACGAAAAAATTCCAGGATTAATTCGCGATTTTCAAGGAGTCTAGTCAAAATTCCAGGAGTTTCAAGGACCCTTAAAAGTTTTTTTTAATTTAAGGAGTTTCCAGGAGTTTATCGAACCCTGATCATAGTTAAAAGCTTCTTCTGTGTCAATGATAAAACAAGTTTAGTAACTTTCAGCAAATTAAATATAGTATTGCAAGTTACCAAACAACATATTATTGGATTGTTCACGAGTACAAATAATGATTATTATAAAAATGAATCTTCCCATATTGTTTAAGATTTATCAACTCAGAATTTTGAAATAGAATGTTTCATCAAGGTAAAATTTGATTTAATTTATTAAAATGATGCAAAAAAAATTCTATGTGGGATTTATAAGTCAAAATAAATGCATAAGCCTAATTTAAACAAATCTCATAATGTACAATTAATTAAAAAAGAATAATAGAAAGTTATTAAAGATATAAAATTTTAAAGCATTTTATAATTACAATATTTTTTTTTGGAATTTTAAAAATTAACTAAAATATTGAAAGTTAGGAAATACTAAAGTTAATTGTCATATTAATAAACATATTCCTATAAAAATAAACATATAAACATAAAAATAAACATATTCCTATATAATCTTTAAAATTATTTTAATATTTGAAAAAATAAATTTAAATGAAATTTTCTAGTACTATGGTTTAAAAAAATTCTGAAGTCTTTCTGAATAAAAGAAGAGAAAGAAGATAAGTTAAAAATTACATGAAAAAAAACTAACTTCAATTTCTAATAGCACTTTCAAAGAATATATATATATATATATATATATATATATATATATATATATATATATAAAATGGCAATTCTGTAAAATTTTATAAAGCCAATAAAAATTCTCATAAAAATGTAGTTAAATAAATAAAAATTATTTTTTCCATAACGAAATAAAGAATAGGCACTTATTTGATTACTTTTTGAAAAGGGGTTAGTAACTAATAATCAAAATTTTGAATCAAAAATCAAAAAATAAATACTTGGCACAACATTATGAATAATTGATGTTCTGTAGTATGCTAGCACATTTGCCAATGCAATTTGTTTACAATTTTTTTAGCAATTATATTAATTATAAATGTTGATAAGAAATCCTTACATAAATGTAAATGTTTTCAATAAAAAAGATTTCTCATGATTCCTGATATTTACAAAAATATTATCGATAATTTTTTAACCAAATCTTAATCATTTGCACTAATATATTTAAATATTTATCTTATGTATAATCTAGATTTATTTTCACTTAATCTTGATTTCAATTTCAATGAAAATTAATTTAAATTAATAAGATCTATATGTGCAAAACAAGATTTTATTCTGCACCTCAATGAGAATTAAAGTAGCTGAATTAATAATAAAGAATTACATAATTTGAATTATATGACAAAAGGCAAAATTATAATTACCTTTACTGGTACCATTATACTTTGATTCTCTTAGTTTGAGCATTTCATCATGTTCTTTATCAAATTCAAGTTGCATCATTTTAGCAATTAAATAATCATCACTGTAATTTGTTACTTCACCACAATCTTTTAAGTCATCAATTATCCTAAAATAAAACTATACATGAAATTTCTTTTCAGATAAAATTTTACATGACATAATCTAATTTAAACAAAAATATTTCCCTGAAATAATTAAGGTTGCTTAACAATTAAAACATTAAAAAAGGCAACATGCAAAGTAAGTTGCAACATGAAGTTTTAAAATATAAGTAAATTTCATGCTGTAAAATAAATAATGGTTTTGTGCATAAAATACATGTGAATGTAGTTGGATTTTTTATATATGTAGATAAAAATAATAAATATAAACTAGAAAAGTAACAAAAAAAAGGCTTTTCTACATACAAGGAAAACAACTAAAATTAAATTTAATTTTATACTGTCTCTGGATTTGAACCAATTACTAAGAAACAATACAAAAACATCACTTCAGCTTCATGAAATTTCAATTCCAGGAAAAAAATGCCTTTGTATATTTCTTAGCAAACATTTTTTAATGATTTTTTTTTTTTTGAGGGGGCAGACTATAAAGCTAAATTTAGTCGAAATCTGCATTTTAAGATTTCAGAGTAAAATAAAATTTAAAGAGAAAAATTCAGATGAGCTTTGTAAAAATCAATACCAAATAATTTTTTGCTGTAATCGATTTATAAATATATTTAAGAGATAGAATTAGGATATTTAGCAAACATTTTTTTAAACCTAAAAAATAGCTTTTTTTAATTACTTTGATTTCAAATTCCTCCTTAGAATACCATAAAGAATCAAGGCTTATAGCACTTCAAAATATTAATACATACGTGGCATCAGAAACTGTATCCAGTGTATTTTTTTCAACTAATGTAGAAATTAGTTGTTCACTCATAACATCATTTAGAGGCACAACTTCAATTGGTTTTATTTTGCCCCAAGGACATGAAGCAATTTTAACTTTTGGGGGAAAAACAGGCTCTATAATAGGGTCAGGAATACTTTGTATGAATGAAGATGAAGGTACGATTACTTCTGAATCCATTGTCTGAAAAGAAAAGTTTTCATATCACAAATTTGTCAGATATATTTAAAATTAAGTGCCAAATATAAAACATATTTAATTTTCAGTTAAGAAAGTTTGATTAATGTTTAAAATAATATAACTGAATTAAGCAATTTTACTATATATCTGTTAAATAATCATTCATAAATTTTTGATAAAATTCTGGACATTATCATGAGTTTAGAATGACTTGCATTTTTTCACATAGTGTTTTGTGATTCTAAAAAATAACATCCTATTTCACAAGATTATGCTACAAATTATAAAATATATGTAAAAAAATGTAAAACATAGTATAATAATTCAACTAATTCAAAGCAAACGTGTATAACATCAGCATTTATGAAGCTTTTAATTAATCAAGAAATTTTTGCTCACCAGGCAAAAGATAACCTGGGAATCTTGTCATCCAAAAGAGTCAAATCTAGATAACTTACAATTGAAATTTATTCAAAAAGCAATTTTTTCACATAACCTTTGCAGTTTTATAGTAACATAACTAAGTAGGAGACATTATGGGATTAATTAGCATTGAAAGTACACTCTTAACTCTGAGCTCCATAATTCTTTACTTTTTGAATCAAACAACTGGAATTCAAAGCTGCCAATATCAATATTATAGGGTGAAAAATTAAGTTCTGTAATTGCGACATTCAGAGTTTTTATTATAAAAAGTCTTTAAACCTAATGAGAAACGCTTTTTTCATATTTATTAGTGTTGTTTTGAAATAAAAATATAAATATTAAATTTACTTTCTTGACAATTTTTTAATAGGCATTGAGAGTTTATTAAGGTTTTGCTTTCAAAAGCATTAACAAAAAATGATTATTTGTTTTTAAATGAAATTACTTCTTTTAACATAAAAAAATTGTGTTTTCATTGAAAAATTGAGAAACGATGTCACCATCAAAATCAACAAACTTTATAAAGGAATGATTTTGAAAAATATATGCACCACTTGTCAAAACTCTGGGCTATTTTTGCTTTAAATAAATGAAATAAGAGGAGGCACATAATGTGCCTTTTCTTAATAGCCTTGCATTCCAAAATTTTTTACTCATCTCTAACAAAGATAATAAGCAATATTTTGTGCCTGGATTAATTGACAGTTTGGAGAAGAGGCATAGTTGAAGAGTAAAGAGCTGCATATGGCTCACAGGCAGCAATTTGCTGACCACTAATTTGAGACAATGCAAAATTAATATAATAAAAATCATCTTTATTATGATTTTTTTTAATAAATTGAGCAATAAAACTGACTTAAAAAAAGCATTTTACGTGACTCTGGGCCCTTAATTTTGATTTGTCTCAATGTTTCCAAAATAATGTTTTTTCATAACTCTTTTTCATTCATCCTCAATATCCAACCAAACCATAAGCATTTTTGTTCGTTCATATACCTTATATTTACATTAGAATTCTTTATATAACTTTTTATTTGCAAAGAAACCTCCAACTGGCCTCTTCGCAAAGTGTTTCAAAATATTTTATAGAAATTTTCTCTATTATATTTATATTAACTACTATATATCATGTTACTAATTTGTATCAACAATGGAGAGCATCACTTGCCCAACATAATATTTAAAATCATGTAAATTGAGAGATTAAATATATAACTTATGTATGTAAAAAAATATTTTTAATACTTTTTGTATCATTGCAATACCAAATACCGTAATTAGCTTGCCGAAACCAAGGAGAAAAATTACAAAGTTCAGCATTTTTTAAATCAATTACAGAGACTTGAATTTCAAGAAACAGTTGAAAATATTAGATTAAATGTTTTTAATGCTTAAAGAAATTAACCTACTAGCAAAAATTAACCATTCACAATGTTAATATGGTTATAACTGCTCATGTTTATCTTTTACAACCCTGATCTTGATATTAAAAATAATATTAACATATGCAAGCTGAAGTTGCTTTTGATATCATTTTTCAAAACGATACATAATTATAGGAAAAATTTATCTATTGTATGTTGCTTTGGTTATACCAGCTTTTATGCATATTTTTAAATAGGAATATAATGGTGAAATAATTAAAATCAACGTATTAGAGCTAAATATATAGTTTACTAAGAAATATTTGTTTATTGACATACTAGAACCATAATACAAATTATCATAGAATTTTGGAAACACTAAATACACACATGCGATATCTCACCTAAAATTAGGTATTTTGATTATTCTGTGAAGAAAATGATTTTTATATTAAAAAATAAAGAAATAATTAAAATAATGTTATAGTTCAGAGCACAAACCAACCTAAACTTGACTGCGCACGAAGCGCAATGAAGTTTAGAACTCGAAACCGTGACTCAATAGGTCATAATAAACAATATATTACATCACACTTTTGCAATATCTTAAAGAAAAATATTTAGATGAAATATATTTTAAAAATTCAAATCTCTTAAAATATTTCATAGTATGTATTAAAATATCACAAATCATTTGTTGACGTGATAAAAAGATTTTTTTTTACTTAAATTTTTATGTCTGATTATATTAAAATTAGAACGGCAACTGTAATTTTTTAGTAACTTCCTAACTTCTCAACTCTTGATTTTCCAAACGGGATTCTTGCGTGAACGCGTGGTCGCGGCCTGCAGCGTATTAATATTGTCAAAATTATTAGTTTAATTTCTTAATAAAAATGGTTGCACAGAAGAAAAGTGTAAGTAATAAAATATTTAATCTGTATCTTATTTATACATTATTTTCTGTTATGACACGTTTCTTTCAGAGTCAATAGGCTTAGTTACTTAGGAATTGCTTGTTGATCGTATTTAATGTCTTACTCATCTTAAAAAAAATATTTATTTTTACATATACTTTTTACTATGTTATATACTTGTCTGCCGTAATTAAATTTCGTTTCAATTAGAGATTGCAAGTTTTGTGTAAAATGTTTTGTCCCTAATATTTGAAACTGATTGCTGATATTTTAGATATCTTTGTAATTATATATATCAAATAAACTTAATGCTTATTTCTCAGAAGAACAATTTTGTTTTATATTTTGGTGCATGAAATAATTTTTAGTAAGTCTAGTGTAATATCGGTATATGTACTTGCTTAATAATAGAAGTATTAAGTTCATTATATATGTTTGTATAAAATATTTATTTTAATCAAAGCAATGTTTATTAAATATAGAAAAAGGCCCTTGAGAGCATCAACTCTCGTTTGGCTCTTGTCATGAAATCTGGCAAGTATGTTTTGGGAAACAAACAGACGTTAAAAGCTTTACGTCAAGGAAAAGCCAAATTAGTGATTATCGCCAACAATACACCACCATTAAGGTAAGTTGAATTCAAAGTATCTATCATTAAATGTGTAATTGATAAGTTATATTGTTCCCCCTTCCTAATAAAAGTATTACTTTGAGTAAAAGTAATAGACACAAAAGTCTATTACTTTGAGTAATAAACTTAGTACAATAAAAGAGGGTTATTCATTAATCTGTCAATTAATTTTGTAAAAAATATCCATTAAAGTAAGAAAATTTCAGTTTCTTCCAACCAGTGAGTGTGTGTCAGTGTTAGTGAAGATGAGCCTTGAGTATCGTGTTCAAAATAGCTTTTCATATGGTGTTTATTGTAAGTAAGATTATGTGTGTACATCTATATTTGTCACAGCTGCCATATTATCCAGCATGTGAAATTCTGAATTATGACTACAAAGAAATATTCCCAAAATAACATTTTGAAACATCTCGCGATGACACATTTTAATGTTGGTTGTTCCAAAGACTAAAACTCATTTGGGAAGTTTTTTATTACTGTGCAATTATTTCTGAAGCTAAATTGGATTTTTTTCATAATTCTTATAGGTTCCCATCTCTATGGTGCAATTAAAAAAACAGGCTCTGAGATAAACAAGGAAATGCCCTAGACTAAATTTTCTCTTATTCAGTTTTATGTTTCATTATCTTAAAACTGAAATAAAATTTTTACTGTGTACAGAGATTGATATGTATCCTGGCTTAATTTATAAGTTATTTTGTTTAATCCTTAGCTTTCATTAATTCGGATGACCTGGATCTCCTATTAATCCAAGTTAAGGATGTTTTACTGTACATAAAGTTAATGTAAAATTCATTATAGATAAATATATGTGCTATGTTTTTCTTTGATTGTATGATTCTTAGTGCTAAACTGAGTGTTACGTTCACAGCCTTTCAAAATTGGTGAAATCATTACATTCTTTTTTTGTCCGATGCTCTACATGCACAGCAAAATCCAAATTGATTATAAAAGACAGGATTGAAATTCCACGCTACATCATAGTGAAATAAAATATAAATATGAAAAAATAGGATTTAAATTATAGCACTTTACATCTCGTATAAAAATTCCAAGATAAAAATGGCAATCGTTTCTGAGATATACTGCAGCGAGGCATTCTGATGCTGTATTTGGTGACATTTTTGTCGAATTGTTTTTGGCAAGGAAAAAATCACCAAACTTTACCAGATTTGGTGACTCTTTGCACTTTGCAAGCTGAGACTATAATACTCAGTTTAGACAGGTAGAATGTTAAAAATCATTATTGCATAAAATGAAGACATTTTCAAATTAAATTTAACAATTTTACACATTACGCCAAGTGTTAACACTAAAAACGACTGTTTAATTTATTAGAATATTACAGATTCATCTGAAATATTGTTTTGTGCAATTCCTCAAATTTAACAATTTCTGCGATAACTATTAAATTTGGAAAACAAATCTATAGTTTTGTTTATCGGATTACTTCATAAAAATTTAAATACTTATAATTAGAATTAAAAGAATTCTATGCCTGCAGAAAATAAAATAAAATTCTTACCTTTATTTTTCTCTTGGCAAGACTAAATTAAAAATGAATATAAAAGACAAGATTATATTTCCAGCACTGTATCCAGTAAATGGATATGAGAAAACAGTATTTAAATTCCTCATTTTAAATCTGAAAAAATCCAAAATGAAAATATCAAAAATTCAAATTGTGTGCAAGCATTTCCCGCATGTGCGTGGGTGAGACATTCCATTGCTGTATTTGACAAAATATTTGGCAATTTAATTTTATTTCACTTGGCAAGCTTTGACTGTAATACAATAGAAAAAAATACAGTATAAAAAGTTTAGCTTATTTTATTAGTTGGAATTTTTCTCAATATATTCTATCTTTCTCTATTAATAGTTTACTAGAATTTTTTGAAAATTATAAGAAATACGTCAGGGGAATCTATTTACAAATTTATTATAAAAAATTTAATCCATTATTCCTTTGTCATTGTTTATCAACTGACATCAATAATAATTTAGTAAATAAATAATAAAAGTTTGATTTAATCAGATGTCTTGAATCTATTTGATCTTAGACTTTTATTGATATAAAGAGATCTTTAAATATATAAAATTGTCTGTTTAATAATAATTTGACAGTTTTTGGTCTTTTGCTTTCATGAAAGGCTATTAATGAAATAGTATAATTAATAAAACCATTAAATGCTATGATTTTAAATATTAAGTATTAAAAATACATGAAGTTTAGATTTTATATACCTGTCGTCTTTAGACTGCAAGCTCGTCCATATTTTTAATATGGAAAAAATGTATTTCATTGTGATTATATTTAACTTTTTTATATTTTTTTTAGAAAAAGTGAAATTGAATATTATGCTATGTTGGCTAAAACTGGTGTACACCATTATTCGGGAAGCAATATTGAACTTGGCACAGCCTGTGGAAAATACTTCCGAGTGTGTGCATTGAGCATCACTGATCCAGGTATATTGTCACATTTAAATAATTAGAAATGAGAATAATTGTGTTGAATATTTTTTAAAACCTAAATAAATGTATGAAATAGTTCTGAAAAAGTATTTTTTAATATAATATTTAATATAAGTTTTTTTATTTTATTTTAAGAACAAGTTTGCAATTTGTCAACATATTACTCAATAAAAATTATAAAGTAATGAATTTCAACTCTTTGTCTCTTCCTTAAAAAAAATTCAATATTATTAAATGGAAGGGAAAATGCAGAATATGATTACTTGTTATGGTTTAGAGTTTCCCTTACATCAGTATATATTACCTTCCAATCAGCCAAAATTTTACCATTTAATTTATATTTCACATACTTAAGCAGTATATGAAATATTAATTTAATGGTAAAATTTTGTCAGCAAAAATACATGAGCAGTGAATAATTTTTTATATTGATTTTCAATTTTCCAGATATTAACATCTGCTTTATATATATAACATGCAAATGTGAAAATTATTTTATTCCTATTACAATAAAGTTAAAAATTAAAATTTACTTATTTGTAAGTTTGATTTTATACTACAATGCATTCAGATCTATTAAAAAAGTTTGTTATCCAATTTTACTCTTACATTTGTACTGTTTTAATTATTAGAACATTATCAAATGTGTATAATGTGCATATTTTCTTTTACAGGGGATTCTGACATAATTAGAACTATGCCTACTGAACAGCAGTAATTGTATTTTTTGAAATAAAAAAACTAAAAGACAGTCATTAGTGTGCTCTTTTAATAGTTTTTTGTCATTAAGTTGTATTTTATATAAATAGTTTATTCAGTCATAAAATTTTTCATAAGCAATCATAATGATGTTTGCAATCAAAAGTTGTACGAAATTTCTCAATGTCAGGAGATTTATACATTAGTTTTAATGACTTAATTTTAATTGAATTGTTCTAAAATTTTATAAGAAACTAAAAAATATGAATGTGCACACAATCATATCTAGTTTGAAAATATAAAAAAAATTAGTATTGAAAGTTTATTTTTTATTAAATGACATGATTTATAAAATATATCTTACTCTAATTGTTTATGTGCATTGAAAAACTGACAAAAGCATGAATGTTGTGAATTTTAAAAAAAACTTTTGACTATTACATATCAGGATCAAAACATTTCTAGCTTGCTAAGCTGTATTGAATGAGCATCATTTGAATCATAAATGTGTGCTTTCAACTCTAGATGTATGATTTTATACCTGCTTATAAATGGTATCTAACCAAATTGGCTATTTGTATAAAATGGCTGCATATTAGTTAATCAAATCAGTTTTTTCTTCTAACAATCTACTTTCATTTTTATGGAAATTCAAATAAAAACATTCTTAATATTCAATACTTTGTATCCAAAATTTAATTTCACTTATACAATTTATCCCTTATTCCAAGCCTTTAAAAAATCCGTTTGATTTATAATATGATTTGAAATTAATATTACAGTAGCAGCAATATATTTTACTGTACTTACTACTTTTTCCTTAAAAGTTAAAATTGAATGTTGATAAATAAAAAGTGAAAGTGTTATGTGCAGTTATAGTTTAAATTTTATTTAAAAAGTAAAATTTGAATAGAAAATCCAAATTTTGCAAATACCTATTTTTTTTATTGGAACAATCAGATTTTATTAAAGGAATAAATATTGCAAACTTAAATAAATTAAAAATATTTTTTATAAGAATTAATCTATCCTAGTTTCAATGAGGTATTCAATTGATTTATTTGTAAACACAGTATAATTGTTAAATTCTGATCACAGTAATTATGATGTGAGCATCAAAAATTGTGTTTAAATCTGGGTAGTATTTTTGCCAATCTAATGCATATTTAAGTTTTGATAACCAAAAACATTAACAAAGGCTGTGATTCGTCTTATTTATTTATACTATATAATTAATCTCAGGACTTGAATACAGTTTGAAAAAGTAACATTTTAAGGAGTAAAATTTTTAATTTTAATGTTTTGGACATTCAAATTAAGTAAATTCGATTCTAGTACCATAATTTACAAACACTTTTTGGAAATAAGACTTTTTTTAGGAGAGTTGAACTAGAAATCAAGATGGATTGCATCATTTCAAGTTTTAAATGAAGTAGATGTGTGTGTAAACTTGTCTAATCCATAATGCAAACATGAATTCCATAGAAACGATATTTGACCAGTTACAATTATACAAGCAGTGATCAATATGCTTTTATAAAAATACTAATCCAAAATAAATTAAGTAGACAAAATTCTAATTTATCTTTGCTTGGAAAGTTAACTTAATGAAACATTGAATATAGGAAATTTTTAAAAGAAAGTTGTGCTCCAAATCTTTTCAATTTTGTAAACTAATTAACTAATGTTATAATTTTGTATACAAATATCTCTGATTGAGAAAGCTTAAAATTTTAATATCAAATATTTAAAAAAAATCATAAAATGCAGTGGTCTTACAATTTTGATGTATGTGATTAAAACCAGCATAGCATATTTTAAAATGTGTTAAAACTATGTAATATATGGTATGAACTATCAAAATAGTTATTTATATATGAAGAATAAGTGTTTCAGAATATCAAAACTTGAATAGGACGAAAAAATTTTATACTGTTATCCACTAAAATTGCTTTTGGAAAAAATAATCAACAAAATGATTTAAGAGCTTTATTTCAGAATATTTTGTATGACCTGATTATGAAGCATTGCTTATCAGCTAACGTTGGAATTTAATGGTGGTAGATATACATACCAGAATCTAGATTATTGTTCCGTGATATGTATATTGTCACTCAGTGATCAAAGTAAAACCCAAGTCATACAAATACGAAATCGATAGATTGATGAGAAACACACTGAATATTATTCAGGATCTCGACACCCTACCATAGCACTTGCGGGAACAGAACAGTTAAACATTTGACAATTCATGGTCATATCTGAGTGCATCCAGAATGTGCTCATGCAGTATGACGACGTTTGCATCAATATATCTACCACTACATTGATTATTCAATATTGCGACTGTTGTGGCCACAGTAAAAAATTTTGCGTGCTTCTCATGTTCGGATCGATTATAATTCTTAATAAGGATAGATACATTTCTGATATTTTAAAACTAGTGGTTGTACCCCATCTTCGAGGGCTGCGAAATGCCGTCTTTCAAAAAGATAAAGCAAGATTATATGTGACGGGTTAGTGGTAGAACACCATTCTTCATAATTTAAGGTTCAATTCGATTGCAGATAATTTTGAACAATGGTGATGGATATTGTGTTTCTGCATGCATGTGTGTTGTTGTGGGTGCTCCAGATTTCCTGAAGCGTGAATGTCGCCCTCTATGGAATTCCTTCTTCTAGGTAATTGCGCTGTTAACGTTAAGTTGTTTTATAGTAGCGTTAGGCAATCCACAACGCGCTGTCTAAAATATATATTCTAAAGTATGTGAATTTATACCCTCATCCCTTATGTATTTGATTGCTGTGGGTGCTTGTTTTCTTCATTCCAAGAAGATGGTTATCAAGGGCATTGCATTTAGAATCTGTTTCCATTAGACGATTGCAAGGCATGGTCATTTCTGGCAAAAATACTTGATGATATTTGTCCATTTGAAACTATTGATTAATATAATAATTTAATTATTGATTGATATAATAATTTTGCATCAGGGCTAGGGAAAAGAGAAGGGCTGGCTCATCGCTTTGAGGTGTCTAATACCGTCTTGACCCCAGAGAGTTAAAAGCGTTATGTCACGGGCATCGACTGACTGGCTATCTATACTTCACTACTCTCATTCATTTTCCTTGTTCTATGTTAATTTTAAGAACAGAGAGTATTTAAAAAAACATGACATCATGTGCTGTTGCTACGTGTTCAAATACATATCAAAATACAAAAAGAAAGCACTTATTTTAACGATTTCCAAAAGAAAATCATATGCTTTCGAAGGAATGGGTGCAAAGATGTCGTAATAAATTCTAGAATCTTATATGAGATACTGAATAAAGATATCTTTGAAATAAAAATCTGTCACACACATAAACTGAATCCTCAATTTCAAACTATTAAAGGAAACGAAAGACAAGTTGCAAAGACTCTGTTTTCAGAAACTACTCTGCTAAAGCTATGACGATTTCATTAGAAACACTAAAGCGACTGCATTCTTTTCATTGATAGATAATTTATTTGATATTATGAACAGTTCCGTACTAATACCTGTCCATAACAAGCCCTTAAAAGCTGCTTTGGGAGTACAAAAATATTTCGATGCTCAAAGAAAACTAAATGCAATCAAGGAGGAGGTTTTCAGTTTACGTGTATTTGGAAAAGAAAATCGGTTTTACCTTTTAAGAAAGCAATTGTTGTTTCAATTCATTCTCTTTATGGATTATATGGAGACTTGAAATCTATATACAAATGCAATTTATATTTTGGAATTTAAATAGACTTAACTCAAGGTACGAGATGCATTTTTTTCCCTTCTGAAGTAATTATTTGTTTAAAAAAAACACGTTGCTCGAAAAAAATATTACCTAATTTGTCACTGAAAGTAAACTCTTTGGAAAATGGTCACGTTGTTCATTTAATGAGTGAAACGTTAGATTCTGCATTTAATGTAAAAGAACGACAAGAAATTATAAATTTTTTTATTCTCAAGATGATGAATTAAATTTTGAGGGAACTCTTAATTAATCCTTTACTATTATCTTGGAAAAATTAACTTGCCTCTTCCAATCCAAATTGTGATATATTTCCATTTGAAGAAGAAGCTATGGTTTCTATGGCAGGTTATATTGCTTATAAAATTAAAGGTAATTTATTTGCTATATCAGCTAGGCTAACATTATGGGGTGTGCTGCTCCACTTTTCCAACTGAACCATATTTTTGATATGGAGTCAGACTTCCTCAGTACATACATGTCATATGGAACCGCTTATAGGGTAGGCAACCCATTCATACAAAGACAGGATAGAAAGTACAACCATGCTCGAACTGGGATTCGAACTCAGGACCTCCCTTTCCGCAGTCAGGCACTCAGACTATTAGACAGGATAGGTGGCAGTCAGTAATGATAAACAAATAGAAAAGAACTGATTACTAAAAATTATGAATTTTAAATGGAGAAATACTTTTTAAAGAAATTTCCATTTACCTCATTTTCTAAAACAATGTTTTTATTTATTAACGTCTTTCAGAAAATAATTATTCCATAAGACAATTTGCTTTCTCAAATAATTACCATAATTGTATTAAGACTTATTTATTTGAGCAATTATTTACCTAATTTTTGAGTTTTCTATTATTGTTAACTCTTAATGTAAGATATTGGCAGATATTGTGTGAAACAATATTGATTACTTTTCCTTGATTGTTCAATAATTTATTTTGTTCCATTATGTTACCACCATGTTCATGAAATTTCATCCTAATTACAATTTTTTCATGGTTTAATCACATTTTAATTAAGAATAATTTAATTAAAATGTGATTATAAACCGTGTTAAAAAATTAATCTTCCAAAATTTTCAATCAAGTCATTTCTGTTGTTGGTGAACTTCATATATTTTCTGTTATTAATTATACAGTACTTTTTATTTACGATTTTATTTATTAGTGGCAATTGTATCTTCTATAAATTAATTTTTATCTTTTTTCAAATTTTATTTCTGTACATTTCAACGTAAAAAAAGTCATCTCAGTTTAATATTTAATCTTTAAATATTTTTAATTTTTCACATTATATTTTTAACTATTAAAATTGAGAACTATATAATTCGCACGTTTTGAATAAGAATTTAGATAAAATTGAATTCTGAATTTGCAACAGGGACAATCCCTATTTCAAAATACATTTATTATTTACATATGCCTGTCGTATGGCCGCTAAGCCATTAGACAACGGGCTCTCCAATATCTTGCAACACGACAAGAAAAAACAGATAGTGCAGAGCACTCGTCCAAATGTGAAGCAGTCATGACATGTCCAGACATACAATGAGAACACCCAGGGGAGAGTCCACAATGTTAAAACGGAAGAGATAGGCACGGAGACAGTCATGACCAGTCAGCATTCTAATAAATGTAGCAACTGCAGTCGCTCGAGGGAAGTCAGAATTACTGTGTGGTGCAGAGAAGAGTACAGTCCACTTAAATCATCCATATGAGAATATGGATGATTTAAGTCTTTTGTATTTAATATATAAAGATTTAAGTATTTTGAAATGTATTTTACAAATAAACTATTTATAAGAAATTAAAGCATAATTACAGTCAAAGAGTGCGTTAATACTTCTCTACTTCATTCAAAACTGAATTCATACCTCCTACATCACTCATCAAAACAATGTAACATTTTCAGAACGATATATAATAATTTAGAATAAAGAATTCATTATTTTAGACATATACATCTAGTTCTAAAAAAAATGTTTATGTTTAATGGAATGTGTACAAAACACACACATGTGATATAAATGAATGAAGATTTGCACTACAGAAAAAATATCGCTAATAAGAGGAACACTATATTAAACGAATGCAGCGAGGAAGTATGATAAAAAGCAAAATTCATTGCACTATAAAGAAAGAAAAAGAAGGGTTAATTCCATCCACTGTTTCCTGCAGGACGCCATATTAAGAGGAAAAAAACAGGATTTCTCCTCATATTAGATAAATCCTCTAACTTTTTTTGTTTTGTACCAAGTCTATTATTAAAAATACGGCCGCAAGTTAATCAAGTTTTTCTCAGAATTCGAAGGATGACAAAAATTTGATTACTTTACGTAATAATGCAATAAATCTTTTAAGTAGAAACTGAACAGATTCTGTGCCCTTAGGTTAATCCTTTTTTTACTGGAATGATTAAATATTGCTTGGTAAGACTTAGACTTTATTTTGTGACTATGTATTCTTATGTAATCTTGTCGAAAATACACCTCAAATTGAGTTTCCTTTTTCAACTCGCAATATGGTTACAATCGATTTAAAATATGTTGTATACTTAAAGCTGTATAATTTCAAAAGTAAGCATTTAACTATATGTATCCAATTTCAGAAATCACAGATTAATAAGGGGAATATAACAGTTATTCGAATCTCATGACTTACACTCATCTGTCTAATTTATATGACGATGAATATGAGGTAATAATAACTGGTTTTCATACTTGGAAGGTAGGGAGATTGAATCCCGACCCAATCAAAGATCCGTCGTGTTCGCTAATAACAGTTGGAGCACGTTAATTATGTCGTAGTCGCAATGTCCTCCACGCGAAATGATATCTCTGGGAGTGGCAGGCCAACTCTGGGTGTCTTCTGTTTGGTCCCTGCTTCTAAATTATGAAGACCAACTTTGGGGACTGTTCTAGGTACCCTACTATATAAGGTGCCATCTCGTCTACCCCTTGTAGTACTGAAAAGTGGAAATCCTAGTTGCCAGGCATTATGCAACACAATTTTGAATATTATAATATAACTATCTGTATTTCCCTTATAAATCGTAAAAAAATTTAAATAACATAAGTTATAAATGCTTTTAAAAAATTCTGTACTGGAAAATTATCTAATTCAAGTTTTGTTTTGTTTTGGAAGTCGTTCTCTACACCTTTAAATCACAGTAGTTTTTTTTATGTAGTTTGATTTTATACCTAAAATTAGTTCTTCGACTTTCATCGAATCAAATTTGCACATCTTCGTAGTTAACTCAATTGTAGTACAAACTGCAGAAAATCCCTTGCACCAGCTAAACGTTTATAGTGCCGCTCTAGTCGATAGCATCTTTTATCGACCACTGATTTGATTAAAAAACTTACATTATTTGTAAAAATTATGTTGATATAAATCAATGTAACTTAATATTTTTAAATGCAATCTCTTTACTTTTACAAAAAATACACAAATTGAGTAATTTAAAAATTTAGTATAACACGAAAAAAATTTACATTTGATAGCGTTTCTCTCGGCATTTCTGTTTGCAGCAACAGTTTATATTTTATGCAACTTTTTGATTTTATGGCTCTGTGTTTGAAATAACGAATGCACAATAAACGACATTAGCTATGGTGAAAGAAATTATGAGTGATAATACAATAGAATTTATCATTTAAAAATTATGAGATCTTCTCACTCTACTATGTAAACATGGTGTTGGCATCTTAGAATGTGTGTGTGTGTGTGTGATAAATTTTACTTTAATTATTTTTACCTTTGTATACATTGAAATGTGTACAAACCACTGTGTAAGATGGCTAAGAACGTGTACGCCACTGCATAAACTATTGATTAAAACGAACTTTACAATCATCTGTCATATTGTGAAATTATTTTTTTTAAATATTTTCGGTATTAAGAGACATTTCCAATTTTTGTTTTGCATTATTCCAGAAAACTGTAGTCCTCAAATGGGTCCCTGCTTACTGTGGAGTTTCAGGTAATGAGAAAGCCTAGTTCCTGTTTAAAAAAGAGTGTTTTAATCTCATAGAATATTTTTCATTCTATGCCTTTTCATACTATTAAAAATCTATCAAAGTACGTGCTCAAGAGGAACTCTATTATCTCATAAGACCTGGAAGATTATTCTCCTGAATGGCCCAAGGCTTACAGCGGTCGCTGAATTTTGCCTCATCACCGGACATTGCTGTTGCACCAACATGCTTCCTTGTACCTAGCCCTGAGTTGGTCTCTACCAGTTAACCATATTACCATACAGTCTACCATAAGCAGCCTGGTGGAGTCGTCGTAATTTTGAAGCAGGGCCTAGCAGAGGATCCCAATACTTGGCCCTTCACCCCAGAGGTATCATTTCACTTGGAGGACATTGGAACCACGCCCAGTTTTAACGTGTCCTAGCCGCCTTTAGCGAACATGACGCATCCTCGGTCGGACGGGATTTGAACTTACTAATTCCGATAGTAAGAAAAACGCCCTGACAAACCAGGCCACCGCAGCGCTCGATTTACAACCGGACGTGATTACCTTCGAAATCATGTCCATAGATTCAAAATTGTCCCTTTTCCTGCACTCTGCAGCTCTGGAGAGGCGATAGACTTCGCGTATTTTCTCCATTGTCCTACTCTGAGCAATATTTTTCTATTATAATGTTCCTGGAAGGCAAGAGATCCCTTGGATCAATGTTACTAATAATTTAATTTAGATTAATTAACTTTGATTAATTTACTTATTACAGATGTGTTAGATTAATTTACTTTATTACAGTTGTTTTTGTATTTTGTGATCTTTGATCTTTATTCTTGTTTTTTCCTGTAACTGTTCATTATCACCCAATAGAAATAAAAAAAAATGTTTTGCATCTTTATTTAAACTATATCGACAAGAACAGATAAGTGATGCAACTATCTGTTCTCTGACAATTGTTTATTCTTCTTGAACTGTTTATATTGATGTAATTTTTAATGCACCTACTTTATGCTATCTAAAGTTCAGTAAAATTATAGTATAGAAATTTGCCTTTATTAACTGATTCTATCGATCTCTAGGAGTCATTCACTTGAAGATGCTTGGAACTTTCATTAAATCAATATAGTTAAAGTAACAAAGATGCTGCACAATCATTAAAGTGAAGGAAGTTTTTGTTTGAAATGTATATAAGTAGCTATAGTGTATTAAAAATTTTATTTATTTGTTGCTTTTCACAATTTTCTTCGATCATGGAGGATTTAAGTATTACTTTTTTAATACTTATTATTTTAAATAGTTTGTGTTATCTTTTGAAAAGGAAAACTGTATGCATGTAATTGGATTTAAAAAGAAAAACTGGTTAAAAAATGTGAAAAAAAAATCCGTGAAACTATGCTAGCTTAATTTTTAAATTTACAAAACTGATAAATATCATGAAATAATAACAAAAAAGATCAAATTTAGTAGTTAAAGTTACAATACGATTTTACAATTACCGGATTCTTCAGTATTTCGAAACGAATATTTTCACTAGTTTGTTGTAATTAGTTAAATTTAAGGCTATGAAATTCAACATTAATGACTGATCGAAAAAGATTCTTGATCAAAGACAAAAATGACGAATTGGATGCTTTGCAGATGCAGCTCACATTTTCCAAATCAGCACAAGGTTGCTTCAATCATTCAATCAATTCCCAAGCCAAAAAGAATCATTTGAATATATTTATCAGCTATGTCGCGTCTGGAACAGCATCTACACGGCAGCATCTCACTCCTCGTATAAAGTTTCAGATCCAACGGGCAAATAAAGAAACATGTATTGAACGATCCTGAAAGCATTGAAATTTGAATGTATATTATTGGAAGTGAATAATATCATCCAAAGAATTACGAATGTACTAATTTCTAAACTGATAAAATCACAATTGTCTGATATATATATATATATATATATATATATATATATATATATATATATATATATATATATATATATATATATATATATATATATATATATATATACATATATATATATATATATATATATATATATATATATATATATATATATATATATATATATATATATATATATATATATATATATATATATATATATATATATATATATATCTTTTTGGTCGATTATTTTCTCACATAATAAATGAAATTCATCAGATTATTTTAAAAGTAACTCACTGTCAGTGTCTTGATAGTAATGAAAAATAGATTGTCTATAAAAAGTATATTTATATCCTAAGTACACATTTTATTAAAAGTGTATTTATATCTATTAAAGTGTATTTATATCTTGTTATCTATATAAAACATCTATAAATTTTTATATGGTTATATAAGCCTAATAGGAATTATACTATGTTTGTATTAAGTTTTCCTGTCTCCATCATACTCCATTCTTATTTTTTATCTTATATATTTTTTTCAACCATTTACAGGCTGGTTTCCAGAATATCGCAATTTGGGCAGGCCTTTCTGGTCATCGGTACAGAACAATGATAGGTTTAAGGAAATTAAATTAGCGAATTATAATCCTATACGAGGAAAAATTAATAATTATTCTATGGGAATATGTATAAATATTATGTTTTCCTAAAAGTGTCGAAAAGAAAAAGAGACTGGTTTCGGTTCTGTTTGTTGCCTATCTAGAATTTTAATTTTACGGCAAAAAAATAAAAAAATAAAAACAAGTTATAATATCATTACTTTGGTTATTTTTAATGATTCGTTTTCATGTTCACCTAAGCATTTTATTCAAAATGGCAAGTTGATTAATTTGAGTTTTCTGAAAAATGTTATTGATTTTAAAAATGAATAAATCAAGAAGATATTTTTTGAACTATAAGGCAAACTATATGTCCTTCAGTCATTTAGTAATAGCTTTTAATCGGCATAGCAACGAGATAGAATTTTCAAACAAGAACAATGAATATTTTTTGAATAATAAATATAGGAAAAATGACCAAAAGAAATTTTTTATACAAAGATCAATCAAAGAACATGCTAGGCAGCTTTTGGAATTTTAATTTATCATATACGAGTTTTAGTATTTAATTCGCTTAAAAAATGTGTTTACATAAAATTTTTCTTTCGTAATTCGGAATAATTCGGAAATCGGTGCAGCGAACAATTTTGAATAAATTCTTAAGCTTCTTTTCCTATGGATTTTGCCTATGTATTGCGTTGTTGCCAAATTAATTTAAAAAAAGAAATGTAACTTTTTCTTTTGTTGTGACATTTTTTATTTATTGACATTTTACATACATACATACATGCAAATTCAATGCATGCAATATACACAAAATCACATACAGGCACATTATGATATATCATACAACCACTTCTCTAAAAGTGGATTTAAGCATTTACAGACATTTTCTTGTTCCTACACATATGTCAGCTCTTAAAGTGAATCGTTGTTTGCTAGAACAGTTAATAGTCATCTACTAAGTTACATTTAAGAATAGTGTTTTGTTGAAAAGATTTAAAGAGTTTCTATACCAAAAACTCTTTACGTTCACATGTTATCAGAATAATTGCAAATCTTGAAAACTAATTTGAGTTGCTTATAAAAAATGGCACTGTGTTCGAGAATAGTTTACAAAAATTGAAACATCTGAAATTTGTTTTCAAACGTATACAAAAAATGCTTAGTGATTAGAGCAAACTTCTACAGTGATTCAAATATACAGTGTTTGCTGACCATTTGTAGTTAGGCATTTTGTCATAAAAATATAAGATATCATTGAGCATTTAGTTTATAATTTGGAAGTTACAGCATTGCATAATGAAACAACTGTTTCATGTATCATTATCTCACTTGGAAAATTTGTTGTTTTGGAATAAATTAATAGTCATACAATTTGTAAGTTCCAAAACAATAACAATACAATACAACAATATTATCAAAGGTATTCAGACACGTATAGTACATTTGTAATAATTTTAAAAACATCAGAATAGAGATACTATTTTATTGATAGGCTTCTATTATAATTGCTGCCATTTTACAAGCAATTTTTATTCATTGAGAATTCTTCATATTAAAATAGGTATTCCTTTTTTTGATATAAGCAGTTTACACCTTTTAACACATTGTCAATTAATTCTGAAAATCGATCATAGCTAAAATTATAAAGCAAAAAAGTATATTTTAAATCTAGACGAATAAATATAAAAAAATAGATAATTTAAAAATAGAAGCAATGAAATAAAAAAAATTTTTTCTAGTAAGAACAAAAATAAGTTTGTATTAATATCACATGCATTGTCATTTCTTTTTGAACAAGAAACTCCGAGCCATTATGATTTAAATCATGGATTCACTGAATAATTTTTGGAATGGATATTTATGTATTTTCTTGATATTTAGTGATATCACTAATTTTGGTCATTAGAAAACATAATGACGTATATTTTGATAAGATGAAAATGCTAGATTTTGATCTATTTTTAGATATGTTTAATCAAGTTTTATTTAAAAGTACCTCGTAAGTAACAGAATAATATGCACATATGTAGTAGCTAACATGTATAACAAATAATTTATTTTCATTCATTCCAGTTTATTTATTTAATTAATTAATTAATATATATATATATATATACATATATACATATATATATATATATATATATATATATATATATATATATATATATATATATATATATATATATATATATATATATATATATATATTCCAAAATATGATGAATCTGAATACTTTTGAGAATATAGTGAGCAGCCTTTATATATATATAGATCAAGTTTAAACATTTTTCCATTCGTTTCTTCTATTTAATTCCAATTTAAATCCTAGCTTTTCTTCAGTATTTATGAATCTAAATGAAATTATATATTTTAATCATAAACAAAAAAATTGGAATAAAAAAATTGCCATTGGATTACTGAAGAATTCAATACGCTTAAGATGCGTTTTTTAATAATGCCACCTTTTTGTTACAAATATAAGTTTTTTTATTTTGAGTGTACATTGACGTGTTTGGAGTAATGTAGACATTGGAGAATGTGATTTCATAGAAAATAAGGCCTCAAGACTCTCTAAGGGATACCAGATTTTCAACGAATGTACGGGTACAGAAAACCTTTACAATTACCACTACTGATTAAATAACGGCATTATTAAGCAGACATTGACAATGAGGGACGCATTGGTTTGGATACAGGAGGGAAAAACATATCAATAAAATTTGGAATTATGTTTGTTTAATATTTTATTATTAAAAGTCTAAAAGGTACTTAATTAAAAGCATGCAAGACAACAAAATTACAAATGCATAAATTTGTGTTCCTATTTAATAATTACTTTGTAGTATTTTGCTATAGTAAATGACATTTCAAATAGTTTCTCCTGTATTTCAAGAAAGATATTCTTGCCAACAAAAATAGATCAAATTTCAAATATCAACTTTACGAAAAATATTAGATAATTCAATCAATTTGCGATTATCCAATATTCATTTAAGAAAAATCTGATACAGCTTATCAAAAACGTTGTACTAAATTTTTCATATAATACTTACTTACTAGCTTATATATATATATATATATATATATATATATATATATATATATATATATATATATATATATATATATATATATATATATATATATATATATATATATATATATATATATATATATATATATATATATATATATATATATATATATATATATATATATATATATATATATATATATATATATATATATATATATATATATATATATATATATATATATATATATATATATATATATATATATATATATATATATATATAAGCTTGTAAGTAAGTATTATATGAAAAATTTAGTACAACGTATTTGATAAGCTGTATCAGATATTTATATATATATATATATATATATATATATACCTTTTTTACACCAAATTTTGTGAATAATTTACAAAGTTAATAAATTAGCCTTTCACATTTGTTGCTATTAACAATTTATGAGAAAATTATTTCATAAGTTACTTAAGTAAACATTTTTAAAGAGAATATATAACATTTTCCCAATACCATCACAAAGTTGATATCTTATGCTTTTAAATATTATAATACTTAATAATTACTTTTTCAGCAACCTATACACGAAAAAAATGATTATTTTATTTATTAAACTTTTATGAGCTTTATGATTTATTATTTTATATAATCCATAAAATAAAAATATTTTTTACTTCAAAGGTAGAATATTTCTTTGCCACAGAGTACTTTTAAAGAATATCCAGGATGCAATTATTAAATACCCGAGTACTTATTTTAACAGGTATAAAATACCCAGACTCACATTTAACTGCTTATTAAATTGGCGCATATTAATATTTACATACTCTAGATATGTATTTACAAAACACTGATATGTTATCTACCAATTAGAAAAGCACACAATACAAAATTTGAGGTGAAAAATAAAATGAGATTATACGCTATTCAAGGAAAGTAGAAATTGAATGGCGAAATATTTATCAGAAAAATATCTGGAAAAATCAATTATGCTATGTATAAAAAAAGCAACGTAAAAATTATAAAATCTACAAACACAGTTTCTAAAAATAGAATTCCATAAATATTAATATTTGTTTTACAATGGCTTCTCCTTTCTTTGAGTGTACGATGTATAATTACATAACAGTACATCTATTATAGGCATAGTTTGTGTTTGCATAGATTTAAATTACTAATATACAACTAAGTGAAATCAATAAAACATTTTTCTTATAAATTGAAAATACAATGACACATTTTGAAAAACTATTCATAATAAACATATAGTTCCAGAATTAAATTTCAGGAATAACGCTATTCATATACCTTTGGAATACAGATATACATCATAACATATTTTTTATTCTACTCTATTACTATTAACAGCTTTAATGGCCCCAAACAACTAGTTTTTCGTTTCTTTCAAATACAGATATAAACATGCAGTATTTAAATAGTCTATATAACACTCACTTAGAATACATAAAATGCACTTGATTTCGTACTTCATTTTTAAAACAGCAGTCTTGAATTTACTAGTACCATGTTACACAAATTCGGGCTGTGCTAGTTTGTTAATGAATGCATTGTAATGAAATGAAAAGATGAATTTTGATGACATTATAACAATAATACTAATATACCAAGAAATGTTCCCAAGTAGTTAGCACCCTATATACTATAAATATAATAATATATGGATGGGATAATGACATTTGAACTATAAAAGCCATTTTGCATGATAATTTGTTAGTGTTTGAAAGGTTTATAAATATAGGAAATTAAATTTTCAGCATTATTATTATTATTTGAAATAAACGGGACAAAAAATTCAATCTAATTGAAATTAGGGAAGTAAATTAATTTAATAAATTCTTAACATTATTCAAATTTCTGAATATGTATTAATACTATTGTTATAACAAATTAAGTATATAATTTGTTATAGAATTTATAACAAATTATATGCTTAATTTGTTATAAATTCTAACATGTACATATGCATATATTTAAGTTTCTTCTTGGTCATTTATGAATAGAAAATTCATGATACAAAAATATGAAATGCAGAACAAAAAAGAACTTGTTATGAAAAGATTAATCTATAGATGTTTAGATATTGATTCATAATAATTTTCGAACTTTACGCTCGTTATTGGAAGATGGGTTCGAGATTTCGCTTTTTGGTTTCATGAAACATTCTTACCTATTATTAGTTTAAATAAACGTATTGTAACAAGTATACAGAAATATCTTTTATTTCAAAATGTCTTCGATATTAATGGACAAAAATGTTGCAAAATATGAGAAACTACAAAAAATACTTATGTTAATTAATCATTTTATGATTCCAGCCAAGAAATAATAAGGAAAATAAAAGCATTAACTTCTAACGAGTTTAGAAGTATCAGAAAATTCATGTAGAATGAAAATCGTTTACTTTGTATTATATAACTTTATTTCGAATTATGTGACAGTAAATTCGAATAACCAAATTTGGTTTTAAATTGGTCTTTTGGTTTTAACTACAATGATTACAAAAATTAGTTACCTTCAACGATTTTTTTAATAAATTATAAAAAAGCAAAAGTTGTAAACATTGTTTTGTATTGAGATGTTTTAGAAACGAAATTAATTCAATTGTAATAAGTTGCTTTAAGTTTCATATTAATGATTAAAAAAGTGGTTTAAATTTATAAAACTAAGGAAAGCTGCGATTAAAAAAGAAAAAAACATTCCTTCAAACTATTTGCATTATAAAAATTAAAATTTATATAAAAATACTTAAGATAATATCTTTTTAAATACGAAAGATATTTCTGAATTATAAAAAAATAAAAAAAGTATTAAAATGATGATGTAATAAGAATTATGTGAAGTTATTTTTAAAAATTGCATCAGCAAAAATGTTTTCTTTTTTATAGGTTAGTTTTATTATACTATTAACAATTATATAATTAACAAACTTTTATAGTTTTTAAGAAATATAATATTACATTTAATAAAAATATTCAAAAAATTCTAATAACATTTTACTTCAAACATATAATTAAAATTAGTAAAACAAATTTTTAATAGGAATATTTATAAAATTTTTATATAAATTATATTTTTAAGAATTCGATTGACCTCTATATTAATGTATATATAAAATATATTTTTTAGTAAATTTTGTTCAGTATAATTAACAATATAAATTGGTTAAAGAAAAATTTTTGTATAATAAATTACAATTTGAATTAAGTAAATTTGATGCAATTTCCCATGAATCTTTCAGCAACCCCATGTCATAAAAAACAGCACTGAGTAATCAATGAAATATATATTTCTTCTTGCTGTTGTTGATAAAAATTTAATATATATATATATATATATATATATATATATATATATATATATATATATATATATATATATATATATATATATATATATATATATATATATATATATATATATCCTATTTAAAACATTTTGTTCCATTTCAGCATTTTACTAGAAATTTTTGCGAGTTAACTTCGTAAGATTTTTTTAGTGTTTTATAATTTGCTTGACAGTTTGGATAATTAAATTCCAGGTTGTATTGCTCTTTTTCATTATTTTAAAATTTTTTATTGAATTTAAAGTTACTGTTTAAAATTGTGTCGATACATTCTTTCTTTAGTTTATGTAAGGCATTCTTATAATTTATATTATTACTATAAAATAGTATGTAATATATTTGTATATACATTTTTAAAATTATTGTTTCTGTATTTAATTTCTTAAAGATATTCTATTTAACAGTTTGATTTGTACTTAATAATTTATATTTATTCTTTTCCGAATGTTGCTTTATTTTTCATTGTTATTCGTGTTCGGATTCTTCTGGAATTTTCGTTAGAATTCGTATTCTGATTTTCTTAAAACTGATATTTACTTTATCAAAGTTCCCATATTTCCCTTCGTTTCCGAAGTAATTTCATTTTTTCAGATCCCTCGATCTTTTCGAAATATTTTTGTGAATCAAAATATTTTATCGAAATCAAAATATTTATTCGAATTATTTTTGTGTTTTGTTTTAATCAAAAAATTTTATGGATAATTTAACATATCAACTTTATTATTTTACCATTGATGTTTGAAATCTATAAATTTGCGTTTTTTATTAATTTTGTAAAATTAATTGAGTATATTGATAGCTACTAACAATGTATGAAATATTTGTCACAATTTCAGCCATTTTTCCTCCCGCCGTTTTTCTCGATCGGAAATTCGTCATAAGTATGTCGTCATACGGCCTTGGCGACTTTTTGAAAATTTCGCTAAGGGTGACCGTACGGTAAAATTTTACCTTTACATATAGCGCTCCTATACTGAATATCATCTGCAGTATTATTTGAATAATACTCAGAGAATCCATGTTTACAATGTTTTGCAATCGTGCAAATCATTTGGCAGGAGAAACTTTGAGTAGTAGTCTGAATATTCCGAAACCAAGCATATACGAAGTATATTTAGATATTGAGCAATAACGTTTGCTTGGTTTACATATATCTCACTACTATATGCGTTTCATGAAGTGAGCAATCATGTACAATCCCATAATTTATTGTAATTTTTAAATTAAACAATCCTTTTAACCAAAATATTACTGACACTACATGTTGATAATACAATATAATACACTACATGTCCAGTCACAGAAGCTCTTGATAAAGATTCTTCGTTGAATCTTATTTGAACCCATTCCATCACCAAGATTGAAATACGGAGCTAAATTTGCACATAATAACGCCAAACTGGATTTCTTAATACAACAAATTTCGAACTGCGCGTTTATTGGTTGCCATTGTATGATAACCAATACCAAGGGAATATTTTTTAAATGAATACGCAGACGAAATAAATTAAAATGATATTTTTATTAGAAAAATAGAAATTAACAGTGTCTTTATATTTATTGGCTGAATATTTTAGAAATAAATTATTAATTAGAATTATCAGGTATAAGAAATATTTAATTAAACATATTATAACAACCAAACGATTTTTGTTCTAAGCGATTGCTTAGAATAAAAATCTACACAATATTTAGAAAATACGTTATAGTTTGCCTTTCAAGAGAATATAAGAACAATTGGGCTCTTTTTAAAAAGGTGAGTTTGAGTGAGCGAAAGAATTTTATGAATGCATATGAATGGATAAAGTAAGTACTTTTATTTTTCAAAGTATATTAACTCTGATTTTGAAATTAAGTTAGAAAATTAAGAATTGTTTGGGTTATTGTGTGCTACAAGGGCATGTTATAAAAAATGAATTTTCAAAATTTAATTAAAAAATAATGGGATCACTCAGTGATTTAGCTGTATTTTCCAGTTAATTAGAAGAAAATATTTAAAAACGACCATATATATTTGAATATTTGGTAAATATAAGCAATATTATTTTTACACATTTTACTCTTTTTCGTATTTTATAATATATTCTCATAAATTGAGTATAAATATTCGAATATTTTGTCTTAAAGTATAGCTGTAATGTATTAGTACTCAAGCAAACAGCATATCTTTTTTTAAAAAAGAAGCAAAATTCCATGTAAAGAACAGAAAATACTGCCATGAAAATTTCTTACAAGTTTTCTGTACAAAAATCCTTTACATTTCTTATATATTTAGTTTGTCATATCTTGCACCAACGTCACAGATCTTGTTTTAGTTAATTACAGTCATAACTAAGACCTCAACCTGCAAGCGAGCTCTAGATACAAAAATATATTTTTTAATTAAGAAAAAATCTTTAATCTTTGCAAAATGTAAAGTTCCTTAGATTCGGATAATTGCCAACGACACACATATTCTGTATCTGTAACATCCAGTTCATTTTGTTTTTTGACTTGCATATTATCGCATTTATTGGAGAATTTCTCGAATGAGTGGAAACAGATAGAAATCGATGAATAGTTGTTAGCTCGAGGCACAATTTGGATTAATACACACTTTGCCAGTTTTAAAGTAGAAATCAATAATACAAGTTGTTTAATTATTAATGATGCAGCTAATTTCATATGAAAGGTTTAACTGGAAAACAAATTAATAATTTAAAAAATGAATTTTTCAACATAATATACGTTAGTTTATTTTCAACGCGATAAGAACTCGATTGAATTTTTAAATTAATTTTTAATAAAGTTATTATTTAACACAATAACAAATTGCTGAAATTGAAAGTAAGCATAAATAAGAGAAAGCAAGAATTAAGGGATTCTTAACTGCTTATATTTAATTATTTTAAACATTTAGATGCAAATTTCATTTAAATATTAGATATTTTATAACAAAAACTTAATTATTAACGAAATTAAAAATATGCATATTTAGCACAGAAGTATTTAGTGTCCGTTCGAAAGCTTGAGCCTGGGGTACAAATACTAAAGCATTTAGTCCATCATCTTTTTCTCAGATCATATTTAGACATCAGTTTCCTTGAAATAAAATCGATCTTTTTTGCTTAACTTTGTACTAAGTATTACAGTTGTATATTTACATCACGCATAAATCTCAAGGTAAAAAATACAATTTTTAAAAGTAAACAGAAAATCATATTTTTAAAATAATTTTAATATAGGAAAAAATAAATAAATTATTTTTTAGATTTTACACACTGATTTATTTTTTCTTTCTCTTTTGGTAATAAAATATTTACTCGAATAACCTTGGAAATATATAATATCTGTAATTATTTGACTATTGATCTAAATTCCAATAAAGAATTAATTCCAGAAATTACTTAAAATATTATTTTGATTTACGTACAAAATGTTGTAAATAAATTTTCCGTATGCAAGTAACATTTGTGACAAGTAATACAAAATAAGTAATACTTATTTTTTAAAAAAAGTAATACTTGCTTTTTTTATTATTAATGCTACGTAAAAAGAATTGAGAGCAAAATTCATAGTCAATTCTATCACAAAAAGTGTTCTAGTTTTGGGAAGACGTTGAATTAAAACACGAAAAAATATTATTCACAAATTATTGTATGGTATTTACAATTACAACCTTTGAACAAAAGTTAATTGGTTATGAATGATGATCTGAATGAAATTATAATAATCTATATAAAAATTTAAAGTGTAAGGCTATTTTCTTATATAAAGCAAGCTTCAAAATTCTATTTTAACAATGATCTAGTACTGAATTCGAATTGTAAGCTTTTATAGTTTTAATTCAATGTATATTTTTATATTTTTAAGTTAATGAATGATACTTTTTATTTAAAGTATAAATGCAGTTTTCTAATTTTTATTCATTTAAATAATCCCAATATTAACGCTAAAGCACTATTAGCATTATGCTGGCTTATAAACATATTAAAAAGGATTTTAAGTTAACCAGATATTTATATTACTCGTATACTCCTCATACTAATTAATTACACTCATCGGTATATATATATATATATATATATATATATATATATATATATATATATATATATATATATATATATATATATATATATATATATATATATATATATATATATATATATATATATATATATATATATATATACAAGATTTTCAGTTCTATCATTAGATTTTGCTTTAGCGATGATGGACATTTATTTCACAAGGAAATAATATTTAATTTTTGTGCAATGTGTGTAAGTAATTAAGAGCATTTTAATAACTTGCTGAGCTAATTGGTTTTGAATAATGAAACTGATTAACAATAAGGGTGCTACCACCTAATTGGTCCTAAATAAATCTAGCACAGCCCTCATGAAGTTGCTTTCGCAACACTCCATTGAAACATCAAAGCCTTTAAACGACATGAGGCACAATTTCCACATCAGTTGGAAGAACCGCGTACACATGCGGGCCTAATGTAAATCAATAGAAAAGCGCTTATCGATACTCAATCGATGAAGACAACATTGCTCAATGGATGCCAGCGTTCGATTCTTCGGTTGGGGTTCCGTATAACATCCAACCAATGGCAAAGTCGGTCTCCCTTAGACTGCATATTCAAAGCTAAGCCACCTGAAAAGTTTATAAATCAAATTTCTATGGAGACTTTGAAGATATTTCATTTAATAATGCTATTGTTTGATTAATTAATTAATATTAACTTATATTGTAATAATTAAATATAATATTATAGAGAGATTTATTATTATTACTTTCACAAGAAAGATATCCATTTAAATTCATCGGTTTTTAGATTTGATATTTTTCATATCTTAATCCTATCGATTCTATTTAATAATTTGTCAAAAGAGTCATTAGAGGTTTAAGTGTATTCTTAGTACAGAGATAGCAGTAACCTAAAATAAAATTAGATTTATATAAATATGCTAGCATAATCGAGTTTTAATAAATATATGATCTTTAATAATATGCAATGAAGTTTCTTATGCTACCTTTTGGCATTTTAGTTTGAATTTGCATTTCTATTAGAATTGCATTTCTTTGTAGAAAAATGCCACTGTTATCAAATTTATAATTTACAAATACATCCAACACAAATTTCTTTCCGGAAGGATTCTTCAAAAATAATGGGAGCCGCAAGAGAAGAAACACATAAAAACTCAAATCCCGCCCTGGTAGATGTAGACGCGGAAAACAGAAATACATCCTTCAGCATTTGTTTTTTAAATGTTGCTGAAATTGGACATGCAACCTTCCATTCAAAGAAAGCAGTCCTAAATTGTGTCATAGAGAGAGAAATAATCGATTGGTATAGGATAATTTTCCATAACATTTAGCAGAACTGTTTGAAAGAGTGGAATTGTTATCAGTTGGCTGAATAAATCAATAGTCAATTTTTTCGAACTTTTAGATTTTGCCATTATCCTTTGTAAAGTGTAATTATTAATATTAAAAACTGGGTGGTTTTAGAATATTAAAAAGTGATTAATATTCCACTATCATAGATTTGTGTTCTATTCATTGAAAATTCAACCAATTTTTATTGAAAATATAATCTAGTTTTACATAACATTATCAAATTAATTTCTCGTAAGCTTAGTTAGAGAAGAAATATCAATTAGCTTACAATTGCACTTTTTTAATTGAAATTTTTCAAGAAAACTGGAATAAATAACAAAAGTTAAGGAACTAATTCGTAATTTAATTTTATAATGGTGGTGAAAAATAGAATTTTTGAGCACTCATGAAAATTTTGATTATAAAACTAATGACTTTAAAGGAGTTGTATATTTCTATGAAATCAAATTTCAGTTTGTAACAGCAAAATAAAAGAACAATCTAAATTACATATGTATATATATACTATATACACTAACAAATGGGTTAAGTATACATACCAATATAAACTTCTGTTTTTGCAGTATCTTTGTCCCATACTGTGACTTCTAATGTTCTTTTGTTCATGTCTTGGGGTTCTACTTCAAAAGCAAATTGCTAAAACATAAAACGAAGAACAAATAACTAAAATTTTTGAAGTAATAATTTTGATAGAACTTTTACTTGAAATACCAATTAATTTTATAACAATCTGAAACTTGAAATCAATCTTCCATTAAAGGATAATAAAAATTGTGCACTTAGAAACCATGTTGTATACATTTTTATTCAATTATTATTATTTATTATCTAAGAGCGTACATCTAGTTTCACAGAATTCAATTGGCTTAGAATTTGCTGAATATATTGGAACATTCTTACACTATCTTAGACGCAAATGGGAAACAATGTTTTTCTTTTGTTCTCGAATTTTTCAATTTTATTTTTATTAATTTATATTTATTAATTAATGTCTATATATATATATATATATATATATATATATATATATATAATATATATATATATATATATATATATATAATATATATATATATATATATATATATATATATATATATATATATATATATATATATATATATAATATATATATATATATATATATATATATATATATATATATATATATATATATATATATATATATATATATATATATATATATATATATATATATATATATATATATATATATATATATATATATATATATTATTATTATATATATATAATATTTAAGTTTTACTTATAAGTAACGATATAATAACTTTATATGTAGTAAAAATGCTTTTCGTTTTCAATTTGTAATAAAAAATTACTAACGAATATATATGTATTGTCGTCATGTTCATTGTGTTTGAGGTGGTCAGCGCCCTCTCCAGTTGACGTTTTTTAAACTAACTTTTGTGCTTTGAAATAAAATTCAAGATGATGTAAGGGCATTTTTAAAATTAAAACCAAAGAATTATAAACATACAGTGTTCCATCATCACTTTGCTCTTAATGTTTTACAGTTTCAGTGCTTCACGGATTTTTCTAAAATATTCATCAATTAATAAAAATTAAAAATTACAACCATGTCGGCAACCACATTGCGGAAAGGAGCGTTGTTTCCTGTTGATGCGCGAGAGAAAACAATTCTTGCATGTCAAACAAGGAGACGAGTTGACTCAGAGTACATACCACGGGCTCTCATAAGGGTGGGTGATTGGTTTCCGGTGCGACATTGACTCATGAAAATACGCTGAGTCTGGCTCACATCATATTGAAAAAAAGGATTTGTCGACATGACAAAAGGAGACATCAGCGCCCTTATCGATTGCTACTCGGTCCCATTGACCGATGAAGACCTCCTTGAGATGACAAAATCTGCAAGTGAGGAAGAAAACGAATAGGAAGACGAAGAAGAACCTGAAAAGCGTGGCTTTACCCTGGAGAATCTGCAACCATTATGCAATATGGCAAGAGCGATGCAACAATTTGCACAAGACATTGACGATAATATGATTCAAGCTGTCGAGTTCAGCAATCGCGTTGACGGGGTTATGTTCTTGTACAGAGGAATTTTGAAGGAAAAGAAAAAAATAAAGACAACAATTACCCATCAGCATGTTTCTCTCTAAGGTAAAGCCCAGCTCAACCGTCTGTGCCTCCAGCAGAAGAGTCCCCTCGAATGAGCCCAAATCTTCTACGAGTCAACTGAGAGCCTCTCCTCTGCCACCAACACCACTCTTCGCATGTCTCAGAAAGCAGTGTTGATTAATATCTATTACCCTATAAGGTTTTGTAATTAACTTTATTTAGCACTGACACATTTAAGTAAATACATATACGCATTTGCGCAGAGATACTATTTACAAATATAAAACATTCTTCTACCCGTATACGAGCACGACTATTCCTAGGGGGAAAATCCTACTTCGCGGTTTTTCAGCTTTCGTGGAAGGTTCTGGTCCTCATTAACCGCGAAAAACGAAGGATCAATGTATAATTCTTTGGTTATAAATTTAAAAAAATGATCTTGGTTTCCAATTCGTAATAAATATTACAGAATGCATTCTCACCTCGTTGTATTCTGGATTTAAAGTTTTCTTCTTGGTGGAAGTCTTAAATCTTCGCCTAAGAGGATCTGGTTTCATTTGTCTATAGATAAAAAAATAACATTAACATGTAAAAATAAAAATAAAGTGAAATTTCTTACAAAGCATGTTGTAATTTTCTTTTCTTTCTCATCGCATAGTTACTGTATTTAACGAATGATTTATTTAAATTTCTGAAGGTACATTTCTGAAACTTTCTATTTTTTTAATCAGTAGGAAGACAATGAAGTCGCATTTGTTAGTAGGTTATTAAAAATTCTTTAAAAGATAAATAACCAATAAAAAATCAGGCATTATTTGTGGAAAGTCATTATTAAGTCATATTAATGAATATGAAAGTCATATGAGTCATTATTAAGCAATACAAAATAAAATAATATTTATTTAAATTTTAATAACAGTCAGATATTTATTTAAATGCATATTTGAGAGAAATACTTTTAAGAACAATTAAATATGTCTATTTCATCATACTATGAAATAAATATCATTCACCAACGCTGCGTAAGCAAAATAGAAAGCTGGATTTTTAAAAATATTTCAGAAAAATCATTAATAAAAGGTGATATCGATGAAAATTTTGTCATATGATGTAATTGACATAGATATTTCCTTTTAATGGTTAATTGGTGGGTGGAATAAATACACTACATAAAGTACAGTAGAGCACCAACTTTCTGAAGCAATTGGGATCGGAACCCATTCGGATACTCAATATTCGGTTAATTAAATATTTTCGAAAAAAGGGTTTATTTTTAATTAATGGTATCATTTTTCTCAATTTCTTATTTTATGAAGTTAATCAATTTGTAAAATGAAGCATTCATATATAGTGCTATAAAGAAAGGTGCGAATAAAAGCTTTTAAAATAGGTAATTCATCATTGATTTCAAGTTTAAGGCACTTACGCTTTTACTAAGGGGTCAGGGAATCCATTGTTTTCTCTGCTTGGCAGCCTAACGCATCGGACGATGCCCACCACCAAGGCATTGTGTTCATCAGAATACAGAAGAGACAGCAAAATTTGTCCCCGGATGGTCTCATCTTCTCCATCTTCCCTCTAAAATAATTCCTTTATCTTTTACAAAAGAGTTGAGCAGAAAAATTTCATTGTAATTAATTAACCTAAAATAGTTACGTTAACGACTAGTTCTTTATACTTTTCAACTACATTTTTTAAAAAAAGGTTACTTATCCAGAAAATATCATCATATAATTCTTAAACCTATTAGAATACATATTTTTTTGCATAATTAGTTCTTCCTATTAGAATATTAAAATTAGTTTTTTCTTGTTTATTTTCCCATTTCAGCATGAAACAAAAGAGTTGTTTTAATTTTGTTCAAACATGTTACTTGATACGCTTTAAATATCTGCCAAGCTTAAAATAGTTGATTAAACTACCAATCAGAATTCTAGAGCCGTAATGACATCATTACTAAAGTCGTTTCGCTGGAATATTTCATGTAAGCCACAATATAAATCAGACTTAACCCCCATTTATATTTTCTTGTCATTTGAAGAAATAATATTTTAGATATTGGCATGATACGATACATTATATGATACAATTGATTTTCATGGTAAATATATACTGTTTTTGCGTATTCATAATTTTTCAATAAAAAAAACATCGTCAGATTTTTTAAATTCTGCAGTTTTAATTTCATGATGAATGGATGATATTCATAATGACTTAAACTGTAGAATAATATTATCAAATATTGTGTGTTAAAATTTAGGGAGTTGAAATTTCAGATTGCTTATAAATAAATTGTAAAATTCGCCATAAAATAATTTTTATAATAATAATATAATATTTTAAGTGAATATAGAATTATTTTTAGTTAGCATTTTCGTAAATTTCAAATAGAAAATTTTCCTAAGAGTTAAACGTGGAAATATAATGTAGGTAATTATTTCTGGCTATTAAGCATTTAAAGTTCGTTAACTTTGTCACAGTAAATTCTGGCTTACCTACTAAAATCATGAGGAATGTAAAATGTGGTATTAAAGAGTATTCTTGCATTGCTCGAATAATTCACATTTAGATTATAAGGATCGTTTAATGATCTTCCTCGACTATTCTTGAAATTTCCCATAGTTTTAAAGTAATTCCTTTTATGATAAAATTATTAAGAATTTGCACAAGGCAACATTTATTTCATATATATTTGTAAATAAATAACTTCAGTTAATATTCTAGTAGTTCATGCACTTAAACCAAGATCTTCTTCTTCTTCTTCTTCTTAGAATTGGGTTTGTATGTCATTGGGCACCTCTGCTTTTATCAGCATTTTGTACCATTAACTCCAAACCCAATGTTTCCTAGTTCCAGTTGCTCGGATCTCCCACTTTATTAATAAAGTCCGATAACCCTTTAATGGAGTCTAGGTGTAACTCTCTAGTATGGATGATGCCTAAAGAGGTTAATCTAGGGAGGGCAAGAGCCTCGCATTCATAAATGATATGCTCTGCCGTTTCCTCTTGCGTATGACATTTCCAGCAGATAGGGTCTTGCTGAAATAGTCCCATCTGGTCAGAGAGTCAGTCATACTAGGGATAGCTTCCTGACTTTCACCAGAAGATGGTTTGGAGGTCATTTCTACCTCAAGTGAAGGATTCATTACTGCCCCTTTACAAGACAGCCTCTGAGTTCACTTGTCTTTTTCAGCAAGGTCAACTTCAGAGGCATCACCTGTAGATGCAGAAAGGCTTGTTATTTCTTGTGTCTTTTCAGCCACAAGATAACAATTTATAAGCTCAGGTAATATAAGTCCACCCAGCATTGCCTGAGATACTGGGCAAGGCAAATTACTCTAGAAGTTTGCCAGGCAACTAGAGGCTCCGTTAAGACACCAATACCGCGGTGCCAATTAGCCCTAGGCACGGAACGCATAACACCAGGGTTTACGGGAGCTGGTTCGCGGCCTCTGATTCTATATTCAAGACTATCCTGTCATTCCTACAGGACGTTCGGTGATCCACCGCCTACCGACGCGCCTGGTAGCTGCTCAGGCCCCAGGTAAACCAAGATACTTCAATATAAAATACTAGATTTCTCATTCTTTAATCATAATTATAAAAAAATAATGGTATTTAAAACTTTTACACGACAGCTTTCTGAAGAAAAGTTATATAAAACTATTAAATATAGTGACATTATTTTTAACATATAATGTGTGTGTATGAGGTTATTACTTTATTTTTTTTGAGAATAATTTTGATTATGCACAATATTTCATTAAATATTTAAATCTTTTACAAAATAATAGTATTGTATTATTCCCTCCCAACTGTTACTTTTAATTAAAATTAAGAAAAATATTTTTATGTTTTGCTTATGATTAAAGATTTATTTCGTTCCAGATGATTCTCATCAGAGCCCTATATAAAATTTTTCCAAATATATTTTGTAAGGACCATTGTTTGAATGTGTGACGAGATTAAAACAATTATCTCAAAGCTTAAATATATGAAATTTAAGTAAACATTTAAAAATTGTTCACATACAACTAAGTGAAAAGTGAGATTCAATAATTTACTCAAAAGTTGCTATGTTGTAGAAAACACAGTTAAATTTCATTCTGAAAGCATAAATCATATTCATATTTTAAAAAATTCATAATTATTGAATCTAATTCTTTGAGAAATGAAACAGCGTGTGTTTATGTTACGAAAAAATATATTTCTTTAGTTTTTTTAACTCATGAGTATTTTGTATTTTTCGAAAATAAATATTCTGATATATTCCTTTTTATAGAGTTTAAGTTACTGTAATCACGGAAACCCAATTCTAATCACAATTAAAGTGATCAAAATAATTTAATTTTGTCACAGCACTAATTACTGTTCTAGATTATTAAAATATTGCTTAAATATAATTAACTTTTAAAGAAAATAGTCTGTTTAAAGAAAACACATATATTTTAATCTATTTAAAGAGAATAGAGTGTAATAGGAAATAATGATTTTTTAGTAGAATTGGGATATAAATAAAAAATTTTTTTGAATCCAAATCCAGAAATTTCTGGAAATCTTTAGGTCTGAAAACTTTCGAATTGTGGCGCTTTAATAAAGATTAAAGAATACTACAACGAATTCAAATAAAATAAAGAATTCTTAGCTAAAGCAGAATTTAATAAGAAGCAAATATAAAAATGCAGTTTTAATAATAAAGAATTAAAATGTTTTAAACACTGCAAAAGAAAATTTATAGCAATAGTATCTTAAAATACTAAAACTTTTGCAAAATGTTTTCATTTACTGATGTTGAAATCTTTGATGTTCTTACATTCCATGTATACAATTTTTATCAATTCCAAACCTGTTGATTGCAAATAAAAAATTCAGTAAATTCCTTTGAAATCAATACATATAAATGATATAACTATGTTATGATTGCATTTGATTATTCTAAATTAATATTTGGTTGTACGAAAAGTAATTTCGTTTTTCGCATCGGTATCAATTTCTAGCTAATAAAAATCTACCATTTTATGAGTGTGGAATCATGCTTCTACAGAACGATGGTAAGAAATATTAGACTAGAATTACAATATTCAATGAAACATTTATTGTATGTTTTTCATTTTCATAAAAAAAAAACGAAATTACTTTCCGAACAACTCAATACATACATTTTACTAAACTATACGCACTGACTAAGCAAATTCCAATTTTTCTCAAAATAAATTTAGTGAATAGTTTAGTCATATATAACGCTGTGTTCGTTTTGAATTGTGGCATACAATTTTTATGTATATGCTTGAAATATGGACAGTTTAGAAAAAACGCAACAAAATATCATCATATTTCTTAGTAATAACAGAGCTTAAAATCTGATAAATTGCTTGATATTTTAGATAGTATTTATTTTGTTAAACTGAAAATTTTTAATTGGTAAAAGATAAATGAAAGACATTTATTTAGGATTTCGAAGAATAGCCATTGGCTCCAGTGAAACATTTATTGTTGTTAAATTTTTAAATGAAATAATTCAGACAATTAAAAATCCACAAAATTCACTCAGGTAGATTAATACTATGATTTGATTTTTCTAATTACAAATTCAGAGAAATAGCTTCAAGTAACAATTTCATTTTAATTAAGTGGAACATAATGAATATGTTTTGGAATAAACCCTATTAGAATCCATTTTTATAACACAATGCACTTGTTTTTTTTAAAGTATTTAATTTCGCAAGTCTTTGGGAACAGTTGATAATTTACCCTTGGTTTTTCTAGAGTTACAGTGGCATAACTGGGTTGCTGGGGTCTTAATTTCTTTAAAGATAAGCGAATCTCTCCCACTGGTTCGTGACAGTGCGTGTCCTCGTCCATCACAGTCATCCTAAAAGATCACACAAAAAGTTATATATGAATTAATTTAAAAAAGAATTTTTCAAAGAGTAAATTTCCAAATTAAATAATTTGTTTTTTAATAATATAATCAATTTTAGTAATTCGATCAGCATTTCCTTTTATTTATAGGAAATGTAATACATTTCAATAGAAAGCATGATGAATACTCAAAAGAAGTGATACAATCATGAAAGAAACAATAAGCAATGTCACATGGAAAATGTTGAAACTAGAATATTGTGTTAACTAATTTTACATTATCACGAGAAAATAGTGCCATCTAGTATACGACGAAAGTTAGTGTTCCATCTATATTTTTAATATCTCGATTTTGCTTTTCGTAACACTTTGATAGTTGTTGCTCCGGAATGGAAGAACGATCAAGTGTAAGCAGCATAAATCCAAAATGTAACAGAAGTTTTGTATTTATGATTTTATAATTTTGAATGTTGCGTCTATTTTATTTCATATTTGTGTTAAATAAAAGTGTGTTTACATAAGCGTAGATTCACTATGGTATGTTTTTTCGGACACAGCCTGCAGTATTCTTTTTACCATTATTAATTTAAAATACCAAATCAATATTTTATGATAATCAAAAGACGAAGAGATTCCTCTTTTAATGTGTTAAAATTTTTTCTTTTGCAATTTCTTTTAGTTATTTCTTACAAACATTATCGGCACTGTAAAGGTATTCTACTGTTTTTCAGCTCTGTCACAGAACATGAATTAATTACTTAATTGAAGAACAAATTATTTTATAAATATCTTTATGATATTATTAATGCTTACATTCTAGAAATAGGCACAGGTGCCGTATAATCCATGATTCCAAATTCTGAATTTTTTTGGCGATGAAGAAATGTTGCCAAGATGACGTATCGTGACGTGCGCGATGACGTAAATACTAGGGTTACTAAAATAGAATTTTCTGCATAATTCTTATAGGTCTCCATACGTAAGACGTAATAAAAACGTGGTTACCAGATACATAAGAAAATACACTAAAAAATCGTTAATCTCAAAATTTGGCGTCATGGATTCTACGGCACCTGTGCCTAGAAATATTTTAATCAGATATCAATATCAGCTAATCTTTCCTTATAAAAATAGTTTTGAATTTGTACTTTTTTACGTAATTTTATACATAAATATTGTCACCAATTAAGACTAATCTTGCTGGTTACGGACAATATGATTTCTAGCACATATGCTAGAAAAATATATTATAGAGAGACTTCATAATGCATTAAATGGTTACTGGGTTTAACAATATTACAATTTACGTTTATTTTAATAAAACTCATTTCGTTGATACACAGTGTTGAAAAACGGCAAATAATACATTTCAGAACTGTTTTACATATTAAGGAAAATCCATCATAAGTAATAGAATGTTTTTAAAGTAAATATGGATTATTTATAATTAAAATTATTTTCTGAACTGGCTGTATCTAAAGAATTGGAAAACAAAACCCAAGTTAATAATTGTACATAAAAGTAATTGGATACAACAAATCATAGAATTTTATTTTAAGAAAAATAGTTAAAATATTCACCCTAGTGGGGAGTGGCGCTATATGTAATATTATTAAATGAAATAAAAGATATATATATATATATATATATATATATATATATATATATATATATATATATATATATATATATATATATATATATATATATATATATATATATATATATATATATATATATGAACGTATAATTTTAGATATGAAGTAAAATTAATTGTATAGTCAGTCAGTATGAAACACATTATGTTTATAAGCATATTTGGCAGAAAAAAGTTAGAATGACTCTAGAAATATGTGTAATGTTCCCTGTGATTCGAAGCACATAAAAAATGTTTTGGAGTAACGATTAGAAACTTATTTAAATCTATGTTTTCACGTCTTATCACCTCAGTGATATGTCATATAGTGCCATTTTTAATGATGATGATTTGAAAAATTTATTTTTTGGGAAAAATAAAATCCTAATCTTTTGGAAGCTTTCATCTCATTTTATAATATTTGAGTCAATAAGTTTTCTTTCATGGCTCGTTTAAAATGGAATTTTAATTATAAAAAAAGAGACTATGCATATATATATTCATAAATAATTATTAAATAAATAAACTAAATAGCAATAAAAATATCTAAAAAGTTAGTTTTTCCCTATTTCGATATATACTGTTTTATATAAGTGTTGACATGCTGGAATGTAGAAATGTGAACAGTGGTAAAAAGCAGCTTAAACAAATTGTAATGGTCGTTACTGGTTATTTGGAAATAAATCAGCTTTATCATATTCGTCAAATTAGAAACCGAACTCCTGAATTGGTGAATTGAAAGCTACCTTGCATTTGCAAGCTCAGCTGATTATCCTCTACTCAGAAAATATAATAACTCACTAACATGCAGATCATAATGTTCTTGGCAGAAGAATGTCTCGAGTATTTTGAAGTAGATTTAACATGGGCTCACCAAGACCAAGTAGCTTTTCAGAGCGAAAGGTCTCCTGTTCGATCCCCAGTCACTGTTGCGCAGCGGGAGGTGGATGTTTCATTTCTGCATGCACGTCTGTCGGAGTAGATACTTTGGAAAATTTTTTGCGACACGTGATTACGATCCGTTTTCTATGGAAAAAACTCCTGGAATACGATTTACGCGGTAGACATGAAAATGTATAACAGCAGTCATAAGTTCTTCACTGTGGGCTATAAAAAGTTGAATTAAAAGAGGACAGCACTCTCTAGAGCAAAAGATATCGGGTTCAATATCAGTAACTAGTCAACAAGGGAGATGGATGTCGTACTTCTGCCATTATGCATGCACGTTAGTTAGGTGAGTGCATGGAAATTTTCAGGCTTTCCCTCGCTTGGCACTTGAGTGATCCACTGTATCTAAAAAGTCTTCCGGAATGCAATTTATGCTGTGGACATCAAAATACCTTACTGCAATCTTATACTATTAAATTATAAGCTACACAAAGTGTTAAAATAGATTAGACTTGCAGAATACAGAAATCAAGGCATAACTATTGTCGCTCATTAATGTTTGAATAGAATTATAATTTATTCGTTTTATAGTCTTAATTAGAGTTAAACAAGGTAAAATAAAGCTATAGTTTATAAAAATTTAATATTTTTTAAAAATTTGTTCATTTTTTTATATATTTACTACAAACAACTCACACATCTTAATGCTTGTGTATATAGTAGGTACATATAAAAAATGATCAAATTTGAAAATCAAAAATCGATCAAGCATGTTTAGGGAAGTTTTCACCAATAATTTCTCAAAATATAGAAAAATCCACTGAATAAATTTATTAAATGATGATTTTAATTCCATTATGTGAAAACAAATTATAATACATTAAGGCAAAATTATTAATTTATAATTTTTCTTAAATCGAATAAAAGAATCAATTTTGAAAATTTTAGTAAAATAGTTAATATTAATAAATTTTGTTGATTTGAACCAATTTGCTCATAACTTCAAAAAATTCGCACTAGAAACCAAAATATTTGTCTCTTTTTATTCTTTTGTATAATTCAGATTGAAGTTATTCCTCTTCAGCAGACTGGTTTGGTCATTTTGATTGAAAAAAACTCGTGTTTTAATCGCGCAGACGTATAAACTAAAGAACTTAATGCAGAAATTAAATAGATTTTAATATTTTTGAAAATAGTAAAACTCAAACCAAAAATTCACAATATTTCATATAAGAACGAATGATACAATGCTGTTGAGTGATAGGAAAAACTAAAAATAAAAAAATAGTTCATTATAGAAATTATTATTATTTTATTTAAAATCATCCCTTTAAATAAATATGTAAATATATCTACCTGAGGGTTCTTTTCTGAATATCATAATCAGAGATACCATAAAAACTAACAGCTTCATTAAATTCTGGATTTAAGGTCTTATGAACAGTTCTCGTTCTTAATTTGTCCATCTAAAAATAGTATTTTTAATATAAATACACTCTTTAAAAATACATTTTTGCAATCAATTGCTTTATACTTCTTGATTTTTATGCATAAAAAAGTATTTCATTTTCTACATACAAGAAAATACTAGTATAAATGATACACAAGACATTGTAATATATATATATATATATATATATATATATATATATATATATATATATATATATATATATATATATATATATATATATATATATATATATATATATATATATATATATATATATATATATATATATATATATATATATATATTTAATTTTTTTAATTAATTAACTATTTTAGATTAAATATTTTCATTTGGATTGAGGTACCAAAAATATGTTAATTACTGCGTACTAATTATATTCCTTTTCAAATAAAATATGTGTTTAATAGTTTTGCTGTCCTTAAGAATTTTTGGATTAGTTACATTTTGTTAAGAAAATCTAATAAATGAAAGACAGCATGATATTGTCCCCCTTAATTTCCATGTTTTTTCACTTTTTCTTAGTTAATCGAAAACTTCAATACGAGAAATTCTGTCCATATATAAATCCCAAATCTTTTAGCTCACATGTTGATGAAAAAGAAAAGATAGTAATAATTCAAAGCCTTAAAAATTCCTTCATGAAATTCAACTGTTTCTAAAAACTTTTGATGAGTACAACAATATTGAAGATTATTTATTCAGTCCCTTCATATCGTGATGAAACAATCTATTTCTGAAATCAGGTATAACAATATTCGGAAAAAATTCAGCTTAGAGCATTTTAATACCAATGCTATTCTTTTACTTAAGCAATGTTTAAAAGACAAATAATAATATAATTTGTCAATTAGAAATTCGTACTTTTATCGTTTATTAAAGTGAATTTAAATAATAGATCTCACATCTAATGAAAATAAAATAAATGGAAAAGACTAAATTCGCCATTGATTACAGAGAGGTTGTCTGATTATTAATGATAATAGATTTGCAACTCTTTCTAGTCTTAAATATTCAAGATTAATCAGTAACGTTTCAAATACAACTTCAGAAGTGATTAATTGCAGAATTGTAAAGGAGAACAGATGCTTTTTTTGTATCAACATCTTTTAAACTAATTCCTAATTAATTAAATTAAAGATATACAAAACAAGTATATGCTCTGTGGTGAAATATGGTTATGAGCTTTGGATCCTGACGTCAAAAGATATTACAAACTTAAGAATATTTGGACATAAAATATTGAGAAAGATATATGAACCAATTGAAGTAAATAGTAATCTATGGAGAATCGGAACAAACAGGGAAATAAAAGCACACATTAAAGGCAAAGACAGACAGAAATTATTTAAGGCACAACATTTATCTTGGCTAGACATATGGAGAGACAAACGATAATCGTGTGGCAAAATTCTTATACTATAAGCAATGTGCAACAGACCAGGGAAAAGTTCAAAAAAAGGTAGTGGGATGATGTACTGAATGACCTAAAATGTTTGAAGATAACCAACTAGAAGAGGAAGACTGGAGACAGAATCGTCTGGAGAGAGATTATGTGGCTGGCTGAGGCCAATCCCGGGCAGTTAAGTCAATCAAGAAGGAAAAGATACACACATACATAAAAATGCTGAGATTTTTAAGCGTTTATAAGTTAAACATTTATTTCTCTGTAATTTAAAAATTGTATTTTGAGTTTGTGCTTAACAAATACTTAAGTATTTACACAAGATAATGATTTTAGGCATTTCTCTAATTCATCTGTTGGGATAAGATGCTCTTCTCAATTTAAAAGTTTATGCTATGAATTTTTGAAGAATAGTAAAATCCCGCATTTAAGCATCATATATCCAAAGCATTTAAAACTGTACTTTAGAAGAATGGAATTAATATACATTAACATTTCTCTTAACCCATAAGTTTTACAAATTAGATTACACAAAAATAAATTTTTTACTAAATATATTGTAGTTTAATTTATTTGATATGAAATCGAAATACCCGGGTATGATTAATTTTCCATTAAATATTTTGCATTGAAATTAATATAATTACTACTTCCATATTTCTTTGGTAATTTCAAACTCATTTTTATTAAATGAATTTTCATTAGGAATTAATAAAAATTTGGATTCAAATGTCAGTCTCTCATGAAATAATAAGATGACTAAATTTACTAAGACAAACATTATTTAGATATAGACAAAATGAATAGATAAAGATATTTCGACACGTAAAAATATTAAAGTAATTTAATCATAATAATTAGAAATATACCGATAAATATTATCTATAAATTTTATGAAGAACTGTTAATGTCTTTGTAAAATATGTGTGTATATGTGACCTATTATTTTCATTTTGACGAAATGAGGAGGGAATATATAAGTTACATAAATTGTAATTATTTTCAAGAGCAACAAAGAATCCTACAGAAAAATTCTAGATAAAAATAATTTTAAGAAATAGAAATTTATGATATTCATCAAATCAATAGCAATTGGAATTTACTTTGCTCTGAATTGGAAGAAGATGCAGTCGGACATAAGGGTCAGCTAGTCCATCACAGTCTGTAGGTTTAAGACCCTATGTGCATACAAAATTGAGACATTGAAAATGAGTAATAACAAAAGATTTACAAATACAAAAATCAATTACAAATAAAAATTTAATTACTTTCATTTATTATACGAAATTAATTTCTTACTATATCATTAAGAATTGAAAGGTGTTTAATTTTATTCTTTTGATTTGAATTTCATTTTCTTAAAAATTTTCTTAGTGTACTTCTAGTGTTTACTGTGAATCATGAAAACTTTTAGTTTCCTTTTTCTAATGTTTGATGCTATATTATTTTACATTACATTCATTTAAATAATATTACATGCAAATTGAAAAAAATATCAAATCGTTAATGAAAGATTATATTTTAAAAATATTATATAACTATATTTCATAAAAATGTCTTTAACGAAATGAATTGAGCTAATTTATGTTATATATGTAAGCACATACGGCCAGTTATTTTTTAAACATACACAATTTATCCAAACATTTTGTTTTTGTTAATAAATTAATTGTACATTCACTGATACAGCATTTTTAAAAGAAAGTTATCATTAATTAAAAATTATATTAAAAGTGATTTTTATAGAATTATTTTATATAATTCTCTTAAACATTTTGGCATTCAATTTAAAATGAATTTTTTACAAAATATTAATTACCTTTGCTCTGTATATTGTACAATGCAAAACTTGGTTATGGGCATCAAATAATAAGCTAAATTCTAAAGTACCTATAAAAAATATAAACCAAAATTAAAATACTGGTTAAATCAAAAAATTTTTAAAAAAAAATAGAATGATAATTTTTTGAATTATTATAATTATTTCTATCATAAGTGTAATATTTCACTTGCATTAAATAGTCTGAAACTCAATTAATTATATAAAATTATACTAATATAACCCAACATTCGTTCCATGACAGCCTATTTTTTTCTGAGCAGAAAGGAAAGAAAAGCAAATGTATACATGAGAATAAAACTATAATCTTTGTTAAAATACTGATATAAAAATGTATATAAAATAATTAATGTATAATAATAATAACCTGGAGGCATCACATTTGTACTAAGAACAGCGATAGAGAGCTACGAACTAGGAACAGATCATAAATGAGCCAGATTAATCTGATAGCTAAATATAAGCTCCTCCACATTTGATAAACTTTAAAATTAATTCTGAAATTTACATTTGGCTTCAAGAAGATTTACACAAGAATTAATAATGAGTATTGAGAGAAAAATAATGGATTATGATTATGAATGACAAAAAAGAATCGAAATTGCAGCTTATAATTAAAATAATTTTATGCAGAAGCGACTGGAAAATTAGTAACATATCCATTATTTAGAGAACGATTTATGAAGATGATCTGTAACCCTGACGATTAGCAATTCGAACTTTGACTATTTTCAACTTTTTAGGTAGATAGGAATAAGAATATTGATATATCCACTAGATAGTTGATCTATTTTTTCATTGATCAGTCAATACAAATTACTTTGCAATTCGTAAAAATATCCTTGAAAGATGTTCACATGAGACAAGCAGTATTTACAGTTGCAATTACATCATTCAGAAAGCGAGTCACATATCATCACATCCATTTACGTGAAAATGTGAGTCATAACTACAGAAATGACATACTTGATGCTTATGTTATGAATGGTTTATTTATGAAGGATAACCAAAAGACTAATCCTGAATTGTATACCATTATCTTCACGAGCAAATAATTAATAATCAGTAAAATTGGTCGGCTATATCTGTTATGTGACATTTTTTAAAATTTCGGTTTCATCGGAAAAACCTTAAATATAATTTAGATGCTCCAGGAAGATATGTCACTGATCTTTGACTTCAAATTTAGGCCTTTATCATGTTCATTATTGTTTTGAAACATCAATATTCGTTTTTTCCCCTAAATGGATGGACCCTATACATCGCTATGTATACTGCATTGCTTTTTTGTACTTAATATTTCCCATTAAAGGTATTTTTATTATATTAAACTGACACACTCGATTTGTTAATTTTATGCGTGTGGTCATTTCTGAAATGTAATTACTGTATGACAGTTTATTTTCGTGTTATTTCGTATTTTACTAAATACTGAAGACTATAATTCAGTTTAATTAATTTCGATACGTAACTGTTTGAATAATCGTCATTTTTTTAAAAGTATTTCCTTAACTTTTGATGAAATCGATATAAAGAGAATAAAATTTCTCTTACTGATCAATGGTATAATCAACATCATATACAGGAATAACAATTTAAGAGTATTCATTAAATCTAGAGTTGTATTCTTCATAGAAGAGCAATTACTAATAAATTAAATAAAAATAAAAATTTTGATGCACAAAATTTTTCTGTATATTTTTGAAAGCATATACACTGGTGTGCAAAACTTAAGCAACAATGTAAATTTTTAGTGGATACCCATGAAATTTCAGAAAAAAATATTCTTGCAATCAGTACAATGAACATGTAATTCAATATGAAGGTCATACCTATGCAAACGTCAGGAATAAAACGTCACAGGGAATATAAGTGTGCGCGAAATGTATGTTGTTGTTGTACCAGTATGCTTCCCTGTACCTTGCTCTAAGTTGGGTTCTACCAGGGACGAAGCAGAAGACCCCCAATACTTTGCTTGCCACCCCTAAAGGCACCGTTTCACTTGGAGAAAATTACAACCCCTACCTATTTAACGCGCCTTAGCCGCCTTTAGTGAACCAGAAGGATCTTCTGTTAATCAGGGATTCGAACTCCCTACCTTTGTATAATAAGAACGACGCCGTAACCAACCAAGCCACTGAGGCCCCACGAAACGCGTGTGATCGACGAGTGCAGCTCACTACTACAATATAAGAAAGGGCAGAGACGCAGTTAAAGAGATTCAATGCAAGTGCAAGAGAATTCCTTCTTGAAATATGGCTAGAAGAGATTACCAGGAGACTTCACACATGAAAAAATGGTTGGGAAGCTTTAGAAGAGCCGCAGTGCTATCAATGTATTGCAGAAGAGTCGTATCCTCTTTAAGGATGAGAATCGTTTCAGGGCCACAAGAATTTTCAATACCACTTGATTTGGGGAAAGATCGGGACATGGCTTCATCCCAGTGACATCACGGAAAAAGACCATTATGACGATCCTGGAATTGTCGCCTTAAGTGGCATTATGCTGAAAGGGTGGATTGAGCTCCTGGTTTTCATCAGAAGTTCTTTAACCGATGATTACTATTATAAGGAAGTGATCTTTCCCAAATGTATCTGTTCCGAAGTGCCATTGGAGCAGACTTCGTTTTTATGTATGAAAATGCAAGCCCACGAAGGATTCTTACTGTTCAACAGTTACTGGAAAGAGAAGATATCCCTCAAATCGACTAGCTAGTGTATTCTCCTGATTTAGATTCCATAGAACATGTGTGACACGATTACATCCTCAGAGGAACAATCAAAAATTGGAAGAAATTGGGGAATAGGCACTCTTACCTCAAGAACTGATAGACAATTTGTTTCTGAGTATAGTGCGAAGCAATCACTTCAATAATAAGTGGGCATATCCCATATTAAGGATTACCTGCTTATTGTTTTCTTCTAGGACAGACAAGCACATGTAACGATATTATGATTTCAAAGAAGCCTTCATCAGCGCTTAAGTACAAAATACTGTCTCATTTCCTAATTGGATAATTCTCCGATAATTTCTCATGGATCTTCTTCTCTTCTTCTTCTTCTTAAAGTTGGGTTTGTATGTCATTGGGCACCTCTGCTTTTATCAGCATTTTGTACCATTAACTCCAAACCCAATGTTTCCTAGTTCCAGTTGCTCGGGTCACCCACTTTATTAATAAAGTCCGATAACCCTTTAATGGAGTCTAGGTGTAACTCTCTAGTATGGATGATGCCTAAAGAAGCTAATCTAGGGAGGGCAAGAGCCTCGCATTCGTAAATGATATGCTCTGCCGTTTCCTTTTGCGTATGACATTTCTAGCAGATAGGGTCTTGCTGAAAAAGTCCCATCTGGTCAGAAAGTCAGTCTTACTAGCGATAGCTTCCTGACTTTCACCAGAAGAAGATGGTTTGGAGGTCATTTCTACCTCAAGTGAAGGATTCATTACTGCCCCTTTACTAGAATGCCTCTGAGTTCCCTTGTCTTTTTCAGCAAGGTCTACTTCAGAGGCTTCACTTGCAAATGCGGAAAGGATTGTTATATCTTGTGTCTTTTCAGCCACAAGATAACAATTAATAAGCTCAGGTAATATAAGTCCACCCAGCATTGCCTGAGTTACTGGGCAAGGCAAATTACTCAAGAAGTTCGCCATGCAACTAGAGGCTCCGTTAAGACACCATTACCGCGGTGCCAAATAACCCTAGGCACGGGTCGCATAACACCAGGGTTTACGGGAGCTGATTCGCGGCCTCTGATTCAATATTCAAGGCTATCCTGTCATTCCTACTGGACATTAGGCGATCCACCACCTGCCGACGCGCCTGGTGGCTGCTCAAGCCCCAGGAAGGTACGCGTAACCCCTGGTTCCTGGATTTCTCATGGATAGTACTATACTAACTTAAAATTAAGCTATTAGTGACTAGGAATATAAACTAAAATTGCATATTGCTGTTCTTACTTGTTTCATGAATGGGGTCGATATCGTTTTCTTTTGACATGGCTTGTTGATAACGTCGATTATGAGGTCTAGAGAGGAATCAGTCTTAGATAATCGACTTCCAAGATAGAAGCTCACAGGAAAACACACACAATTCTTTTAGTAGCCCCTATTCCCAACTATCTGTACACGATGTTAATCTTTCAATGTAATGGATTCATTGTCAATCGAGCACCTATCAATGAATGTTATACAAGTTTTTTCTAGGAATTTCTGTAGAGATTTTTGAGCTGCTGATCTTGATATGTGTCTCAAATTTTACCAACATAACAGTACGGCTACACTCGGTTGTCATCCGATCGGACAGATATCTGCCTCTAACCATTTCTCGCAGTCATCTGAGTTCAAAAGGTTATGGACAACGATAAGCTCCTATACTAAGACTAAGACTTTCAGAATGACAACGTAATAAATTTATTTTATACAAATAAGTAAAAAAGTATTGTTTATAAGATCTTAGATTAAATAATCGATTTACAATGTCCCTAAAGTATTTTAGACTACAGAATATAATTAGGATTAGAAAAGGGAATAGTTAACAAATCATTCTTGTATACAGTTAAAATGTTTATAACTAAATCAAAATAAAAATTAAAGTAATACTTATAAGAAGTTTGATTTACACATTTACGTAAATAAAAAAATAAACGATTCATGCAAATGAAGAATAAGCTGTTTATTTATGTGGAACTTTCTTTTAGAATAAAAATAATATCAAAAGACACCAAATGCATTCATATTCCTACATTTGCTTTCAATCCGAAAAATGACGTTGGTTTTTGCATGACTTCATCGTTTTATGACGTTGCAGAGACCTGAAAGTTTTGTTGAGAACATGTCTAAGGTAAAATTATTGTTGATTAAACTAGATTGTGCAATAATTTTCATGCCATTTACAATTTTCCACAAACCTTGTTTAGAAACACATGGAAATTCCTTTTTTATATTGAAAAAGGAACATACACAAGATTTCTGTTGTTATATAAATTTAAGTGTAGTTAGTGTTTACATAAATTTCTCTGTGTATAAGGTATATTTTAGGTATAATATCCTCCGTAAATTATTTATCTTTATACATTGTGTTCTCTGAGTTTCATTTTTCGAATAAATTTTGAATAAATAATAAGCAATAATTGGTTGGTTTGTTGCTCAACGGTCATTTTTTGCACACGAGGTTTGGTTAGACTGGGGCCTTAAAGTGGATTCCAAAGCACTACAAACATTCGAGTCCAAGGTTGGATTAGAATTCACGAGCTGTTGAACTGAAGTCAAGAACGCTAGACATTCGGCTACAAGTTCGACTTTTAAGCAGTGAATTGCATGGCAATATCTGCCTGTAGTTTGCTATTTTTTTATTGAATAACTTAATTATAAACAACCTACTTTGTTTGAAAAATCTACTTAGTCAACGCTTTTCTAAGAACAGTATACAAAAGCAGTCTAAAAATTGGTTTGAAAAATATTACATAAATTTTGAACGTCATTACTGAGATGTAATCATTTTTAGAAATTTTTATAGAATTAGACTTTTTTGTGAAGAATTTTTCTCACAATCTCTTCCAAGAATATCTAGTTTTTTTTTTACTTAATTTTGAGAACTAAAAGTTTTGAAAGTGATAAAAAAGTTGAATAAAAAGTAATAACTATTTGACTTGATGAACTGACGCCAGGATAGTGCAATATGGTAAACCGGTAATTCGCGTCTAGACTCAACAAAAATTTAAATAAAGAAGGTAAAAGTATGGATAAGTAAAGGAAGCTTAATCTATATCACAAAATTGTTTTTACTTTCTGTATGACGCTTGAAATATTATTAAGTAAACTACAGCCCGCCACACACGATAGGATTTTTCATATGGATTTGTTGTACGTGAACAAATTGTACCGTGTGTGGGGAAGTTGGACAGGCTCAAGAAAATTCAAATAAGCTCTGATTTTTCTTCCAACACCGGAAGTAAGCAATTGCTTCCCGTTGTCACGTGTCTGTGTTGAATTGGGGGTTACAAATTATTTCTTGGTGATACTTGGGAAAATTAATATTTGAAATTTCTCATTTACTGAAACTTAGATTCACGTTTTACAAAACGTCACGAACATTAGATCCCTTTTTTAAAAATGTCCATGAAGCAAATATTGCAGGAATTTATTGAAGTCTATAAAGATGAGCCTTGTTTGTGATAAATAATGAGTGTCGATTACACAAATAAAATAAAAAGAAAGTTAGCTTACGAAAAACTATTAGAAATATACAAAAAGATAGATAAAAAGGCTTCACTTAACGAAGTAAAGGAAAAAATTAATGCCCTCCATAGAACCTTTAAAAGAGAAAAATCAATGAATTGAAAAAAAGTGGTGTAAGCACGGAGGATGCATATATGTGCCTACTTTATGGTACTTTGAATATTTATCATTTCTGGACGAAACTGCAATTCCACCAGCTGAAGTATCTTCCATGAATTTGGACACAAGTTTTGTTGAAAATGGTGATGAAATAAGTTAAATAATTTATTTTGTAAAATTATTCTCTATCTGAATGAATATATGTAATTGCACATTTAACGTAAAATTTAACTACGAAATTTTATAATGAGCTTTATTAGAAAACAATATTTTTTTATTTCAGAATGCTTACAAATCTTCAAAATGAACATTTTAAAATTTTAATTTTCTATATTTTTAAATATGAATTAAGTTTAAACAATAATATAAAGGTATTAATTGAGATTATTCTGTTGTTTTCTTTAAATATTCTTTATACAATTAAACAATAATAAAATTAGATAATTAAAAATAATAAATTGATTAATAATAACAAAAGAAAATTATTCACCTTTAAGCGAAATTGAAATTAAATGCATTTTCAGTTATGATTTATCATTTGGTAAATGTTAATTTGTTTGCCTTTTATTTAAAAATCATTTAAGAAAATATTATAAAATCTAAGAATACTTGGATAATCGATAACAAATTAATAATTGATTTTATATCTACTAATAAATAATAATAATTAATACTCGATAGATAAACTTTTTGATTTACTAATGTGGATCTTTAATTAATACCGCTTGTCAGAAAGAGCTAAGTTGCACTTAATGGTTCATGAGAACTTAAAGATGAGGGCATGGATGTATCTTTTCTTATAATAAAGATGTTATCTTATCCAACAACGTTGCATACAATTTTTCATTCATCCTCATGTAATTATTGAATTTTTTATCTTCCGATTGTATTTCTGTAATCAAATTTAGATGTGAGAGAGTTTCACGCTGGAGCAACCAATTTTTTGCCCATTTCTTTTTTATTGTTTTTCGTTTCACCATCATTACAGTCCAAAGCAACAGCCAATAATACTTCTGTGCCTAATTTACTCATGTTTCTTAACTTCCTATGATAACATTTAATGGCAGACGTTACAAGCAGACAAATGAGTACAACAATAAAAATTAAAAAGACACATAAATACGTCAAGTCATAAAAGTGACAGAAAAACTCTTTTAAGTGATTGAAATTTTTGGCGATTTTCGATTTCCATTTACAAGTTACACATTTTGAGCCAAAAGCAATAATGTTGAAAAATGGCACCCTTAAAAATAACTTCCCAGACCAGATGTGCCTCCCCTACTGTGGTCAGCAGAATTTGAGGGAAGTGTGTGCTTAATTACTTTCTACCCCCTTCAACAAATCCTAAGGAAAAATCCTATCGTGTGAACTTCTTGAAAAGTTCTTGTCAATTTACATTTGTTTACTTGACGAAGTTTCATCTGATAGAGTCAGTACCTTCCGAATTATTACACTGTCCAGTCAAAGATATTGGGATATTTTAGTGTTTTGACTTTAACTTTTATTTAACTGGCATCATTTATAATCTTTTCCTTCTTTATGTATTACTTCACATACCCGACAACAGATAGTTTTAATATAAATATATATCAAGTGAAAGAATGATTAGGAATTTTTAAACAAGTAATGAGTTTGTAAGTGCATTTATTTGAATATTTTTCATGCCAAATGAAGTTCATGCCAAATCATATTAAGATTATTTTAGCTATTTATTTTAGCACATATTTTACATAAATTGTTTTAATATAAAAGCATTTGATTTTTCCGTTTTCATGTTTACTTTCCCCGCCAAAATATCTTTGATATGCTTTGAATATTTTTTTAAAAAGAAATCTTAAATTCTTACTATTTTTTTTCCTAAAGTATAGATAGATCATTGAGCTATATATAATTAATAGTTTAACGTTTATTAGAATAACATATTCAGTCAGATTTCTTAAGTCAAATTAATTAAACAGATTTCAAAATTTGCTTCCTAGTTTAGAAATTTAAACAGAAGAAACTAGAAAAATAAATCGATAAAACCAAAATTAAACGAAAGTTATAGTTAAATTATTGATTATGTAACTTAAAAATAAATATCAACATTGCTTGATAAATATAAGAGGAATAATTTTATTTCTGAAGATGACAAGAATAATTATCATTATTCTTTTTGCTTCGAACCATCGTTGTAATTGCAATGAAAATTCTAGAGTGTGATTTTTAGTATTTTGTATTTTTTTTTCATAAAATTATTATACTAAAATTCTATTCCAGACAAACGTCATTTATAAATACTTCAAAAATGTTATTTTAGTTTCCACAACTTTTATCGAAAATCAATACAACGGAGCAGAGTAAATATCAATTAATACATGGAAATAATTAATTAAAGATCTTAAAACAAAAGTCTTAAATTAATGATGCGAAAAGAGGAAATAATTAAGTTCAATGTTATCTGTAAAAGAAAAAAAATTGTCTGCGTATTTTAATAATTAATTGAAAGCAAGTAATGAATTATTGTTTGCTTTAAAACAAGGGAAGATCTTTCGAAATTGCGTTTGTTATAATCAGGAATTTCAATGACCTTGATGGAGTTTTATTTCTAAAAAATATGCCAAATCATGTATTTTTAGATTTTTACCAGATAAAATCTAGAAAAAGATAATTTTAAGATAAAATCTTTACAAAAATGTGATACTATCTACCTGTATAAAAAAGCCATTAATTAACATTAATTAAAAATAAAGAGAAAATTAACAGTAACAGGTGAATAATTCTCTCTTACGAATCGCAACATTAAAAAAAAAACCCATTCTTTCGTTTAATTAATATCAGATATTAAATTCTTTCTAATGATTGCCAAAGAGTAAGCAATACTAATTGGCTAAAAAACACTATGAATCATTAGTAACCATCAAAACAGAAATCGACCTTCCATGTTAAAAATAGCAGTTTCAATCTTATAATTTTCTCTTTTGCATTTGGGAAATAATGCACAAGAAACTCGTTTAGAGTTATTTTACTTTAGGTTTTCAAACAATTTGAAACTCGACACTAGAGTAGAAATCAATTTTTATATCAATATAATAATATTTTTTTGACAAAATGAGCATAAAATGCTCTTTTGTGAGCTATTAGAAAAGATGTAACAGACGAAAATGTATTAAATTTTATAAGCTGATTAAAACATTTTAATGAGAGAAATAGGATTTAGGAAAAAGTGACAAATTTTAATATTTGTGAGTATTTTTAATTTAGTGACGAATTTTAATACTAAATCAATTTAATTCAGAGACAAATACTTTGTATGAAGGAAATATTTTCTTAATTGAACTACTGATAACTAGTAATATTCCTCATAATTGAACTGTTTATGTAAATAGTGTCTGCTCTGAATGTTGTATATGACTGCCAACTAGTAGGAGTCTTAGCAGCCTAGTGGTTACAGCGTCACCCTCCCCCGGCGGATTCGAAACTCAGAGGAACATATTTAAATAATAATAAAAATATATATATATATATATATATATATATATATATATATATATATATATATATATATATATATATATATATATATATGTGTGTATGTATGTGTGTGTGTGTTATTATGCACGGTTACAGCTGCTAACCGATGCTTTTTTGGTTTAAAAAAGTACCTAAATTCTACTTTCGTCAGTCGAAAAACAAAAATTTTGATATACAAATGCTTGATTCGGACTATTCTCCCTTACTCTTCTGAAACGTGGACATTGACTGAGAAGGACAAAGAAACCATCTCCATTTTCGAAAGAAAATTTTTAAGAAGCATCTTTGGTGTAATAAAATGTGAGAATACATGGCGAAGAAGAACTAATTCTGAACTCTATAAACTTGCAGCAATGTTCAACTCAACCTCGATCGACAGGCTGTTTACCTCATGGAACTTGTACCGACGACTCACTTCGCTCGTGCCGCTCGCCTGTAAACGATAGTTTTAAATATATCTGATTCTGTTCCACTTAACTTGTAGACTTTTCTTAAAAACTAAATTGGAGATTGTTTGTTGTTTATAAAGTGTGGTGCTAAATACAACACCCACAAGTGGTGAACTGGACGTGATTTATGATGCACTAAGGAAAAAGAATTTTTTTTTTTACTCGAGGTGAGCGCGAGTTATATTTTCTTTCCCCAAGCGGTTCTTCAAACCCGGCAAGGCGTGACGAATTTCCGGTGTCTCAACTAGAGGTACGTTTCTTCTTCTTTTATACGCGCCAGTTTTCAACATGCCAAACGACAACGCTGCCGATGATAGGAATGTTTCTTCGCCTGAGTCGGCCCAGATCGCCCGAGTCGCACTGCGTCTTCCACCATTCTGGAGGAGTAACGTTCGCCTTTGGATTGCCCAGTGTGATAACTCATTCGCGTATAGCGGCATCACCAGCGACTAAACCAAAATCTCAGCGTTAGTGGCTTACATCGACACTGAAACATTGGAGCATGTGGCGGACATCGTCCTCAATCCACCCTTGGCGGAGAAGTACAAGGCCCTTTCCACTCACCTAATATCAGAATTCGCAGAGTCTGATCAACAAAAGATTAAGAAGCTGCTATGTGATCTCCAGTTGGGTGACGAAAAACCAAGTCATTTCCTCAGGAAGATGCGCGGTCTCGCTGGCACGCAATTGCAAGAAGACTTCCTGCAGAACCCGTAGATGCAGCGGATGCCACCCCACATCCAGACGGTCCTTTCAGTGTCGTCCGATTCGCTGGACAAGCTGGTGATCATTGTAGATAAGATCGCGGAGATCGTGTCCCCTGCAGCTGTATGTGCTACCACAACTGAGCCGCCCACACCTTCAGCTGCGGACATCTTAGCAAGTAAGCTGGAGGAGCTATCCCTTCAGGTCGCGGAGCTCTCTAGAAGCCGCAACTTCTCACGAAACACATATCCGTCCCGACGATCATCTCGCAGCCAATCGAACTCGAACAGACAACCCAGATTGAACAACAACAGGGAACTTTGTTTCTACCATAAGAGGTTTGGTGATCGTGTCTTGAACTGTAAACAACCTTGTGCTTTTCAAAAAAACCTGTTAGGCCCGTCACAGTAGCTGGCACGGTGGAGGCTACAACCAAGATCAGCAGGCTCTTCATCCATGACCGTAAGAGTGGACTAAAGTTCTTGGTCTACTCTGGCTTGGAGTTCTCGGTTCTCTCACCAGCATCAAACAAGTAAATATCGTCACAATCCAATTTTGCCCTTTATGCTGCTAACAATTCCAAAATTCCAGCATATGGCTTTGTAAATAAACTTGACCTTGGTTTGAAAAAGCCATTCTTATGGACATTCCTCGTTGCTGATGTTACATCACAAATCATAGGAGCTGATTTCCTTACGCATTTTGACTTGTTGATCGACCTCAAACAAAAGAAACTGATCAACAAACTAACATCCCTACACACATTCTGCTCAGTGATGCCTGCAACCGTCGGTTACCACCATCTGTGCAGCCGTTGATGACTTTGGAAACACCCTGAGATACTTCCCAGAGATTACAAATCCTACTGCATTCGGAGGATCAACTCCACACGACACAGTCCATAACATCATCACCAATGGTCCTCCAATCACATCAAGGCCAGGCGACTACATGCCAAGGTGCATGACGCAGTCAAGTCCGAGTTTGAATTCCTCATTGCACAGGGCATCATTCGCCCATCAAATAGCTCCTGGAGTTTTCCTCTACATGTTGTCCCTAAACAGGATCCTACTGTGCGTCCGGTAGAGGATTACAGACATCTAAATGCAGTGACGGAGTTCGACAGTTACCCCATACCACACTTGCACGACTTCGCCCATGCTCTACATGGAAAACAGATCTTTTCAAAGCTGGATATCTTTAAAGCATTCCACCAGATCCCAATTGCTGAAGAGGATATACTCAAGACTGCTGTTACCACACCTTGGGGGTTCTACAAATATACTCGCCTATGCTTCGGGTTAGTGAATGCCCCACAGACCTTTATGCGGTTCATACATGAGGTTCTAAGAGGGTTACCCTTCTGCTACGTCTATTTGGACGACATCCTCTGCTTTTCTGATAGCCCTGAAGAACATAAGGAGGACTTGACGACCATTTTTCAACGACTGAAATCCCATGGTCTCAAGCTGAACGTTTCGAAATGTGAATTTGGTGTAGCCGAATTAACTTTTCTAGGACAACTTGTCACACCTCAGGGTCTGAAACCTCTTCCAGAAAAGGTGAGCGCAATACTCCAGTATAAACTACCGAAAACCCTCACAGCCTTAAGAAAATTCTTGGGTTTTACCAACTTTTACAAACGGTTCATACCCAACGCTGCGAAATATCAACACATGCTGCATGACTTCCTAAAAGATTCTCGTGGCAAGAAAGATACCCGACAGCTCACCTGGACTCCTCAGGCTGCTGAAGCCTTCGAAACTTGTAAACAAGCAATTGCCGAAGCAACACTTCTAGCTCATCATGCACCCTCAGCTCCACTTGCTTTGCATCTGGACGCTTCGGACTACGCAATTGGAGGAGCCTTGCACCAAATCGTCGATGCAGAACTGCAGCCACTGGGATTCTTTTCCAGGAAATTGACCTCATCTGAACTCTCCTACTCGGCATACGACAAAGAACTTCTGGTTGCATATGCAAATGTCAGGCATTTCCGACACATGTTGGAAGATCGGGAATTCACATTGTTCACTGACCACAAACCCATGACCTTAGCCTTTCGCCAAAAAAGTGACAAGTGTTCTCCTCGTCAAGCACGCCAACTTGATTTCCTGTCCCAATTCACTACCAATATCCAGCATGTCCCCGGGACCAGGAATATAGCTGCTGATGTCATGTCTAAGATATCAAGCATAACCCGGCCAAGTTACATCGACTATCAAGCCACTGCGGCATCCCAACTGTCGGATCCTGAACTTGCTATCTTGCTGACATCAGGAACGTCCCTGCAGCTCAGAAAGGTGACACTGCCTGACTGTGATTTTGAAATAACATGTGATTTCTCAACTGGAGTGGCACGACCATACATTCCAAAGGAGCACCGTCGGAATGTGTTTTCGGCCTTGCACAATTTGGCACACCCAGGTACACGCCGGACCACTCACTTGTTGAAGAGCCGTTTTGTGTGGCCCTCGATATCCTCCGATTCTGTCAAATGGTCAAAACACTGTTTAGCCTGCCAGAAATCGAAGATCCACCGCCACACCAAATCACCCTTAGCAACTTTCACCGAACCTTCTCAACGATTCGAACATGTTCACCTAGATTTGGTTGGTCCACTTCCTCCATCCAACAGGTACAGTTATTGCATGACAATGTTTGATAGGTTCACCAGGTGGCCTGAAGCACAACCTCTCAAGGACATCATCACGGAAACTGTTGCCGAGGCATTCTTTACCACTTGGGTGTCGCGATATGGAGCCCCTGCCACAGTGTCTACAGATCAGGGTCGTCAATTTGAAGCTTCTTTGTTCCGGTCCCTCACCAAGTTCCTTGGCAAACACCGTTCCCGAACTACGAGTTTCCACCCTCAAGACAATGGGATGATAGAAGAACTTCATCGTCCACTCAAAACTGCAATAAAGTGCCACGCCACTGAACGCTGGACGGAGGTTCTCCCAACAATTCTTCTTGGCCTCTGTGCGTCCTTGAAGGAAGATCTCGGTTGTACCCCAGCAGATTTGGACTTTGGAAAGACCCTGGCACTTCCAGGAGAATTTCTTCACAAAAGCAAACCCGACTGTGATCCTGCCAGCTTTGTGGGTAAGCTCCATGCCCACATGAATCTTCTACGACCAGAGCCAACCAAGCACCATGGTAGGCATCCAACGTTTGTCCATGAAGAGCTCTCAACTTCATCACACGTTTTCTTCCGGCGGGACTTCGTTAGGAAACCACTACAGCAACCCTACGATGGACCCTTTCGTGTGCTCCAGAGCAACAAGACGCTAAACTTGGACATCAAAGGAAAGTCTGTGACAGCGTCCGTGGATAGAGTGAAACCTACCTTCATCTATAACTCAGAGGACATGGTTGCAAACAAGAGACCTCTCCTACTACGGCCACCAACTGACCTCGCATCAACTGATGATTCTACACCACCGGTAGTGGCAAGAATCACTCGTACAGGAAGAACTGTTCGCCCAAGTCGCTATCGTTGACACTGGGAGGGGAGTATGCAGCGATGTACAACTCAACCCCGATCGACAGACTGTTTACCTCATGGAACTTGTACCGATGACTCACTTCGCTCGTGCCGCTCGCCTGTAAACGATAATGTTTTAAATACATCTAATTCTGTTCCATTTAACTTGTAGACTTTTCTTAAAAATTAAATTGGAGATTGTTTGTTGTTTATAAAGTTTGGTGCTAAATACAACACCCACAAAGTATATACTAGATATTGTTAAATTTAACTCAATACAGAGATTAAAATGGGCAGGACATTTGAGTCGGATGAACGACAATCGAGTGACGAAAACAATTTTCTTGGCTCGCCCCATTGGCACCAGAAGAAGAGGACGACCGAAACTCCGATGGCGTGACTGCCTTGAAAACGACCTAAAAACACTGAAAGTGACAAACTGGATGACTTTATCCAAAAATAGGGGGTCCTGTTATTCACTTCTGAGGAAGGCAAAGGCCCACCTGGGCTGTCAGGCCAATGAAGAAGAAGAATATGTAATTATATATTAGTGCGCCATCTGTTGACTATTTAAGCTCCTAAAACAACTCAATCGACTTTTTTTCGGCAAAATTTCGGTTGCTTTTAAATTTTATACAGAAATTGCCAAAAATCAATAGATTTTCATACATTATCGGAAAATCTGCAGAAATGATGAAAAAACAGGAGTTTTTCGATAAAATCAGTAGAGTTGGCAGCTATGAATTTTCCATAACATCGAAATTAAGTAAAGAAACAAAGGAAGGAAAATGATATCATATTGGTGTTTCTCCGAGGTTAAGAGAATGAAAAGAATTGATAGTTAACGATTCCCTCTTTGCTGCTCTTATATTTTTTTACGGTAGAACTTCATGAAATACGAAGATATTTTAAGACAGTTTTCTCAATTTTCAGATCATGATACATATTTATATAATTTATACATGCATTGCACAATTCAAATGTTAAGAATATAGTTACAATGTTTTTGAAAAAATATTTCCGTGGAAAATTTTTATTGTATTTATGCATTAAATTTATGTACGTGTTTAGTAAAAGTAGTAGAATGGGCATGTTTTTTATTTAATTAAAAAATTTAATTTTCATCGCAGATTCTAATAAAGAATTGTTTTAAGTTGCATAATTGTTATTATACTCTTCGAATGGTTGACTAATATAATTGGGGTGGTTTGCACTTTAGGCAACCTCTCAGTTACTTGCCAATATTACGCCATTTTGTTAGCGATGTTGATTAGCTTCTGACAATCTTATTATTTTTGTTGCCATATTTTTTCTTCAAACACGCTTGACAACACACAAACGCACAAAAAATAATAAAAAATAAAACGCCAATTTTTGCCAAGGGGCACCCTAAAGTATATTTTTCCTTATAATTGGACAATTAAATTTTGAGTTCAGACTGATAACGACGAAAAAATTTGCATTTTTTACGATATGAAATTTCATCAAATATAATGACACTATTGATAATAATCAAGAGTTAGTTCTTTCATGAGACACTAAAGCATTAATTCCATTTATTTTTAACCTATTTATTGAAGGTTTTAAGTATAATAAATTATTTTTGGAGTTTAAAGATAACGAAACAATTGTTTCAATAGTTATTTTGGTATAATTGAAAGAAATTAATTAATTGTTTATTTTTTTCAATGAAAATCGGATGAGAAAATTAATACATATATATGATCTCAGAGTATTGGCAAGCATTGATATTGTGAATATAGATAATGAAAACAAAGGCATTAAAGATGTAGAAAATTAATTACTAATATAAACTTGCTTTTCTTTCGGTTGAATAATGTTTAAGAATATGGATGGGAACAGAGATCTAAGCTGAATTAATTTATGATGCAGTCCTTAATGTTAAATGAAATCAAAGACTGGCGTGGAATTGAGATTTCGAAACAGGAGACTCAATACCCATTACAAATATAAGAATACATTAAATTTAACTACATGTAATTTCACAATTAAAAAATAATTCAAGAAAATTAAGTTAAAGCTACATTCATTAATTAATATTATTAAATAACATGAACAGTTTGTTAGAGGGATGAGTGGAATATTTTTGTATTTTAACTCAATATTTGTTAATGTTTTGAACTAATGTTTCTTTAAGTATGATTTATCTAGAAATGATGTTAAAATTAATTTTTTAAAATTTTAATTGAAAATTCGTAGTTTCGAAGGTACAATTTTAAGATTTTTTTAATACAATCATTTACTTTAAATGTATTTTTAAATTAAATGTTGGCTTAGTAAGGCAAAAATTTTAAACTTTTTAAATTATTAAATGTTATACACGTAACTGTTCATAAAGTGTGCTAGTGAAAAATGCGGTTGGATAAAATGAGATGTTTTTTACAAGGATAAATTATAAAAATGAGTATTTATAAAACAAAAATTTGTGTTCCAAATAATATGTGCGTGTTTAAAGAATATTTTTATTTAATATAATAAGATATACAGAGAAGTGTCAAACCATAAAAAGAAACAAACGTAAAGAATCAGATGAAAATAAAAATAGCTTTAATGCAAAAACAAAATAAATGCAACAAATAAATCAAATTCAAAATTACACTTGAGTGACTAGAACACAGACATATGCAAATATAGCAAGAAATAATATAAAATTAGGGATTTACAAACTTTGTTTTGATATTTGTTTAAAACACATGCTAATAATTGAAAAAATAAAATACAAAATAAAAATTTTTTCGAACATGAAATAATTAAAATGATATTAATTATATGTGCACATATCTAACATTTATTTATACTATAATGAACACTATTATTTATGTATAGTACTGCACGTATATACTGTTAGATTGAAAATAAAGAAAAAATACATGCTCATATGAAATACTTTAGAAATTATAACGAATAAAAAATTATTTTTATAAAAGTGCAATATTATTTCTTAGGAATAACGAAAAAATTTGGAATATTTTATGTAAAATAAAATAAATGATACAAATAATTAATTGCAAAAGAAAAATAAAACAGTTACTGATATGAAAAAGGAATAATTAAACATAATTTTCCATTTACACATTGAATATACATAAATATTATCTTTACATAAATATTATCAAAAATTTTATGAAAGTGTTGCATAAAATTTTTATCACCTATGTTTGGATACATTATCTGATAAGTGTAATTAAAATTCAAGGGAAAAATTATGTTAGTAATTTGTCAGAAACAATATTTGGTGCTCTAAAAATATTACTAAGATTTTAAATATTTTGAAGATGAAAACTCAAAATATTTATTAAAAAAAGCAAATTTTAATTTCATCGAAGTATTTTAAATTATTTACGTAAATGTAAGTGAACATATTACGCTCATTTAACTGATAATTTATCTAGTCCATATATAAAATCTTAAGACAACTGTAAAGTTAACGATAATTTCCCCATATAATCATCGACTTTATTTATTTATAAAAAATTTTTTGATTGAATGATTTAATACAATCAATTTTGCAGAAATTACAGTTTTCATATTCGGGGATGTTTATATTTATTCTATTTATATAAATTAATTTCAGGAAAAAATGCATTGGATGTGAAATGTGGATTGCATGGGGAAGTGATTTCATGTTTTCTACACGAATATTTTCAGTTTGACGAATTTTATAGGACCTGGTGTTATTTGGAAAGATAACACCATCATACATTGAATTTAATACATGAGCACAATCTTTACTTATAACTAGCTAATCATGGGTTGCAATTCCCACCCTGGTTACTTTCCTAAACACATTACCGATTCTATGACTCTTGGAAGAGTGCAAATATACATTACCTGCTCACACTACGACTCAGAAACAACTAGCGCCATCTGTTATTATTCCGGGGAACAAATAATGTCAATATAAATAAATAAATAATATTTGTAACATTTTTTCAGATCTATCCTCATAGTTCATAATTATATTTAATTTTCTATGCATTTTTGATTTTGCATTTATTAGAGAATAACATTTTCCAGAAATAAAATTACAATATGAGGAAGAAATATGTTTAACCATGTTAAAATCAGTTTTACGCGATTATTACATATTAGAGAAGAACAAGAAGCCCCAATAAATGATCACATAATCAATTTCAGCTGCTCAAAAAATATCTTGTTTTGGATTATAAAAAACAATCAAAACGATTAAGTAAATAAAGGTAACCAATAAAGAATTGGAAAAGTGAAGTTCCTAAGAAACATCAGCGAGTGGAGTAACTTAAGTATTGACTTCTGAATGAGGCCATACATTAAAGAGGCGTAATCCAGGTTTGTTACCTTTCGTATCGATTGAAACATGAATGTTATGAAGTGGGAATATGATGGATACAAGTATACACTGAAGAGAGCAGGTAAGTAGAGTGGAGCAAGTCACATTTGTTACGATATCTGATATTCGAAGCAATCAGATGTCATAAGACTCATTTGGTTTTTGTCAAATTATCTACAATGAGTTTTATGATGATTGCAGCGCATGTGGCAAATAGCCATCTGCATCCATTTCAGCACTTGGATTGTTGCCAGTGCCATAGAACAAATGAAAGCCATTGGAAAAGTGGTATGTTGTGTATCATAGATGAGAACACAGGGGACATAATAATTGTGATGGAATCAATAATGCAGATTAGTTGAATGGATTATCGATGTGTCACGCATAATATGCCCTGTAATTTTGAGGCCTATATATTATGCCCCGAGAGTGTGGTATGCAAAGCACATGCCAATTAGTTTTAGTATATTTGATCTTTAAATTATTTTCCTATTTCTAATCGTAACACATCATATAAATTTCACGTCTGTATTCATTCCTGACATTGCAACTTCGTTTTTCTCGAATGTATTAAAACAGTGCCACACTTCTTTGATGTTTTTATTATTTTTTATTTTTTTTATAAGAGTATAGTAAAAAAGCACTACATTTTTTTATATAAATAAAGTTCTGAACATTTCAATATTCTATAAAATAAATAAAGAAATAAGAAAGTTCTTTCTGTTTTCGTGCTGCTATTGAATAAAGTGAGAATATGGAAATTAGTGTATGACGTAGTTGAGACACCGGTCAGTCGAGATTAAGAATATCAGTCGTTATATAAAAAAACAGGTGCACCACATACATCCGTCTATTGTAACCCGTACAGTAGTGATGAGTAATAAACGTATAGAAGGAGCTCGTTTGTTGTTTTTTATTTTATGACTTTAAAGTGAGCTTGTCAGCTGCTGGAACAAGTCGCCGAATATGTTAAGTGTTTGGGGATAGTGCTCCAAATAAATGTACGGAGAAGCATTGGTTTCTCAAATTCAGGTTGGGAGATTTGTCTCTCTGTGATGAAGCTCTGATGGACTATTAGTCAAGTGGTTCACAATGAGCTGCTACCAATGAGCCAAACAGTTACTACGGACCTGCACTCGCAGCAATTGGAACATGTACAAAACGCATTGCAACAGAAGGAGCCAGCACTGGTTAATCGCAAGGGTGTGCTATTCTTGGCCAATTACTCAAGGCATGGGTGGCAAATACTAAACAGTGACTTGCTTGGGAGACTTTGTGCCATCATCCTAACTCAACTGACCTCGCACCTCTTCAATTCCTTGTTGGCTGATAACGTGAAGTCGCATGCATCACGGGTGACCAGGAATACCATACAAAGACTCGATTGGGAGATTGTTTGCAATCCCCCTTACTCACCTGACCTGGATAATCAACTTCGTGAAAAATCGTTCACCGATGAGACAGACTTGCGCCAAGCACTCACGAACTTCTTTGCGTCCAAAACTTCCGAATTTTACCTCAAGGGGATTGCACAATTGGAGTCACGTTGATAGAATATCGATTACTTCGAGGACAAATAATATGCGCCATGTATTGTAGGTCATATTCTTTAGGGTTATTAAAAACGGTAAGAACTTCCTTGTTTCCCTTGTATTTTATGAATGATTCCTAAGCAGAAATGGGTGGTAGATGATAAACTTGGATTGATAAACTGCAAACAATAATTGGTTGAATTTCTTTGTTGGTCTATGGTTACTTTTTGTTTTCCAGAGCTAATATAGGACAAAAATATATAGTTAAAATAAATTCCGAATCACGTTACAGATATTCAAAAATTGAATTCAAGAACAGTTGAAATGAAGGCGAACACTCAAAAAAAAGCTAGGCGACACATTTATTGGCATACATTATTACAAGTGAGTGTTCTGTCGGTGAAATAACCGAATATTTAAGAAGAAAATAGAATTTTATTGTTAGTTATCAGGGGTTTAAAAGGACAATTTTTCAAACGATTTAAATCAATAAAATAAATTTGTTATAAATATTATAAATTGTGGTATAAGCACTATGTATATAAGTTTTTTTTCTTTTTTAACACTAAATCGCTAATTTTCAATTTGGGAATTTGATATTCATCAAAAATGAAAATGTATATTTTAGACAAACATAAATGAAATTTTCCATTTGAACAACAATATAAAATATACAATATAAAATTAATACAAATTTGGTTAATTGCCCCTAATATACCCTCAATCGCACGCAGTTATTCTTCTTATACAACATAATTAAAAAAAATTACATTATATTTTATTATGTAAAATATACATACATTTGTGTGTGAAAATTATGATCGACTCTATCGATTTAATCTGTCATATTTTAAGATATTCAGATTAAGGAGTTAAAAATTAATTAATTCTTAGGAGTTAATGTGAAATGGAAAGTTTTTTTAACACTAATTAATTCTGGTTCTCAATTCAAATTAAGTGAAATAACCAGTCATATAAAAACAAAGAATTCACAAAAAACTTAATTTAAATAAGAAATACAATGCTCAATAAAATGAGTACAAAAGTTAATAAAATATGTGAATTAAAAATAAGAACACGATTTTTAATTCAAAATGTATGGCACTCAAAATAATTCAAATATAATATTGATAATTATTTGGGTATTCTTAATTTAATTTCTTTTAGTAATTTTATCCTGGGGTACATTCCCTTTAATCTTAATGGTTGGATATTTTTTTCTTCAAAAATTAAAATTTTTAAACCAAATGAAAAAGGAAAAAATATTCTTAATCGAACTAGTTCTCATTAATGGAAAAGTCATACTTAATATTTAAGTTATTCAAATTACAATTTGCCGGTTAAAAATTATTTTCAGGCACACAGTAAAATAAATTTTACTGAGACTTTTCCTTAAGAAAGAATTTTCTTTGGAAGCAGTCAAATATATGACTGATTGAAAAAGAAGATGTTAAGATTTACTTATAAATGCATAAAATAATATGCATTGATGTACATCATGTAGAATAAAACAAAACATTGAGGAATATATGAATAAAAAAATAGATTTACTCAATATGACTGTTTTATAAAATGAGGTAGATAGCGTTCATATCTGTGATCTCGATATTTCTTTAAACATTTCAGAACCATCGAAGACAAATCAAAAACAAATAACCAGAAGTTTTATTTACTGATTTCACTGAAATTTTAATAACGCCATTTTTAATTGTAGAAATATTTGTTCAAAGAAAATTATATGTATTTATAAAGGTAGATATTTCTTAAAAAGAAAAATTGCTTTATCTCATTTTATGATTCATATATTTTTATAACCAAATGTGATTAGTAAGAGAAGTGTTTTTACACACATACAATTCTAGAAAATAAAAGCATTATGATAGGTAGAAGTCTAAATGATTTTAAATCTCGAATAACACAACACGCCGCAATTCAAAGTAACCAATAGAAAGAAATACACAAAAAAAATGCTACTAGATTCAATTATAATTATTTTTCTTAGACATCCATTAGATTACGAAACAGTTAATAAGTATGCTGTACGCATGAGAAAGCCTCTAGTTCATTAAAACTACCTACATGTCAGCAATATTAATGTAGTTTTTACAAGTAGAATGGTAATTCAATAATTGCGGATTATATGTACACACACATAAAAATTTAATTATTTTATATGAAAAATTCTTATTTTTAAAATAAATTTTTACATAATTACATTTTTGAACATCTCACCTTTTTTTCGTTTTTAAATTCATAATCATCTTTTTATAAAAAGCATTGGATATACTAATGAAACCGACAAAACAAAATAAATACAATTTCTATATACAATTTTAACTTAATATCCAACAACAAACACGTAAAATAATTTTCTTTCAGTGAAAACTATTTTTCCAAGATTAGAAGAAAGCTGAATACTCGCTGCATGCATGGCATTTACCATAATAATACATTTACTGTAATAATGCCATTACACGTCACTGGGTTGCGCTGTCTGAAATCGTGGAAGAAGCAATCTATACTCAATAACCAGAAACGATAATTGGTCGGTGAGACTAAGTCTCTCGAATACTTTGTCAAAATTTTGTTACAGACTTTATGGTCTCTAAAGAAAGCATTTAATTTTTCTGTTGATAGTACATGAAATTAATGGATTAAAATTTATCTTTTGGATACAGAAAGGATAAAAATTTTCCTTCATTATATAATAATGCATATTTAATGTATGCATATTTTCGTAAAATGTTTTTATGAATATAAAATTTAATTTTTTTACGAAAATATGTATACCAAAAATAACTTTTCAAAATAATTTTCTTCTGTTTTTTAAATTCGTCACTTTGACTGATATATCAATAAATAAACACCAAAAAACTGACCTATGTCAGACGATAAATAAACACCTAAAAACTGATATAGCTCAGACGATAAATGAACTCTTAAAAACTGACATATCTCAGACGATAAAAAACGAGAACATAAAAAAGAATTTCACTGCGGCAGATTTCCCCCTTCTTTAAATTTAAGGACTAGCAATTCTACTTTTTACGTTTCTTTCTTCTGTGGAATAAATTTCGCTTCTTACTGGATTCTTCAGGCGAGGGTTTCTCTTCGGGATTCTCCCCATTCCTATTCGTCGCCGGAGAGCGATGGCGATTCATGGAGGAATGCTGCGACTCCTGAAAATGGAGAGAAACATTTTCACTTCAGATGGTACTTATATTTGAATGTAATGTTTATATACTTTATAGAGAGTATTGTTAAGTGAAACTCACAAGTTAATTTTCTAGATAATCTGAATGTAAAAAAAAAAAAAGAGCTTTACATTAGATTAAAATTGTTTCATGGTGTTTTTAAAATTAAGTATTTCAGTAATCAAGGTGCAATTAAAATTTATTTGATGATAAAATTGATTCTAAATTTAAAATTAATTCTTGAAATAAAATTATTGAAATGCAATAGGAAGAGACTCAAATTAATGTTTTAATAAGTATAATGAAAGGAACGAAATAATAAAAATTACAAGCATTATTAGTTACAAAATATTTTTACAATTAATACTTAAAGTATACTGCAAAATTAAAACACAATAATTGATTTTAATAATCTGATTATGAGATTTTAATAGTTTTGATTATACGTATCAAAATCAAATTTATTTTTATATGAATAAATGAATTTCAAAATACAACACAGAAATTTTACATAAAAATTGTTTAGTCAGAAAATATATTAAATAATTAATTTAAAGATATCAGTTATATACAAAATTATATGGTTATAACTAAAACTGAAAAAGTTTAAAGAGTGTTCTGCAATTTTTTGTGAAATTTTAAACACAGCAACGAATACAATTTTATTTGAATTTCATGTCAAGTCCTCTTTAAAAATCATTCAGAGTTCTTAAGACCATTATACAGAAGAAATTATTGTCAGAACTTCGCATAGTAAGTCATATTTAACAATAGATACAAAAGCTCTCATTATCATCGTATATTCATCAATTATCTGTCAGTTTCTTACTATATGCAAATGATTTTCCATGTCATTCCAGGCCATCTAAATTAATTATTTTTGTTCGTAAACAAATATGTTTTTCACATAAGATTCCCGTCATTGACGATCTTTGCACTTTTCAATCGTACTTGTTTGTGATGTATCACCAATCTTGGTCTTAATTTTCAAAGTATGACTTTTAAAGTTTATTTGTTGTTCCAATCCAAGAGAGTCTTTATAAAATATCTAGTTAGGGAATTTTTACAATACAAATTGTTTTGATTTTTCTCAAAAACATGAATTAAAATCCATTGTAATAAATTAAAACAGAAACGTGTCGTTCTCAGAGACTAATAATAGCAACTTTCAAGCCTATCAAGTTGATGATTTTTATGTTGAGTGAGTTAAGGCACATTCAATTTTATTGGGATAAAATGCTTTGCCCATGTTTACATGCTTACTGCTCAATTAACCAAGTCTAAAAATGCGAATAGTTATTTGGTTGCTGTTGCTTCAAATTATATCTTGCAGATGGTAAAGTATATGGAATAAGTAAAATAAATAAATTAACACATTCAAAATAACTTAATTAAATTAAAATTGTCTCACTTTTTTGATTCAGTTGTATTAAGCTAGCATAATAATAAAAAAAAAAAAGGCGAAGACGGAAAAAAAGGCTTAGAAGAAGTTTCAATAAAAGTTCTCCTTTATGTAACAATGATTTAAAAAACTTTATTGCACAAAATAAATTTAGATTATGATATTACATTAATAATATTATTTATTATTTGAAACTTATATAGGAATTTACATTTTTGTAAGAGTAATTTTAAATTAATAGTCTCAGAAATAATTTTATTTTTCTAGTGAAAATATTTGAAGAGTATAGTTATTTTCTTTATTCTCTGTACGAATTCGTAAAATTTCATAGTTTTTTCATTGTTGTTAACTGTTGAATAATGGGAAATTGAACGCTGCATTTGTGATTTTGCATGTTTGTTTCTTAGAATAAATGATTAAGAGTTTTCAAGGTTCTTTCCTTGCGACAAAGGAAAAAACTCTCACAATTTATAAAAATACGTCCCGAAGGCTACTCACGGTGAGTATTAAAATATCAGTATTAAATTATATACAATATCAGAGGATCACAGTGGCCTGATAGAATTCCTTTCATTATTTAAAATTGTCTATTTTCATACACTTCTCTTTTGAATAGTTGAGCTAACAGTCGCATGTTTAATGCTTTGTTCGACAGTTCATGGGTTCAATACCCACCTCAGGCGTGAATGTCTTTAATGGTTTGGAATACTCTTTGAGCTGTAGGTCTCGGTCTAATTAACCCTCTTGCGGGATTAAAGGGAAATCTAATTAACCCTCTTGCGTTGAAAGACACATCAACATACTTTCGAATCACAGTTTGCGATGAACGCCCAAATTCAATACAGCAGACCTCCAATTATTCGAATTAATTGGCATCGAACCTCATTCGGATAGTAAAAAATCTGATTAATTGGACTTTTTCTAAAAAAAAAGGGTCCATTTTAATTAATTACGCTGAAAAAAGACATATTTCGAAAAAACATTTAATCAATTGAATGAAAAAGGAACACTTTTACATATGGTAAGGTAATTACAATAATACAGTAATTACAATAATGTATATTAATACAGTATGGATGTACAGTGCTGTAAATGAAAGTCATTGCTTGCTGAACATCTCGGTTAGAGTCAGTTATTTCCCTGCTTTCATTCATTTTTGGGTGGCCAAGTCGCGCATCCACTTGATAATGAGAATTTGCTTGTGTTCACATGCGGGCTGACGTTTCTTCCACTTCAAAGACAGCAAATGCTTTATTAGATGATGGTCCCGCATCTGCTTCAACTAGAACATTAAGGTCATCTTCTTAATCGTAATTTTAACAATCATTTGCAATTTAAAATCTGGAGTCTTCATAATTCGTTCTCCAACATCTTCAGCACTAACTTCTGAACATCCAGGAAATTTTAAAAGAATGTTTTTGAAATGACGCGTCATTCTCATTTTCTCCCTTTTCTTATCTTTCCAGTTCTTGAGATTTTTCTTTTTCTTCATTTTTCTTCTCTTCTACAATTTAATTTAGTTTTCAGAAATTCCAAAAGCGATTCGGATAGACGGAGTTCGGATAATGAGAGTTCTTTTATAATACATAATTTATTTTTTATGAAGTTTGACAGTCCATTAACGAAACTGAAGTGTAATTCGTTAGTAGTGGAAATATCTACAGAAGTTGAATGAAGGTAAGAGTTTCAATACAATGTGGCCAGCTGTTTCCATTTCTAACTTTACTTCCGACATAGAAGGTCCCAATGTATAATGCTTTTTTCGTGAAATAGAAATGCCCTGTGAGGAAGTGAGTTTGTATTTTCATTTTAAAAGCAATGCTCTTGATAATCTGGTGATAATAATTTTGCCATGATGTTTCCAGAAGTCAAGCTTTATTCAACACTTGTTTTTCAACTCCTTTGGCGATTTTCATATTATACTACAAGGGGATACTACAACTGTTGATTCCATGGTGAGTTCTGTTTCGCAGGTCATTAAAGATGAGAATCCATTCTTCATTATAAATGTAGAAATATTTAACGATAGAGAGGATTTTTGCCAAGGAAACTGAGACATTTACCCGAAAACTACAATAGAAGTTGAAAAACTTTATGGATATTTATATTAATATCTATCTGAATTTAAATTTGTACTAAAATGAAAGTTACTTTTAATCCTTTAGTACAAATTTAAATTATCAAATTTCTTGTAAAATAGGTAAAGACACCTAATGGTAGAAAGTTTAAAAAAAAAATTGAAGGAAGTTCAAAAAATAATATTATTAATTTTTGAATCTGGACAAATTCGATGCAATATGAATATTAAAACAGAACCTGCTCTTTTTTAATTAAAAGATGTATTTCTTGTCAGGTTTTTTTTCCTCACTACAGTAGAGAAACACGAGATGGACGTTACGATCTATTGTCTACATACACATATGTTGAGTAAGGTGCTTAGGAGCACTTCGGAATTCTTCTTTCGTGACCGATGTATGTGATATACTATCTGTACGCGAAATCTTCTTTAAATAATATTAACATTCAAAATATGATTATAGACAAACATAAAATCAAATTTTTTCCCCCGAGGATTTAATCATAGTACTTTTTAAACTAAGCTGCTTTAATGTGGTACGACAATTAAATCTTCCGGACTGTGTCAATATAGTGAAATTTTTCTAATATGCACTCACTTCCAAAAGTTAAGCACGAAGATGTAAAATGCAAAAAAAATCAACAAATACTGCTTTGATTGACACAAAATTCGGCAGAAAAATAGCATATATATTTATGCATAAAATAAAATCAATAATTATATACAGAAATGAAAACAATATTAAAATTTTGTAAGTTATCAGATAATGACATACTGGAGATTTAAACAGAATTATGTATAAAGTGAAAATAAACAGCCTAAAATGAAAAAAAGGACAGTAATAGGGTATGTGATTCCCCCTCAACTGTATACAAAGTTTACACTTTGTGACCATGCTTTCAATTCTCAGTCAACCACCGAGAATTAAGCAACATCCATTTTTCTTGTAGAGCAGTTTCCAGCTCAATAAGAGTGGCTGGAGGTGGGAAACATGAAGATACAGCATGGCCGAGAGAACATCCCAAAGATTTTCAATGAGATTAAGGTCGGTCGAATATGCTGGCCACGCCATACACGCAATCCCTTCACTCCCCAGGTAGAGATGATGTATGACATTCTCAAAATAGTTACATTAATAAAACAGCCCAGATTTCTTTATGATATTTTACCCAATCATAGTTATATTTTATATTTATTGTGATTGGACGACTCCAAATGGCTATTTTTACTTAGGGGAACTTTGTATTAAATAATATTAAACTCTGAAATTATTACTCCCATACAATATAAATCTCCCATATACAATATAAATTATATATATTATTGCTTTTTACAAACTTTTGACAAAAAAAAAAAAATGCCATTCGTTTACAACCACCAATGTCGAAACTATGTTTACACATTTCAAACTAATCCCTCGCATGTCTTATTTTATTTTATTTTAGAATCATCTATGGCAACAGTCAAAATAGAGTGAGTAATAATTTACAATCACCTTTCTCACGTGACCTCGATAGGTCCTCTCCGGATAATCTTCCTGTTCCGGAGCTTGGCTCCTGACATTCGGCTTGTACCAGTGACTGGCTGTGGAAGTGGGGGTCTGGATACGTTCCTCCTCAACTCGTTTAGAATCTTTGGAGTAAGGAGAAAATCCTGAAACATTATATAATATTATTACCAATTGTGTTAATAATAAAAATGAATTTAATAATTTCAGTTAAGAGAGATTCTGCTCGCAAAGAAGTAAAAATAATTTTTTAATCATTTAATTAAATGCACTTTTTAAGTCAAATTTGTTGAATTTGAATGGAACATTAGAAATGTGTATGTGTGTTTAGTATCTTAGCAATATATTGTTATAGTATAATGATCAGCGATATTTTATATTCACTTTATTGACATTATAATATATTTTATTTTCTATTTGGTGCACAGCAATAAATTTGAGAATTCGTTCAATTACAGTGTCTGCCACATGAATAACTCGCTCAAGTATTCTGGTTAGTGACGGTTGCTATAGTAACAAAAACTCTCCATTTTAAATGATGGGTGGTTAATAGTGTTATGAATTGGCGGTATTTAGTGCAATACTTTATGTAATTCTCAGAGAGTTCAGTAAGTTAAAGTTTATGACTTTCCTCTAACTCCTCCAATCGGAAATAAAATTATTATATAATAAAATTATAATAAAATTAACTTATTTCCATGGCAACAGGCAGTACATTGGTAGCTGCGCAATTAATTTTAATAGCAACATAGAAAGAAACCTAAAATAAATACATTTCATGCCAATTAACAGGAGAACTTATTAAAAAATCAAAGAGGTTTATATTTTTTCTCATTGACACACATTTAGATAAGCCTCTTATGGAAGTATAAATTATTAAATCTTTAATTTAACTCCTAAATTAGATTTTTAAATTTAACTATAGAATTTTTTTTAAAATCTGTTACAATGGTGAAACACTTAATTTCATTGCAAACTAATTGTATAAACATATAAAAAACATGAATACATAATAATAATTTTTAGAATAATTTGTTCACAAAACACTTATTCTCTTTTCGATGAAAATTATTGTTGTTTATAAAGATTCATGGGAAATATTCATATTTCTATTCATAAAACTAATTCATCATTTCACACAAATACTTACTGAAGTTAATAAATGCAAGATTGAAATATGTAAAATAGTTTCCCATAGTAAATAAAGATAAATTGAAAGCGTATGCTTTGAATGGCAATCTGCTTTCCAACTGTTAACATTTAAAATAGTTTAGATTTTCCGATATATTTAACATTAAAATAAATATTAAAATTAGTGTTATTTTAAAAGAAGTCCGTTGATATGCGCACATATTTGCACACTAAAATAAATAACATTTTATGGAATTTTTAAACAATTAATTTTAATAGAAACATTTAAACTTACTAGAAAACTATTCTCTCAGTGATAAAATGCATCTTAGAAATTCCTGATGATGAAATATCAAGGATGAATATTCGAGCATAATTTTACATTTGCCCTCATTTTTAATATTTGAAATTTTCGTAACATAACGCTTAATATCTTTATTCGCTTACTAAGCATTCTTTCTTTTTAAACTTCCATTCCAATATTTTGCTTCAATTATTATTATTTCCTTTGAAACATGCTTCTTACTGTTTACTTTTCGTTTTTAGGGTTTCTTTTTACCAGAAAAAGAAAAGAACTCCTTATAAGCAGCAAGGTACGTATTTATTCATCGCAATTCTTTGGATCAATGCCAGCACAATAGATTCTTTGGTGGAAAAATAAATCACGCAAAAATAATTGATTGTTTACGTTAATAGAATACACACATTTCTATTAGAAAAAAGCATTTTGATTAAAAATATTATTGAATGTTTTCTTTACATATAGCAATTTAACTTTGTACTCTTTCTTATATAAAATATATTTAAAATTTAGGAATTAGTTCACAGCATATGTTAAGTGCTATATTTCTTAATTAAATTATGTCCTTTTTGATTTCAAGTAAGTTTGATTTTAAGTAAAGTTTTTTGTATTACAATATTATTAATTTATATATTACACTATATATTAGACTCAAAGATCAATTCTCATTATCATGCAGGAAACGCAAGAGTTAAACGCCAAAAAATGGTAATTGTAATTAATTGGAAACATTTATGGCGTAAAATTTTTAAAATATATTTACTATATATATAATACCCCAACAGTAATTCTGTTAAAATTTAGATTAGTAAGTAAAATTAATGGTTTTTACTATAGATACGTTTCAACAACGAAATTTCATTTCTAGTATAATATAATTGACAACTTCAAATTCGCATTTTTAGAATTGTTTTCAAATTTCAATTTAAAAGTTTTTAAATTTTAATGTCAATTAATAACAAAATTTTAATATGTAATGAAAATTAGCATTATTTTCATAACATAATGGAATTTCTTGCCTTTCATGTATTAAGAAAATTCCAATATATATGAAGCATTTTAAATTTCAAATAGAAAACGAAAATATTTTGAACACACTTTTAGAATCTATTTTAAAATGAAGCGCCAAATTCAATGGTTTTAGCAATGTTAAATTCCTTTTCTTTTAGTTATTCATTTATTAAAAAAATTTCAAACTACTCGAACTATTTTTAAACTTAAAGTACAAAACAAGAAAGTTAGCAGTTTTATTCTATTTTTTATTATCTATTTTTAAATGAAGCAATAAGTTTAATGATTTTAACACACTATAACTCTATAGAAGGGAAATTTTATTTATAATTTCAATTCTTGAATTAATACGGCTCTTCTATCACAACTATGGCAACTGACTGAGAACAATTTTTTTCTCTTTTTTTTAGTTAGAACATTGAATATGGCAGTTTAAAAGGATATGGAGATAAAATAGATGTCAAGAAATAGTGTGAATAATTAAACAAGAATTAAAAAATTTGTTTTCAAAGAGGGATGAAAAATCCACTTCATTTTATGATGCTGAAAGTTGAGAAAGATTTGAGAAACTATGTAAATTTCCATTGCACAATATTCGCATCTCTCGAACAAAAAACATGTTTATTCAGATGAAACAGTAGAATGGTAGATAGAGGATGCATTCGGAGAGAAGTTGTGCAACCCTTACAGATGTTTCAATAAAAAAGAAACTTTTATTTGAAAGCATCTGCGCTGTGTTGTATACTTTTCAGATAGAGTATTTGCAAAAAGGAAAAAAAAATTCTCTGGATGATAAATACTTATGTTCCTACATGAAAGTAAACTTTTTTCCCCCGACAGATCTTTTGGAGAAATGGAAGAAATGCTTTTTTTCTCAAGGAAAATGTAGAGAACACCAAAGAATCAAGATCTCGAATGGTGAACTGTGTTATCTTCAAAGATGAGTTTAAAATAAGCACACAAAAAATTATATGAGCAACTAGAAAGAACTTCGTTAATTTTTATTAAGTGCTAAGATACGAATTTAACATTCAAAAATTATAATGCAACACAAATGTCTTTTTTTCTACACAAACACACACACAAAAAGTTTTTAAAAATTAAACTATACAATAAGAAAATGTTTAAAAGTGAATTATCAAAAATGATATATAAGTCTAAAATACAACAGAGATATTCATGAATTCCATATCAACCGAATAAAAGAATAAGAATTTTCAAAATATAAAGATTATTATGTGAAAAATAGTCTTTATAAAAACTAAGAGAAAATGCTGATCTAAAATGTTAATATTTGATTTCGTAATTAATATTTGAGTATCAAAACACAAATATTTCATTTGCATTTAATGTATGAATGAATAAATTCATGAATTCAAAAGTATAAATAAATTCTCAAAGAAAGTAACACTGTAAAAATGACAGTGTAGTTGAGTTTCATTCAAACAATATTATTCTGCATCGCTATATATATATATATATATATATATATATATATATATATATATATATATATATATATATATATATATATCTGAAATTTTTGAGATACAGGCAGACGAGAATTTCTAAAATAAAAATAACGGTTTAATTTTAAAGTACAAAGTATTTTAAAACAGAAGACGATTTTTTACTGACTTACTTCAACTTGTTTAGCGTGGAATAAATTTTGAACAGAAGAGAAAATGGAGTTGACGGGAGAACTATTTCCCGCTATGATTTTCTACGATTTCAAAGCAGGATTAAATCAAGAAGAATGCGTTCAACGGTTGCAATTAGCATTTGGTGATGAATCTCCAGCTCGTGCTACTGTATTCAGATGGTTTTAGGGAATTTAGAAGAGGTCGCAATTTTCTTCAAGATGAAGAACACACAGGAAGGCCGCCGTCGGCAGTAATCCCGGATAATGAGTCTGCCATACGAAAAATGTTAATGGATGATAATCGCTGTACCTATCAAATGATACAGAAGGAACTTAACATTGGATCCGCAGCCATACACAAAGTCATTCATGAAGAATTACAAATGGAAAAGTAGTTTGCCGTTGGGTTCCCCATAATCTAACTGAGCATCAAAAAGAGGAGCGTGTCAGAATCAGTAAAGAAACTCTTAATATGCTGAATGATGGTGTCCACCGCATCATTTCTAAAATTGTAACAGGAGATGAAACGTACATACCGCTTTTTGACGTTCCAACTTGTCAAGAAAGCAAAGTATGGGTCTTTGAAGATGATCCCATGCCGACAATGGTAGAAAACAACGAGCACTGAAAAAAAAGATGTATGCCGTTTTCTTCAGAAGTACGAGATTGGTCAAAGCCATCAAGTTGGAAAGACAGAAGACAGTAACAGCAAACTGGTATACCACTAAATGTGTCTTCCAGAAATTCTACAAGAACTGAATGTTAGGGGACTAATGCTACGCCATGACAATGCATCTTCACATACAGCCGGATTAACAGTTGAGTTTCTTAAACAAAAACAAATTAAAATGATCGAACATCCGCCGTATTCACCTGATCTAGCTATGTGCGACTTTTGGTTATTCTTTAATTAAAAAAAGAGCTTACGTGGACGTCGTTTTCATTCAGAAGAAGAGATTGATGTGGCTATAAATGCATTTTTATCATCTATTCGAAGAAATGAATGGCTTGAGGCATTTAATCTGTGGAAAATTCGTCTAAAAAAGTGCATTGATGCTGGAGGAGACTACTTTGAACACACCTAAAATTTTGTAAGTATAATTTTAAAAACCTAGTTGTATCTCAAAAATTTCAGAGTGACCCTCGTATATATATATATATATATATATATATATATATATATATATATATATATATATATATATATATATATATATATATATATATATATATATATATAAATATATAAATATATATATATATATATTATATATATATAAACTGTATAGGATAAATTAAATTTTTAAATACATGCATTCTCAATATTTTCTCTCAGTAGACATATAATAACATACAAAAGATTCCCGGAGGTTTGAAGTTATTTCCAGAAAATATGAAAAATATACGTATACTTATTTTAATGAATTTAATTCGGGAAATCTCATTTTTTTACGGTGAAACAAGCGGATTTTAAAAATTCTAAATAGTCATTTACATATGCCATAATAAACAAGTTTTCGAAGTGGGGCGGGTAAAAATTTAATAACGGGTATTCCTTGAATTTTTGGTGATTTTTTAATGCCAAGATAGGTGCCAACATTTGAGTAACAAGATGACTACCCTAGAATTACGTTAGTTAAACTGCTGAAAATACCAGGGTTAGCAGAAAATAAATTTTATCGCCAATATTTATCGTCAAATTTTTCACCAAATCCAGGGATATCTGTATCTACACTGTACCTTTGAAGTGTGTTGACGTTTATTATTTGTGACAAAAATAGATTTTTTTCACTTGCTTGTAACCGAATAATCGAAATAACTGAAGTGGATATATTAAAATCAGCATAAAATATTGGTATTTTATTGATATATTTGGTTTAACATAAAAAAAGAATTAAACAGCCCCCCAGTGAAGATTCGATTCGGTGGCTCTCTAAATATGCTTTTACGCGGAATTAGTCAAGAATTCTACGTAAAATCTTTCGTTAAAAAGTTTAGTTTTTTATCAAGAGAACTTTTTGTCATTGATTTTTTAGTAAGAAAATTAAATAAAATAATCTGCCCACAAAAATCTCGCAGTTTTTTTATTCATTGGAATATTTGGCGAGGAAGTTGAGCGGAATTTGAATGGAATTAATGCTTTTTTAAGTAAAAATACATTAATTCCACAACAGACAGTCAAATTTTCTTTAACTACGATTTTAATAAAATTATGGCAAACTGCATGCATTTTATGCATTTTAATAAAATTCCTCTGCTTTTCTTTTACACAAAATTAAGTAGGGGAAGAATGTTTATATTAAATTCATTCCATGGTGTGATATTCTTCTTGAAATTTTTATTCCTAATGGCAACATCAGGAACATTTATGAAGTATTTCTTCAGGAAACTTGAATTAGGAGTCTTTGCTATAGCATATTAATAATAATTTAAATAGTTTGGATTGTTATTCAGTATGCGTGGTTCTGTAGCACTCAGGATGTTCTTGGCGTTTTTTCGCTTTTTGCTGTTTTAATTTATTTCAAAATAGAATATAATTTATTTAAAAATTAAATTCCATTAAATCAAAGTATTATAAATTATATTAATGTAAGGTTAACTTTATTTTTTGAACTAATTTTTTGATTCTGCAGTTATATCTTACTTTGTGCGTATCATTTTTATTTCTATTTTAATTGTTTATATAATGTCCTTTGTCAAAATACTGTAAATTATTTCATTTGTACACAGGGTTATATGCTTTCAACGATTATAATTTATAATTGTTATCTCCGAATTTACAAATTCAATGAATTCTCATAAGTGTATTAAAATGCTACGTGTTTCTTAAGTCAAAATTTAATCTCTTTTGGAGGTTCGCGCGTAATTTTCTTTAAAATAAATATAGATTTATTATAATCTAATTAAGTAAAATAGTTTGAATAGTTAATGACGAGGGATTGAAATGGGAAAACGCATTTATATTTTCTTGATTACAAATTAAAATACTATAATAGAGAATAATTTTTTACGAATTTCTATTAAACTTACGATTTAAAAGAAAACAATATTTTGTACTTAATATGGTACCAGAGAGGCAATGACAATTTTACTTGCCATTTATTGGACTAAATTTTTGAAAAATCTATTTTATGCGAATTCATTTTCACAAATTATTCGTTTGTGCTTAATTTCATCAACTGACAAAAAAAATATTTTGTAATGGGGAAAGTTGTATTTTTTGACGTTTTTACGGTTAAGTAATTGCACTGATGAAGTTGAAAGTATGGATATTTTAAGCAATTTGTATGGACCTCTTGAATTTATTTTTATGCATCTTTCATTTAGAAATACTATTTTACGGATTCCAAAAGGGATGTTCATACTCAAACAATAGAAAAAACATGTTACTTGGCCAATAAAGCAATAAGAGACGATGTAGTAAAATTAGACATAATCTGTAACTTTATTCATAGAAATTCAAATGTTGGCAAGATCAAGAAAAGACAAAAATATTATTTTGATTTCAAAAATTCATTTCATCATATCTTCCACTCAATCGTAATTGATATATAGTCAATTAAAGAAAAGTATTACAAAGATAAATATTAAGCTTTTTGTTCATTATTATTTATCTGTAATCATTAATTATTTTTCACACAGTATTTATCGACTACTATCTTCATATTCCTGTCAGCATATTCCGTTTTTAGAATCAAGGCAGTAGGCAGTAAATTTGCGATAATATGTTAGTACCATCCATTCATCAATCACCAAATGTTGTTCTCGTGTCCATGGAGCCAGAAAAAGAAAAAAATTAAAAATAACTAGATACAATCAAAAGCAGAAACGATTGCGGCTATAGGGGATCTCTTGTAAAAGGTCCATAAGTGGTGCTAAATCAAGCTTTAGTTCTATTAGAAGAGAAAGACGGACATTCAATGCGTTTTAGTATGAGCGGTTGGATAACTGGGCTGTTTTTGCATGGCGTATAGGATCTGGTTTCTTCAGAATGAATCCTCTTGCCCTTAAAGTGACGAGTCCTTAATCTTTCAACTGTAGATGTTAGGATTCTCGGAACGTCGAATTCTGTGATCAGCAGCTTCTTTAAAGAGTGAGGCAAGAGTCTAAATCTGATTCTTGCATTTGAATCAGCCAGTATGATTGTTGTACACAGTTTGACCATGGTCTCTGAATTCTTTGGCCAAAGAATCAGCACACTCGTTTCCTTCGATATTTACATGTGCAGGCATCTATTGCAGCACACAAACACACATACAAAGCAGTATAGGTTAGCCTCGTACTGTACCTTTAGGTTAACGTGTTTGGAATACTCGCCATCACCAAGTGCCTCGTAATTTTGAACCATGATCAGGTGACGAGGTCACATCTGAGCTGGCACCCTCCTTGCTTCATCCACGCCACACCAATGGAAGGACTTTGGACGCCACATATTAATGTGGACATGTCTTCGACCCACGGAGCTTCAGCAACCAAATGAAGGCATTGCAGCACACAGGATTTTTTTTTACAATGCAGCTGCTGGAGTAGAAAATTTGTAAATGAAACGATGTTAGTGTCGGCATTACTAATGGCCTCTAAAGCCAATTAGAACCTGAAAGTATTATCAATCCTTCAGTGGCATCTATAGTTTGAGAATCAGTCAGGTAGAAGGTAAGGGCTTTTTTAACTGACCCATTACCTGGTAAAACGGGAAAATCTCTTGATTACGCACATATTAATGGAACAAGTCTGTAAATATGCAGATTTTCTAAGTAATATTAACATGAATAGTATTCGAATTCTACGTGTAATACTTACATTAAGTTGTTGATGAAATGGCAAATAAATTGACATTGGATGGTTAAGAAAAAGATGTTCATTTACCTTCTTGAACTGGTGAACGATTGGGCTCCATGGCAGACAGCTGATGCTGAGGTGACCGAGGGGCATCTGGAGAAGGTGAGTACACATGTGTGGGGGAGGGCCCTTGACTTTCTGCAGCAGGTGATATCGTCTGAGTGACTCCAGGTGATGTATCAGTATTTTCAACTGTAAGAAAAATTTTCATGAAGAGTTTATTTCATGTATAACACTTTAAAGTTCATTTTTAAAACTAATATTTTAAGATTTGTGGAATGTTAAATATGAGGAGCACAATTTTAATACATACTCAGTCGTTATTCTTTAGAAAGAATATAATTTTTTTTTACGACAAACTTAAGACTATTCTGCATAAAGACCTTGAAAAGACATGCTTTAATACAGAAATTATTAACATATTTTGTAACGATGTAGTATTATATATTTCACACCTAGCTAAAAAAATCTAAATTCTATAAATATGCAATGAATAATTTCATAATAATCATGAAAAAAAAAAACTGCAACAAAAAATAAATATTTTTTTTTTCATAATATACTCAATATTTTAACTGTTAAAAATAAAACAATGTACATTGTAAGCAATATGCATAACTGAATACTATGTACATTGTTTAATAGTTAAAAGTAAATTATTTATAAAAAAATTTAAAACTTAATTACGATTAAAAACTGATTATAATCGATACGTTTAAACCGATCTTTTAAAGGCAAAGAATTGAAAGCTCGATGAGTATTAAGAGTTGAATGCTTAAAATAATTTATATCGGTATATTATAAATGATTCGAAGGAAACTATATTAGGAATTGATGTTTGAGATGTTTTTCTGTATTATATAGAGAGATTTGAGGAACTATATATATTCATTTGAATGTCCTTCTGTAGTTTTTATCATAGAAATTAATAATTTCCAGCACATTCCGTCTAAACTTTTCCCTGCATAAAACTTTTTTTTGTTATGTTTGATGTAAATGAGTTCTTTAAGCATTCATTTATTTTTCTTTTCTTTATTTTTATGGGGTTAGTAATTAATTTAAGGGATTATAGCAAAATCTTCCATTTTTTTTAACTATAAAGTGTTTGCTTCTTTCGTTCCAGTTGAGATCATGATTACGTCACTTCATTACAATTCTCATTGGTTTAAAATATCCATGACGTCAGATAACCTTTCATCTCGACGAATCTGTTGCCCGTGCCTTCAAATCGTATTTTTTGAGCGGCAGCAAACAAGGCGAAGTTCACCATGGAATGCCAGAGTGTCGTCGGCGACTAGAAAAAATTCATTCATGGTTTTTACCAGTAATAAGGAATTATTTTTTAAATTATAATGTTTTTTGTTTTTAAATGTTTTTGAAAATCATGAAAATTACATGCTGTTCTAAATAATAAGTCTTCTAGCGATATTGCTTCCAAAATTGAACACGTTGTGAATAAAACATTAGAAAAAGCAAAATGAAAAAGACAAATTATATATTTCATGACTAATTTAAACTTTTCTTTCACTTTTTTCTTTATTTTGCCTTTTTTTTTAAATTGCAACAAATAGCTCCAATAGAAAACAATATTTTAGAGAGGTATACATCAATAACTCAAAATTGAAAAATCGCTTAGATTTAAATAAATGATAATTTCTCCCATGAAGTGCTGAATCTAAATTTCATGAATCTAAATTTCATAAATGATTATCAGAATAAAAAGTTGCGCAATAGTATTTGGTTATTTATTTACAGATGCAAAGAAGTATCGCTCTACTTGTGGATTATAAATTTTAATTTCTTTACATTTTGGAAGACTGGTCAATAATCAAACCCAACAGAGTCGATTTGAAATATTTTCATACTTCTAACGGATTATTATAAATATGATTTTTCATAGGATTTATTTTATTTATAAAGTTAATATTGTTATAATCATTCCCTTTCATAAATATCGATATTTTGATATTTGCGTATGTAGTTCTATATAAAATGACTGACCATTAAAACACTCAATATTCAAGTTTGCTTTTGTATTCATTGGTTCGGCGGTTGCCCTGCGTTACCTTATCTCTACGAGAATTTGAATTTACATTTTTCGTGTTTCATATTTTTTCCTACAATCTTTCCTTAATAATAATTTCAATTTGCATTATCTACAGCAGCAATGTCATTTAATTCACATTATATTTTAAAAACTGTATTATCAGATGGTAAACTTTCACCGTTTTCTTATATTTTTAAATTTGCTCATGAAATTTACACAACTGGAAATGAATAGACTGAAAACCACATGAATTTCAACCACTAAAACTTGCTGACCGTTAGTTTTAGTGGTTGAAATTCATCAAACAAACATTTATGGCATGAATATATGTGTAATTACCAGTCAAATATTTATACTATGAATATGTTTTGAGTAAAACGATCAAAATACGTAAATATAGTGATATGAAATTAATATAATTAAAATTTAGTTTAAGAAATTAGGAAAAGAAATTATTTTTTTTAAGTTAAATTCAAAAAAGGGTTTTAAATAAAGAAAAATATACGTAACTATATTTATTAAATATGAATCTTTTTTCACTAAATGTAAAAATAGATGTATTGTTAAAGATGAATAATTTTTTAAAGTAATAAAAAATATTAATGAATTTTTAAATTTAAACTAAGAAAAAATAAACGCGTATGTGTATTTATTAAGATCCACTCTGCCATTGGTCGGCATCCGCTATTTGTAAATTGTATCATGTTTCCAAGTTCTATTTAGTATATTCGTTTTAACCCTTGAATCCATGGAGACGTAGGTCTTTATCATATGTAATGAACTTCACATCTCTTTCTGTATCATTGTTTTCTTTAATATTTTAATTTAATCAGAACCAATTTATAGTTTTCAAACGCAAATAGAATATTTGTTATATTATTTTCTTTATCTAGGACAATTTTTATACTTAGCGTTCTACTTAAGTAGTAACATTTTTGAGGGTTTAATGAATGACGATTATTTATATAAAAAGTAATAAAAATAGGAAAAATTGCTTTTGAATAGAAAAATGTGAGAGTGCTATATTTTTTCACATATTTTTAAATTTATACTAAAAAATGTAGCTTTTTTTGTGATGCACAGAAATACATTTTGAAAATTAGTTATCTATTATCAGTTTTTTATATATTTTTTCCCATTCATTATACACATTTTAATAAATAAATACAGTTTACACAATTTTTAACAGATAAAACACCATTTTTAATAAAAAAAAGTTGCTTTTAATATTAATCCATTCTTATATTAAACTTTATTTATTAAAAATGAAAAATTCCTGCGTTCACAAAAAAGATTAAATTTTTAATTTTTACTTCCCACACTTAATTTTACTATTTTAAGTACTTACAATCACAACCAAATGCTATAAGTTCCATTTGACTAAAATATATTTGGAATCATGGTGTTATTTGAATTCAGTTAAATCATATAAAAATATAGACGATCCCAGCAATCGAAAGTATATTGATACACGTTTACAAGCAACAACAGAATATAAAAAATATTTCTGATTCTAGAAAGTTTTTAAGTGAGTAACGAATCAACTCATTTTTATAAATTTTTCAATTTAATATTTGAAAATCATATTTTTTAGTTTTTTTTTTAACATACCTGTATTCTGCGATTCATAATTTTACCAACTATTTCATGTTTAGATTTCTCACATATCTATGAAAAGAAGTAAGGAGAATTTTTTTATGTGATTACATTTAGTTAAAAAAGCATTTCTTTTTAACTTAATGTAGTTAAATGATTATAATTTATAGTTCATTATGAAATCTTGTTCCCACAGTATCCTTTCCTTAACTTATCGTTATCGTTTCCTTAGCTTTTTAAAATTGTGAATATTTTAAGATATTAAAGCTACAAAGATCTAACTGTTTTTACTACACAAAAAACTTTTTGCCATTTACATATTTAATAATTTTATTGAGCAGCAAAATATTTTAAGCAAATAATTTGTTTCATATAAAATAGTTTTAAACTAAATTTTTAAAATACTAAATATTTATATATTTTTTTGTGATTACAATTTGAGTATATATGTGAAACCTATAAAATTAATTTCCTAGTATTTTGAATTCATTTAATAATTAAAAGAGTAATAATATAAATATTTCTAATAATTATGAAAATAAATATTAGATATTTTACATACATATATAATTTTTAAATAACAATTACTTAAATTGCCACATCAAACCTCGTCAGCGAGAGAGGAACTTTTCGGAATGTCATTAATGCAGAACTGGGCAAGCCTCCTTTGACCATATTGTCCAGGAGTTTGAGTTTTACGATACGAGATTTTAAAGGACCTATACCTGTTTTAAATTTTCTTAGAAATTTTTGGTTTTATGGCGATGATTCAGTAACCATACCTGCCAGCCTTGGAGGAAAAAAATCAGTAGATTTTACTGATTTTGAGGAGAAAAATCAGGAGACGCTTACTAGCGACATTTTTGCTTGAATGTTTAAACGGTAGTACCGCAAAAAGACAATTTTACTCTTTAGATTATACATTATATAAATGATTTATGCTAAACATATTTTATGTTAATCTTAATATTTAAACATAATATTCATCAACCTCATACAGGAACCATGAAAAATAAAAGTATATACCACACGTAAAAAATAAACATCAATGTATATGTCCCAATATTTATTTTATGGGGAAACTTTTATGCTCCAGTGCAATTTATATATATTTAACTTATAAAATTACATAAAAACATAAAATACATTATTAAATAAATTTAAAGAAAAATATTTTCCTAATTAAATATCTAATAACTAGTAATATTCACCCTAATTGAACTGCTTATGTAAACCGGCACCTTGTGTCTGCTCTGAATGTTAATTATATGACTGCCAACTTATAAGAGTTTTTGGCTCTCAAGTGGTTAAAGCATCGTCCTACTACGACGGACAGATGGGGTTCAAAACTCAGAGGAAAGCATTTTCCTGACATTATGATATCATAACATTATGATAATTATATTAGTGTGCCACATCTGTTGACTATTTAAGCTACTAACAACAATTCAACAACACTTTTTTCCGGTAAAATTTCGGTTGTTTTTAAGTATATTATTGAAATTGCCAAAAATTAGTAGATTTTCATACATTATCGGAAGATCGGGAGAAACGATGAAAAATCAGATGTTTCCCGATAAAATCAGTAGAGTTAGTTGGCAGCTATGAGTAACGCTATATCTTCTGGGATTAGAAGCAACGAATTGTCCTGTTATGACATATAAGCTATGATTGCCAAAATACAATGCTGTTGAATAATCTTCATATTTTCGATGTTTCAGACATAATAAGAAATCCAGGTAATGTCAGGAAAATGCCAAATTTGCCAAGAATTCACCAAATTTTAAAAAATGCGCCAAAAAGTATTATGTGGTATCTGAGCCAAAAAAATATGTTAAGTCCGAATTTTTATACATTGTGAAAATTTTATTAATTAAATTAACATTCTTTACCTGAGTCATTATATTGTTTCTTAATGGTACCTCTCTTCCCAAATCTACTAGACTTGAATTCCTCGTCAGAGCTATCTGTACACTCTTTCTCACTGCTGCTCCTACCTAAAGAAACAAAATACTTATAAGACTTCATAGCGCTATAAGATAAAAAATGTTTTTGTGCTAACATACAAAAATATAAGTTTTATATTGCAATAGGAGAATACTTTACATAAATTAAAATTGCACTATAATATAAAAAAATATATTTTGTGAAGTGGAATCTGAAACCAATTTACAACTTTTATTCTTGTGAATTTTTTAAAATGCAAACTTTTTACTCCTAATAAAACAAAGATTCTACTCCTAAACTTATCACATAAAATTCCCTTTGCCTATGAATTCTATTCTCTCATATAGTATTTTAAAATTATAAGACACGTGAAACATTTAATGTTTTGTAAATTGTCCTAATAGTTAGCATATTTATGAACCATTACATAGTATAGACTTAATGTGTTTTAATTTGTAGAATTGAAATTGCATATTTATAAACTATTCCAAAAATAATACAGGATTATCAAACGTAGCTCTACCGAAAAAATTCCAACAAATGTGTGCAACCAATTGAAAATAACTTTTATTTGATAAATAATTTTTCATCGCTCTTGTAATTATATTTGCTCTAAAGCATAATTTGTAATAAAAACATGAGCTGCGTCATTAATTTAGCAATAAATACACGATATGTTAGTAAATAAAATTTTATATTAAAAGTTCCAATTACAGCAAGTAGAGAATCCTTACTGAAGGGATTATGTAACCAAACCAAGAAAACTAAAAACCCAACATTCTTTTATCCAAAAAATCCTGGAAAAGAAGAACGATCTCGAAATTCCAGGTGATTATTCTCTCCTTATGACATCTAGAAATCCCTTGGAAATAACAAATGTTAATATAAGGCTTGATTTAGTGGAAGCTGTACAGAGAAAGAGGGATATTGCAACCAAGTATTTTAAAAACACTTGCCTTAGAGACCGTTGCAACCAGGTATCCACCTTCTCAATGACTGCACATTTTTACCGACGTGTCTCAATTTGACTGCCTCTTTAATGTTGGGGTTGATGGTTTTTCTGACCTTTTATCACATTTTATGCCCCGACAGGTTATTCTGATAGCTCCTTCAACGGTGAAATTATAGCAATATGCACAGCTTTGAAGCAATATCAGCTATTAATTGCAAGTTTTCAAGAGCTGTTATCCTTTCTGACTCTCAGGCAGCCATCCAATCAAAGTCTACTGTTGAACACTTACGAATGCCTGGAATATACAATGTCAAGATTTCCAGAGAATTCTTGCTTTGAGAGAGAAGCACATTGATCCCCAGAGGGTGCACGTCAACCATGGTTAATGGGGCAATGAGCAAGCAGACATATTTGCAATGCAAAGTGCAGGCCTTCTATAACATCCTTGCAAAGAAAGATGCCGGCCTTTTACAACATCATTCCACACCCCTTTCGTATTGGAAGATTTAGCTGTTTTTAAAGCATCTATTTGCTTCTAATGCCTCACGAGACCTACACACTCGTATAGCTCAAAAACATTGGAGCAATTTACGTCCTTCTCTTATTCCTGATTTACCACGATGAAATATAGTTGCCACTTTTCGTCTAACAACAAGACCTGACCTGACTGTCTAGCTTCTCATTTGAAGCGCTTGGTCATTCTTACTGTTCCTACTTGTCCACTCTGCGGCTCTGGAGAAATAATGGATATCTGCCCCTTTGTGGTCTCTTTGCTGCTCAGCTGAGGAAGCGAGATATTGGGAAACAATATCGCTCCTGAGGCAAATGACTTCGGTCTATTTTCTGTTGTTTAATTTCTTCTAGCCTTTAATTCCTCGTATTTTGCCTGGTCATTGGAAATAAAAAAATATTAAAATTTCTTTTAATGAATTTATTTACCTTTAACTGAGCAGTTTAATACTGCCATTTGTTTGATATGGCTTAAATTACACTGATGAAAAGAATTAAAGGGACAAATGATTCATTAGGTAAGAAAAAAACTAACAAAGCTTATGGCTAAACCTGGCCAAAGTATCATCCGATATAAGAACAATATAAGGCAAAACAAAACTGGCCACAACCTGGATCCTAAAAAAGGAAACTGGTTACTTGGCCACTACAGCAGCTAACCGACGTTTTGGCAGTCAGAAAGTAAACAAGAAAACTATGTTTAACAGGGTGTATGAGTGCCTCTAAACTGTTACACAACTCTCGCATCAGTTATTCGTACTATGTACCAGAATCCCAATCAATCATTTTTGCATCCAGTTACTTTTGAGCTCAGTGACGTTTATTGTAGCTGATCTTCGAGCTGTAATTGAGCGCCCAAGGACGACCCAGACTTTTACTTTGGGATTAAGGTCAGGGGACATTACAGGCCCCTCCAATCATTGAATATTTTCGGACTGGAGATATTCATCCACCATCTGAGCCCTATGTGGGATTGCGATATTGTACTTAAAGACAAACTTCGACCTATATGCTCCCCATAGGGTGCAAGATCATCGTCTCTGTACTGCTCACCTGTCAGAGTACCTCTGTCGAACATCGAACCGTGAAGAGTTAAACGATCATTTGCTACCATATCTGCATATATGTGTTACTTATTTTGTTCTTTTTCTGAAGTTTCTCTCTTTAACTGTTTTTTTTTATCAGTGTGTATTTTCCTTTATATTTGCTATATTCTTTATTAAAGTTACCTAAAGATATAGGTGCAATGATTTTGAAACCTTTTTTTACACATTTCAAATTTAAAATTACACATACAAATAATATTAAAAACAGCACTTATATTTTTAATCTCTACACATTTTAATATCAAAATTATTCACTCCTGTGCAGCAAATCACAAGAAATTATTCCAAACACTTCTATTTAGAATTTTTCTAGCGAACAGTATTGTTTGATCACTCAACAATACTGTTCAAAAAATTGTTTATATTTTCTCGTCGGTTATGGATTAACGATTTTTATTTCTAAAGCATTTATAAAAAAGCTACAAATCTTATATAAGCATATAATATTTATGGGCAAAATAATATATTTTTACAGTAAAAAATGGATAAGAAAATTAATTACTTAATTAAAAAATACAGGAAATGTAGAAATATTTTAGCATTTTATTTACTTGAAGACGCATATTTTAATTTTTAAAAAAAAGCGAAATCAAAATCCCACTCATGTTTCTCAATCAAACCAATATTTTCCACGATACAATCATATTAATATTTTGTTTTGATCAAGACATATTTGTTGTTGTTGTTGTTGCTTTTCCCCTACTGGCGTGACAGTACCATCATACCAGCCCCATGAATCCAAAAATAGTCAGTCTCTCAAGCACCACCTCCGGTCTCAAATCCATGTCCTTTCTCTCACACCCAATGCACTGAAAAATATGAGATGGGGAGGCCAGAACCACTCGACATTTGGGACAGAGAGGGTAGACCTAGGTACCAGAGACGTGTCTCTGAGCAAGCAGGTGGCCACTTCACAGTCTTGTCAAAGTCGTTTGCCTGCTTCTCTTGTGTTTACTCACTAGTGCGGAACCAGGATGTTTGCATGTGTACCATTCGTGGGTAGAAATGGTATCCCTAAAAGTAGCATTGATAGCCATCCTAACTCTAGAGGTCAACTCTGAGGACGAAAAGCAGTCTCCAATGATGATATTCTGTAGGCTTCCATCCTTGGCTAACTGATCCTTAACTTCGTTCCCATACACATTAACATGAGATGGCACCCACTGGAAGACTATGGTACTGGCTTTCAAATTAGTAAGATATTGTACTATTTTAGTTGTTGTTATGTCACCATGCCGCCACCACTGGGCTAGATGTTGTATGGAGCTTCGGCTATCACTGAGGATCCAAATATCAGAGACTATATCCTCAGTAACACAGAAATTTAAAGCCCTTTCAATTGCCAAAAGCTCAGCTCGAAAAACAGAACAATAATTTGGATTCCTTTTACATATCTTTTTGCCATCTCCCTGTTGAACAAACACTACACTACCCGACTCAGCACCCTCACCCCTACTGCCATCCGTGTAAATCTGCAATGCATTAAGGGGAATCTGGTGGATTACTTCTAAAGCTAGCTGTCTGAGATATTCTGGGTGTTGAGTTCTCTTGTTAGAGCGTGAGCATAGTTCGGTCCTAAAAAAAACTCAATCCTGAAAGGTCGACTTTGCCCCTTTGCGGCAGGCCAAGGAAACGGGCTCCACATTCTCCAGCAAACAACCTTCTCTTTGCGCCTTACTCAGTGGGCTATCACGCTTTAGTCGTTGGTTAGATCTCCAGATACCTACAAAACTAGATGTTCGGTTCTGGTCACCGTAACTGGCAAGTCTGGCAAAGTAGTTTGTTAATAAACATTTTCTTCGTAGTCCAAGGGGGAGTAAATTAGCTTCATAAAGAAAAGTCTCTCTTGGATAGCTATTTCGGAGGCCGGTGATGATTCTGGCAGAAGACAGCTGTACTCTTTCGAGTTTATCGAGATTATTGGCAGAGGCAGATTGATACACCTGAACATCACATTCAAGTATTGGACGGATAAGGGCTATGTAGGTGTTTCTCAAAGTTTGAGCGTCCGATCTCCAACTCCTACCTGATATGTACTTCAAAATTTTTAACCTTTACCTACCTCTCAAAACTAAGTTGTCAATATGAGCCCTGTCAAGCGCTTCCTGATCCAAAATAAACTCTAAGTATTTGGGATGCCTCACACAATTTAATCTCCTACCCAAAAGAAAGATCTCAGGTTCCAAATTGTACAGATGTCTGTTGGTTGTAAAGAGTGTGGACACAGATTTTGAGGGGTTAAAAATTATTTTGTGGCTCATAGCAAAACTCTCGAAATTAAGGAGGGAGGAATTAACTGCTTCTTGAGCACAACAGAGTTACACAAAAATTATAACTTAACAAAACTGTACGCACAAAATTCTCATTTTTTAATAAGTTATAAAAATGCAAGATTTTGTAAATAAAACTTTTAATTTCTAAAAATTAAATATTAATTGGTAATAATAATAGCAATAATAATATCAATTTGTTTTAGTATGATAATATTAAATTAATATAAATAAAAAATTAAAATATAAAAATTATAACAATAAATTTTCATTTCTCAATAATAAATTTACATAAATAATAAAAAAAAATTTATGCAAAGTTTTTATATGCAACTAATATAAATTTAATTAGAATAACATTATATATATATATATATATATATATATATATATATATATGTATATATATATATATATATATATATAATTAGTAATTCACAGATACATTTAATTAACCTTAAGAATTTTCCATGGCGCAATAAACGCACTCTCTTATGAACTACTAATTTACGAGCACTCACGATATTACGAATTAATGGCAGTCCCCTAACATGATTCCATAGATGCCATATTCTTCTTTCGTATGTATTTATTTTTTATTATCTTCTTATATGATTGAAAAACTTGCATCAATATTTTTATTTATAAAAGTCATAAACCTTATTCATTGTGGCAAACTAAGTGCACTCTTGATGTTAAAATCTCAGAATTTAAGTCAATTCATGCGTAATTTCTCGTATTTAATCTCTTTTGCCATACAACCCATGGGTAAGATTGAAATCAATAGCTTCAAGTGCAAATGTCATAAGGTTTTGAATCGTCTCATGAAATTGACGTTGTTGATGTTACCATCTGGGTCTGACGGACATCAATGAAGTCCGATACAAGAAATGGACGATTGTGGATAGTCCCCCAGTTCAGTCCAAAATGTGTGGAGGTGATGCCTGTTTTTGCCTAGATTTAGGGCAAAGAGAAAACCTCTTGCTACCCCCAGAATATGTGACACCTTTCAAGTGCTCACTGGCATGTTGGAACATTGTCAACATGTTCATACGAGTAAAAATCAACCTCTGTCGCCCGAGAACTGAAGCACCATGTGATAGAAGTCTTTCTTAGCTCCATACCTGTTAGTGTTAGCTGGGAATGATGGAGTGGCCATCTCGCCTTGGGTGACCCTATCAGGAGTGTATATCCCCCAACGTACATCGCTCACTCCTCCCAGGGACTTTTGGAAAATTATCCTGGAACTCCTAGGAACATTTGCCACCAGAAATTGACGTTTGAGGCTCAATGCACAGGTCAATCTATGCTTGGAATTATGTTGCAGGAAAATGATATATAGGTAATTTTGGCATGCACGCTTTATTGTGACCGTAACTGCGAATGGGTGGAAGCCAAGAACATTTACCAGTCGACTTGAATGATGATGAACATTTCAACAGAAAACCCCACTGCTGACCTAAATTTCACTGCGGAACTGTTTGGATGTGAACTCAGATGTAATTTGTAGGCAAGAACTATCTGATGATTAAGGACTTTTTAAATGTAGACTCAGATGTAATTTACATCTTCTAAAGAACTATCTGATGATTAAGGACTTCTTGAATGTGGACTCAGATGTAATTTTTACGCAAGAGTTATCTGATGATTAAGGACTTTTTGAATGTGGACTCAGATGTAATTTGCACGCAAAAACTATCTGATGATTAAATTATTGAGAATGAAAAATAATTTTCAGATATGAAACAAAAAAGAAAATAATGACATAGTGATGCGACTATCTGCGATATAAACAGATAAACGGCTAAGAAGAGTAAAGTACCATTTTGAGAAAAACAACAGTGAAATACTTAGCAACATTGGAAAAACGGAAATTGCGTTTTTAAACATATATTTTGAAAAAAAAAATAAGTAATTACTTTGACAGAAGCTTCCTCAATAAAATGTTATAATTATTTTTAACATAATATATATTTATAATGAATAAATATTTTTATTTTTAATTATGAATTTTTATACAAGAATTATAAAAATTCTTTTATAATTTAAGATTATTTTTAATAATAATTATAATAAAGAAATATTTTTAACTGTGGGTTTTTATTTTGCATAAACTTCTTATATAGAACAATTAAATAAATTTTTAATAGTATTTTATTTATAAAGATACAACAGTTGGATAAAAAAATGTTTTAAGATCTAATACTTATTTTTTTCGATTTTACGAATTATTTTATACTTTCCCAACGAGTTCGTAAAAACGAGCGTTTACTGTAGTTTGAAAGATAAAATACTTAAATTATTAGAATTACACATCCTATTAGAGAGATAAACTTCCTGGAAAACTAAAATGAACGTGTTTAGGAATACTCAATATTGAAAAAAAATCATAAAATGAAAAATTATTTAACATTAATAACCACATTTTTATTTTTAAGTTCATTCAAAATTATTTGAGATTTTACACAATATTTGTCTCAGAATAAATATTGTCAGTACTTAAAATTTCGTATTGTTTTAAACTGGTTACTTGTGAAATACAACAAATTATAATGAAGGAAAAACGAAATGACGTTTTTTTCATTATATTCAAGGATTATAATTCAAGGAAATTACCTTGAATTATGGTCTTATTTCATAGATATTTCTGTACATTACGCATCTCCATGACAACCCATTAATCTAAATGAAGAGTATTGTTGTTGTTGTTTACTAATGACACTTGGACAAGCCAAGCTCGCTATGCTATGCGAATTAAGCCGATTGGGAACGTCTTTCGTTTTAATCAGAGCACCATGAAGGTGAAAGTACGACTTTGCTCTACACACATGTCATAGGTACCCGTTTATAGGGTAGGCAACCATTCACACCTCATTCATACAAGGAAAGGACAAAGACAGGATAGATAGAGAGAGAAAAAGTACATCCATGCCGGAACCGGGATTCGAACCCAGGAACTCCTTATCCGTAGTCAGGCACGCTGACCACTAGACAAGTTGGTTGGCAAATGAAGAGTATAATACATTGATTAAAAACTCTACTTCCTTAGATTCTAATATATTTTGGAATAGTTAACAATATCTTCAAAACATTTAGTCAATTATTTCGCGTAATTGTTAGCATTTGTTCTCCATTAAATTTGTTTTTAAATTTCTGGGAAAATATTTATATTGTTCCTTTTTAGGTAAATTGTTTGTTGAGATTCTTATTGATTATGTATAAAATTGTCTAATATTATTTTATTAAATACATCCTTTTAAAACTTGAAGATGAAATATTCAAATTACCAAATAATAATAAAAAAATTAGGGATAAAATTATAAATATAGACCCGTAGTTTAATGGATTTCACTAATTACTGTGTAGATTTCTTATAAGTTAAAATTATAAAATATTTGTTATGACTTCTAAAATGTAGTTAGTATTTTAAAAGCTACATTGACATTTCAATATCTCTGTATTTAAAAACAGAGGTAATTGTATTTTTAATATTAATATCAATATATATCATAGAAATATTGAATGGTATTAATTTCAGTAAATATGAATAATATTTACTGAAATATATTACCCAAATATATTATTATGCAAACATTTTAAGTGATCAACATGATTCAAAAATATCTTAAGGCGCTTGAGTAGGAAAATATTTATTTGCACATTAAAATATTAATTGCTAATTCTATAGTTAAATTAAGTTCGGTGTAGAATTAGGTACCCCTTGATTTGGCAAAAATTCTAACGTTGAAATTTCTGAATAATTAGTTTAGCTTTAGCTGAAGCGGCCATCTTAGTAGTCATTGCTTGGCGACAAAAAAAATCGCCAAAAAATCAAGAAGTAACCGATTGTAAACTTTAACCATTAAATTTTTAATATGCATTATGCTGAAAGTTATTGAATAATTTCAATCAATTATCATTCCAGTGCTGTTATGATACAAACGAGAATATATTATACAAAACAAAAGAGAAAAAACCGCCCATAATTATAAAATGTTAATTAATCAGTCTATCTCTGCTTCAGAATTAACTAATCTGGTTTCATCATTTTCTATTTCTTGATTAAGACCGAAATCTTAAGTTAATGATTTTCAAACAAACTAATAAATTTAAGATTATCGGTCATGCCAACGAAAAACTAGTCTTGAACATTTTGGCACCACAACTCAAAAATACTTATCACGTCACTTAAAAACTTGTATACTTGGATTGTTGGCCTATGCTACTAACTTACCTTTTGCCTGAAGACTCGAATTGTAAGAGCGCATAGGAGATCCAGTTGTCTGCTCATGGTTTCTCATAGCCGATGATGGGGATGAACTATACTTGCTGGGTTCCGTTTTTCTACTGGGCAAAATATATTTAGGCAGACCCCTGTAGAACCAAGCTCCTGATTTTTTCCAAGTCTGCAATTATTACAAATTTAAGAACATAGTTCTTGTAATCTTACGCATAACATTAATATATTTTCACATTAGTATTGAAAATCGAGTAATAAAAGTAGAAATTATTTCAAGTTCATTACCTCTCTCGTCTCTGCACAAATTCGGCACAAGAAGAGAGGTTCTTTATGGGCACTTACGGTCTCAACTCCACATTTTGAGCAAACAGCCTGTAATTAAAAAAAGAAAAACAGAAATTTCATTATTAAGAAAAATGAATTTATACATTCTGGAAAAAAATTTCGAATAACCTAAAAAGTATACTTACTTTGTTAACTGAATTAAAAGAGATGAAATATGCTACATGAAATGTTATTGATCTATAATCAAGTTGTTTTCTGATGTGCTTCGACTTATTCCAAAATTTATAAGACAACTTTGGCAACAGTGCTCATCAATTTCTTGATATAAATAATATAATGTTAAATTAATTCGATTTCATATAGGCATGCAAGTGCCTAGCATATTCATTTACTACAGGCAGAGTTTCTTTCAATTAATAATTTGTAATTTAACCGATCAGATAATTATATAGAAAACTATGTATGAGTGTAATATCGCAAATAATTTTCATGCTTTATTTGCTCTTTTACCTGAAAAATTATTATAGATTTTACAAACATAATTTCGAACAAATTTGTTTGATATTTTATATTTTGTAATTACTTTGAAAAAATGTATATACATTTATCTTTCTAAATTATATCTTAGCCACTTTTAGAAATGCCCAAATAATCAAATAAACCTATACCATATATTATTATTATGCAATGTAATATATTTATTCATGAATTTATCAAAAGAAATATTGTAAATAATTGCAGTGCCTGGAGAAAAAATTCTTTGGAGGGGGGGGGGTTCTGCTTCTCCGCAACAAATTTTCTATTCGATTTGGCAAACGATTCTATTTGATTGACAAAGTAAAAATAAAAAAAAAATTCCATTCGATTTGGGGGTCCTCTGCTGCAGAGGTCTAAAGAGAGAATACAACGTATGACCCTGTTTTAATCAGGTTTAGAATAATTAACAAATGGTTTTAATGATGCCATAAGTATTAAGTTTCATTACTTTATCTGTAAAATTTTAGAAAAAAATATGATTCAAGAAAATTTCGTATTAGAAAAAAAAAAAAGATATGCTGGGCAGTTCAAATATAGTAGCATTTCCGTGTATGCAAATGCTACCGATTGTTACCACACTCTTTCCATCGATGAATGTTCACCAAAAATGCTTATCGATAGTGTTTAAATGTGGAAGAAAACTAAAAGAGATATTTTATTCTTTTTTCTCTTATGGAGTAATTACTGATTGCTATAAAACTTACTTTCTCACAGTCTTTGCATAATTGAGATTGACCTAGTATACCAAACTCTTCTGCACACAGAACACACTGTGTTGATCCATTGCCCATGGCATTTTTCTTCATGTTGTCCAGCCTGTCCACAAGACGCCTGCCAATAAAATGACATCTTACTATTCATTTTATCAAAATTATTTACTATTAACACATCTCAGTTAAAATATTTTTTTATCTAATTTATAACTATAAAACGCTTTTTAACCATTTCATGGTAGCGAGAGAAAAATTATAAATTTAATACTTGTGTTGTAAATTTTTTTAAGAATATCCATATAGAATACTTTGCATGGATTTTCTTTTCAGTATTGGATTGCTTGCTTAATAATCTATGAAAAACTATTAAAAAAAATAAAGACATCAAAATTCATGAAGAAAATAATGTGAAAAAAAAATTCTGGCGCTCTAAGCAGCAATTTTACTGGTTTAGATAAGCAATTCATTAACATAGACTTGAATTTTGAGATATTTTTGCATTATTTTTAAATTTTATGTGTTAACTCAAATTTATAAATTATAAACATTACAAATAATTTATTTAATAATTTCGATACTTATTCAAAATTAATTTTTAAATACAGCATAAAAATTATGTAGGAAATAATTTAAAACAAAGGAAATAAAGAAGAAATATAATATAGTAATTAATAAATTTAAAATTTAATGCAATCACTAATTGATTGGAATTTAAAATTTCAGATGCTATATTCTTCAAAAGTTTTTCATAAACTATGTCATCTAAAACAGTATGAAAAAGGATTGATGTAACTATAAAATAATTTTGGTTTCTCAGTTAATTTATTTTCAATTAGCATCATTAATTTGAGCATTTAGATAGAATTGTTCTAACGATTTTGTGACAAAATGGCAACAGTATAAACTGTATACTAAAATGAAAATTTTACAGTGAAATAACTGTGTTTTCTTAATAAATTTGATTACAAATACTGTTTAGATAAGCTGACTTTATACTTATTTTGTAAATATTAAGTTAAGTTATTCTTCTAAATTTTATAATATGATCTCACTTCCTCTCATTAAAAATGAACATAATACGATCCAACTTATATGATCCCCAATGCGATAATATCTATTTATAAGCATTCATCAAAAAAATTATTATTTTTTTATGTAAATATTTTTCGTAAGTAGGCAGTCCTTATAGGGCATTAGATTTTTACTCACCAAATTTCAAATCTAAAAGGACTTGAAATTTATTTTTTGAATTGGAATTTGATATTTTTTAGAATGAAGAGACAAATTAACGCAATAAATAAAACAATAATTTTCCTACTTTTCATGTAGGAAAATTATTAAAGAATAATTTTCCTATTTTTCAAAAGTAGAAAAACTATTAGTTTGGAAAATACTTATTTAAAACTGTGATAAAAAAAAAAAAACAAAATTACTGCTTTTCAGTAGAATTTATTGAAGAATTTTTTATTTTTAACTTCTTGAACCAATTTTTATCTTCGAATTTCTGATCTCAAAAAAACATTTTTTTATTGCTGAACATTAATATAAAATAAATACTAAATTCGAAAACGCAAAATATTTTTGACAGTCAATAGTTTTTGACCTAGAGATGGTTAAATATGTGACATCCTACCCTTTGATAAGAAAATTTCCAGCAAAGCACCCAAGTTTTAAATTAAAAAAATATATTTTGACAGCATTTATTAAATTTTTTTGCTTTGAGAAGCTTATGATCAATATCTACATAAAAATAATAACTAACATTACCGAAAAATTTTTTGTGAAAATGTTTTTATAAGAATTCCGTTAAAAGAGTTTTACAAGGTTTACCTTGCACATAAGAAAGGGAAACCATCGTTTAAAAGAAAATCGAAATCATATATTAGGCTATTTTTTGTCAAAAACATTTGAGAATGAATATAAAATAGGTCTTAAATAGATTTTTTTATAGTTGACATAACAAAAATAACACTAATTGGAGAGAAATTCCTAAAAACTGTGTGGGGAAAAAAAAGATTGGTCGCGTTTAGCAATATGCAGAATTATAAAAACAATCCTGAAGGTGTTAATAGGTGTAGTAAGTAGCAATGAATTCAATTTTAACAAAGAAATTTTACACTTTATCCTATGACATAGATCCTGGTCGTGTAGAGGCGAAAATACCAAACGTATTAATTCGACACCAACAAAGAGGTTAAGAGCATTTTCAATATTATTTTGGTTAAAAATTATACCGTTTATTATTTTACTTAATATTTAGCTAAATGCTAAACACTGATTTTGTAATAACAAAATATAGCCGTAAACCTTATTATTACAGTTCTCCAATAACCCAGTATATTAATATTGCAATAGCTTATTCATTTTTAAATAAAAAAGTAAAACTTTGAATACGAAATAAAAGAAATCAGAGTACAATATGTTTATCTATTCTGATTTTTATTTTTTAAATTTCACAATGAAGAAAATTCCTCAAGAAAATGTTTTTGTTATTTCCATGGTGTAATCGATGTCTGGAAACACTCGCAAAAAATCAATTCAATATCTTATACAAGAAATAATACATAAAAAGTAGTTATTTGAAACCAACGGTGGAAAAAACAACACTATGGTTACTGTTTTATTGCAGCAGATATTTTAAGAGTTACCACAGTTTCGATTCAAAATTTTTCGAAACCTACTCCAACAAATGGGTTTTAGGTTTACTAATTTTTTTATATGAGGAATCTCTCTCTTATTACCAGTAGATACTGGCATAAGAGTATTTCAAATGATAATAATATTTATAAATTTATTGAAGAGTAAATAAGTTTCCAGGGATGAGCACCACTTCAACATACAGTTAGACCATAAGCCGATTCCTATGTAAAGAGATCCTGGTGACAGAATTATTTTTGAATTTGCGAATGATAGTGTCTGATTTAGCGGATATAGAGGGATGGATTGGAAGGCTATTTCTATAAACAATCGTACTGACCTGTACATTATCAAGAATGGAACACTATGATTTAGTGATAAAAAAATAAGATCCTCAGATCTATTGCGATCCTTTACGAAGCAGAAATCGGAAATGAATTATTTCACAGATGAAAACGCTATGTAGCATCGCACTCAGATAATGGACAAATTTCCTTACAAGGAAGGAATTCTTCTTAGAAGTTGGCTAGTTTATTCTTCAGATATGAGCCCAAAAGAATATGCTTGAACAGTTCAAAAGAGAAGTATCTTTAATCGCTGATGTTACTCAAGAACAGTTGAATTGATGGAAAGCTCTCTTTTAAATTTGAAAAAGCGTATATCCCCCTTTCTCTGAAAAAATCATTAACTCTGTTACATTGAAATATGCGGAATTACTTTGAGTCAAAGAGAACCGTATTAATAATCATTTTTATCCAAGAAATCATATGTTAGCACAATATGAATAAACTGAGCTTTTATTGTTTACCCACGTCAAGTATTGGGCTGTCTTCTCTTTGGTTTCTGCTTTTAAATTACGAGACTTCCACCAGGGTTCTTCCATTTAATTGGTAAATCCCAACCCTGGACTAGGTGCAAGGAAATATGCTGTTGCAACAACAGCCTTAACACATTTACGGATATGAAATCAGTCATTAAGTCCTTTATCACCCTATAAGTAGGTCGTGGGATGTTAATCTGTCACGGGACATGTTAAGTAGTTTGTGGTCGCAATGTTTCCTAAGTAAAATGATATCCCTGGGGGTCGCAGCTCAAGCATTGGAGAGTCTTCTCTTTGGTTTCTGCTTTTAAATTACGAGACTCCCACCAGGGTTCTTCCATTCAATTGGTAAATCCCAACCCTGGACTAGGTACAAGGAAATATGCTGTTGCAACAACAACCTTAACACATTTACGGATAATAAATCAGTCATTAAGTCCTTTATCACCCTATAAGTAGGTCGTGGGATGTTAATCTGTCGCGGGACATGTTAAGTAGTTTGTGGTCGCAATGTTTCCTAAGTAAAATGATATCCCTGGGGGTCGCAGCTCAAGTATTGGAGAGTCTTCTCTTTGGTTTCTGCTTTTAAATTACGAAACTCCCACCAGGGTTCTTCCATTTAATTGGTAAATCCCAGCCCAAGAGTAGGTACAAGGAAATATGCTGGTGCAACAACATTAATACATCTACAGATAATAATTCGGTCATTAAATCCTTTATCAGTCGCAGCATTCATCCAAAAATCATAATAATTCCTAACTGTTTTGAACAATTTATTTTATTTTATTTAGATCATAAGCAATGATAATTATCAAGTATGAGTTCTTTAAAAAATAAAATCAGAAAAACTAGAACTGATCATTACCCAACTCTCTCCTGCTCAACTTTTTCCAGATTTTCAGCTCTCTTGATGACATTCATAATCGCTTCCTGTTCAGCATCGTTCAGTTGTTCCGGTTTGTTAAACGAATTGATGGAATTTGTTTTTACAGACCATCCAGTTTTCAACCTAGAACAAAATAAAAAAAAGAAAACCATTAATCTTCACTTTCAAGAATTCTGAGTACAATAAGTTCCATCTTCTGTACAATGTAACTCTAATTTCAGCAAAAAAGATTCATTAAAATCCTAAAAAAATACTCAAACATATTTAAATAAATAGATGAAGATGATGCAATGTCAATAAATACACACACACACACACACACACACGCACGCACACACACATGCAAGCACACGCACGCACACACACACACACACACATATATATATATATATATATATATATATATATATATATATATATATATATATATATATATATTTATATGTATGTATCAATCAATATAAATTATTTAAGTATAATCTAATATAGTTAATTCCTATTTATTATATATAACATTTTTAAAAATTTTATTTTGTCCTTATAAAAAGGTAAATGATTAATTGTTGTTTCCAGCTCCTTACATTCAACTATGCTAAAAATCCGGTTAACAAAAATTGTTATTAAATAATTTATGTACTCAAATTATTAATTTCACTAAAACTTGAGTAAATTTTATTCCAATGAGAAATTGAAAAGAAATTAATCAAAATAAGAAAATGCGTATTCTAAATATAATTTTGCATAACTGATATAGATGAGAAAAGAAAAAATTTTCAATCCTGTTCTAACTACATTATCTAATAGAAAGAATAATTAATGTAAAAATATTTTTCTTGCATCAGATTAAATGTTATGCTTTATTTACCGAAGGTAAAACTATAGGTCCCCAAAATTGTAGGTCACATAAGATAAAATCTCAGTAAACATAATAAATTGAAATTAAATGAATTTTTTTTTAATAAAATGCGTCATGCAACTGTGGAGCCAAAATCTTTCATAAAATTATGCATAATTCTATTCTTAACCTGTTGAAATAAAAAAAGAAAACCCTTAATTTATGAAGTAATATTGTTATGAAGTAATATTGTAATGAAGTAATATTTATGAAGTAATATTGTTATTAAGTGTATTACTTCATAATTTCTTTATGAAGTAATATTGGCTAATGGAGTTTTAAATTCATCCCTATAGTCAAAAATTTCATTTGTAGTATAGTTTGGTAAATCAAGAAGAAAATATCTCACATTTTAAAATATAATTTAGAGTATTCTTTTAATTGAAAATTAATAACTTATTTAAACTTTTGACTTCACACCCAGAATATGCAAATATGATATTTGGGAATTACATCTACTTGACAAAATATATTTCTTGTTAAGAATTTAATAAAATCCATATATTAGCTCATTGTATGTCGATAAGGTACATATCATCATTTTACTTTTGATATTACATAGATATAGATAGCTGTAAACCAATAATATTTTTTATTTATTTTTTTTAATAACGGCGGGCACTTGGGTGAGTAACCCTTCGCCACAATATGGCCGGAAAGTGCTACTCATTTGTCGTTACCCAGTGGGCACCTGTGAACCAAGTCACGGAGGCGAGTAGCATTACCCGCGTCATACCACCACAGACCCGTTTATAGGGCGGGCCACATTCATACATCAACATACAAGAAAGGACAGAGAAACACAGAGAGATAGAAACATCCATGCCCGAACCGGGATTCGAACCCGGGACCCACAGCTCAAGAGTCAGGAACGCTAATCACTCAGCCATTGGTCGGCAAACCAATAATATAAAAAGAGCTTATATCAGACTATTCAAAATATGGATTGCTGCGCCAATTACTAAAAACCAAACATTTTAAAAGATTCCTGAATATTTTCTTTGCGAAAAGTGGAAATAGGCTGTATTTTTCATCGAATTATTCATACAAGAAATGCAGAAAAGAATTATAAGATTATCATTTATAATATCAACTAGAAAGAACATGAAAAACTAGTAAGAATCATTTGAAAATACGCATAAATAATTTATGAATCTATTTTCTTTTTTAGATAAAATATATAAAGTAGAAATTTATTTAAAAGTCAATAAGACAGATTTTCATTTTAGGATTTACATGTAGTCAGTATTCTGTACAGGAGGTTTAAAAATAAATATAATAATAATAAACGCAACAATAGAAATTTACGTAAAGTAACACAGTGAAATATTGTAAAAGTAACAATAATACAACAGCTGAAATTTGTATAAGATAACAAAATTAACATGCAATATTTACTTATTCATTACTTATACATAAAATGAAAAATTTCTATTTGTAAAAAGGCAATTTTTTACAATTCTTCAGTGACACATAAAAAAAATATTTTTATTGTTCATTTGATTAATTTAAACATCAAATTTCTCCTATTATTAAATTTATTTAATTAATTAGTTTTATTACAAAATTAAATGCCATTTATTAGCAAGTCGTCTTTTTAGGTTTGTAATTTAATTAGTTCGTTCTTTGAAATAACTTTTTTTTAACAATGAAAGCGACAAACTGTTTATTGTTTTTTACATTTAAAGTTAATTGTAAAGTAGTTTTTGTTGACAATTCATGTAATTAATTTAGATTTTGTGTTTAATTAGTTATTAAGCGTTTTTTTACTTTTAAGCGTTTAATTTGTATTTAAACATAAAACTAAATAAATGGAGTTAAATTTATTTATGTTTTTATCTGTGATACAAGACTTATATAAACAAAACATTATTATTTTGTTGCACTATTCTTATTTTAATCCTCAAATAATTAACAACTAACCTTTAATTTATGCATATTCACAAAAAATAGAGATAGTTTGACATAAAAAAATTAAGTTAATTGTTATTGAGATTAAAATTCACCTTTAAATAAGGACTTTTAATAAAAAAAATTAATTGACACATTGATATAAATTAATTAAAAATATAATTAAAACTCGATTTGAGTTTATAATACTTTAAACAGATTGCGAAACAAAGAAAAATTTTTCCTATTCTGTTTCAGCTTGTGTAGTTTTAGTAAATATCTTACCCTCTCAATTAAGGAAGAAAGAAGTTTCATAATATCCGAAACAGAACAGCGCCCTCTAATGGTCAAAAGGAACTGACACAGTCAGCCACATAAGTTATAACCCTAGAGACTATCTTGAAAAAGTAAGTATAAATTATCTTGTTTTGTTCTCTTGCTTTCATTTTGTGTTGTGGGTGTGTTTGTCCTTGTGACACACAAATGTGTTTTGTTAAATAAAAAAAAATGTATAATTGGATTATTTTGAATATCTATGATACACATAACAGTTTTTGATAGATTAATATAAAGTTTTTTTATACTGTAATGAAAAGTAATTCAATTAATTAATTACTTAATATATAGCATTTTAAATTTAAATATTGCGAAGTGTTTTAATAAATAGTAAATCTTAATTCTGAATTATTTTGTTTTGAAGCTTATTTAAAAATAAATTTAAATTTAGAGATTATTTTGTAATTTTAGATGACAAAAATATATATATACTTTAAGATTAGTTTTAATGTATAATGAAACAAACTAATTATCACTTGAACTAGTAAAATTAAATATCAATTTTAAATGTGATTCTGTTTCTACCTTAGATAAGCAATGGAATAAATTCACTAGCATCGAAATTATAGAGCAATATCTGGTTTTTGAAAAGTATATTAGTAAGTTACATTGGCGGGTCTGAGATTAGTATTGTATTAAAACTTGATACGAACTTATACCAAAGGCTAAAAACAAAGGGGAACATAGAACAAAGAACACAAATCATAATAACGGGTGGCCTATACTTTAAAATGCCTTTCATATTCTTGCAAATTTGCCGCCATATTGTTAGCAATGTAGATTTATTTCTGGCAACCTTAGTATTTTTGGTATGTTGGAATTTGTATTTGTTTTGGTAAGTTTGGTAAGTATATTTTTCATTTTTTACTGCATACTTTTCTATAGATTCACCGATGCCATTGAAGTTTTTGAAAAAATAATAATTTTACCTTTATAAGCATTTGTAAAATTTGTATAATTCTTTTGTATGTGATTTGGTGAAAAAAATGATTGCCAGTTTTCGCCAAAGGGTACCCTATAGTATATTTTCCCATATTAAATTAGTTGAAGAAATTTTTAATAAGAATTCACTTCTTTGTGCCTTTCCAACCAAGTTAATAATTGAATGAGCAGCAATGTGGTCTTCAGTACAACAGATCATATATTTTACTCTAACCTAGTAAGCATGGTTTGTAGTGATTCCATAATTAAGTTATATTATAGGTCCTCATTTTGAATTTGTTCCATTTGTAAAAGTGTTGAGTGACAAACCAACCAAAATCTCTTCATTTCCAAGTACTTTGATATCTGTTCTAGTATATTTTCAGCCTAAATTTTTACTTATCAAAATGTAGTAGTAATCATTAAATAATTGTATTTACAGATGTTAAGCAATCACTAAAATCTGAACTGTGATTCAGTATATATAAATCATTTCTCATAAAACAGATGTCACTAATATGAAAAATGTGTTTGATTTTTAAAAATTTTACCCCTACATTTTTTTAATAGATTGAATTATGTATCTCTCCTATGCATCAATTTCTTAATTTAACAAAAATAAACAAGTAATAATCATTGAAACCCAGCACCCAGAACTACCGAATAATATTTAATAACACTCTCTGAATAACATACACATATTAAGAAACACACACAAATCAAAATATACACATATTAAGAAATCTAGTTTGTTTGGCATAGTAATTGCTCAATGCTGTTATTCAACTGCTTCTCGATTCCAAATGATTCAATTTACTCAAAAGTGCTTGTCAATACAGTTAGTTTGGGTTGCCGGACTTTCAAGGATTGCAGGCAATGAAATCGTAGAGACTCATTGGCGAAAGCAGCAACAGTGAGTCAATATGCTGAACGATTCATTTCTCCTGAAGATCTTGAACAGCACATCAGGAAATATTACTTTAAAGAAAGACTCAAATCAATGGAAAAACAGCAAATATGCTGAAGCGTTCACTCATCTCACATCCATTCGCAAAAATCATCGGCTATTAACGAAATCCCGACTAGAAGATGTATGGCTGGCCAGGACTAGAACAAGATCTGTTCCTACCGATTCGATTCCATTTAGGTTTAATCTCTGGCATACAGATCTGGTTTGTTTGGGAGTCATTCTCACAATGGGAAGGGAATGAATTTGAATATCTTCAATAAGCCATGGTCCCTATATGCTCCAAATGAAATTACACCTGGACGATGGCAGGTCAGATATTAGACGGTGTTTCTTTCTTTGGTCTCTAAATCTTAATTACAAAGATTACTATTCAGCTGCTTCCACCAAGCTGGTAGAGCGGAAATCTGGAATAGGCACAAAAAAGTAGGCAGGCGCCCACATGATACACTCGATTAAGAGCTGTGCGCCAATAGTTTATGAGCTAGCTGCTTGTGAAACGTTGTTTCATCAGAAACGGATGACCTCTTTTAAAAATCCAACCAACCTCATTCGAGAAAATCATCAGAATGCCAAATAACATGTCTTAAAACAGCGCTCATTTCAACTTATTGTAATTATAACACCGCTAGTGTATCTACATAAATTTTATTCGCTAAATAATTTACGTATCTGAAATAAACGGTTGCCATAGCGTCATATGAAAGTGTAATTACGTTAAGTATTAAATAATTCCACAATCAATATTTTTCAATTTTCAAAAAGGACATATTTTTTAATGGGTTTCTGTAAATCACTTAAGAGGCTAGATTTTTTGATTTTCTAATAAATTTTTATTAGTGGATAAACGTATCTCTAAAAAAAATCACAGCGTGTACTTGATCGAGTGAAAATTCAAGGAAATATCTGCGGATAATGTTGATGCACAATCGCAAGAAATTAATAACGATCAAAATATGTTTTTTCTTCTTGATTTGTTCAACAAGCCACAGATACCTTTAGTGAACAGACGGGTCATCGGTTAAGTCGAGGTTACAACTCACTCCCTTCAAACGCTGTCACCAATCAGGGCATCGATACCTGACCTTGATCAAAGCTCAAAATTACATGACTATTGATATTGGTCAAACTTAATCCATTAATTAAATTCCAATTTTACTGTACCACTATGTATGCATGCCTTTCACACACACAATTATGATTAATCAAATTCTTTTCATTTCAATCGGAAAATAAAAGGAGATCATTCATTTCAAATCCCTATTTTATAATGAAAAAGAAATTAATTCAAACAAGAAATTTACTCAAAATATTCCGCAAAAAAATTCATGTAATTTATGCGAATTTTTAACAGTTTTATACCGGATTTTATAAAAATAATGCTTTGATAGAGACAATGCATTCGGTTTTAATAAAAGATGTGACAAATTTCTAAATTAAAGACACTGATTATACATCAAATCATTTTGCTTAAGATAATCATGATCTGATGAATCAATCATTAAGACATTTAAAATTATGTTTACAAATTTAATAAAAGGCATCTGCAATATTGCAATTTTTCTGCTCCCGATATTCATTCCTCTTAAATTATTCCATAAATATGAATTGGTAATAATATGCAGCTTGCATTAGACTTGTAAGTTAATTTAAAATTAGTGTTATACTTTTTTCCAATGGCGGGCACACACTTGGGTGACTAACCCTATGCCACAACAAGGCCACAAACTGCTACTCATTTGTCGTTACCCAGCGGGCACCTGTGAACCAAGTCACGGAGGCGAGTAGCGTTACCCGCGCCATACCACCACAAACCCGTTTATAGGGCGGGTCTCATTCATACAACATCACAGAAGAAAGGACAGGGAAACACAGAGAGAACAGAGAAGGAAAGAAACATCCATGCCCGAACCGGGATTCGAACCCGGGACCAACAGCTCAGGAGTCAGGAACGCTAACCACTCAATCATTGGACGGCAGTGTTATACTTTCTAACATAATAAAAGATATAATGTAAGAGATAATTGGTATTCCAACCGCTATTGTAAAGAATCTTAAAAGTTTGTAGGAATTGTTGGCAATATATACATTTTATAACTCCAAACAATTATATTTGTACTTAGTAACGTCTTAATGTGTTGAATAATAAATAAATCAAAAATTTCCTCGCAAAATTTTTTGTTTTATAAAATTTAACTTAAAATTGCTAAAAATTGGGGATCAGATTTACTGTACGGTCACACTTGGCGCGTTTTTTCGGCGCTAAATTTGGCGAACATTTTTACTGGAAACCCGGCAAACTAGTATTTTGGCGACCCTATTTGTCATTAATTTCTCATGAATATTTACCAATTTAAATTCATTAATATAAAATTTAATCAAAAAATTTTATGGATAATTTAACATATCAACTTAATTATTTTACCATTGGTGTTTGGAATCCATAAATCTGCGGTTTTGTTAATTTTGTAAAATTAGTTGAGCATATTGTTAGATACCAACAATGTATGATATATTTATCACAACTTTAAAAATTTTCCTCTCGCCGTTTTTCCCGATCGGAAATTCGTCATGTGGCGACTTTTTGAAAATTTCACCAAGGATGACCGTACAGTAAAATTTTACCAAAATTGGTTCATAATTAACAAAATATTAAGGAATATATTGAATATGCTTTTATTTAAGCACATTTAATACACTTTTCTTGTGTATGATGACGAGTATTCAAAACAAAAAAGGTAGTAGTACATAGCGATATAGTGAAACCAATACTAGAACTAAATAATATTTAGGTTAATAACAATATCAAATACCACCAAATTTTGAAGCAGGATCAAGGGATGAGATTCACGCATGAGCTGGTAACGAAAAACATCAGCGGAAGGACTTCAAGTTTTATTATTAACTCGCATATATTCATTCACCATGTCATTCTCTGATTCGAGCAAGGAAAATCAAACAAGATAAATTCATCTATTGATTGAAATTCCTCATATCACGAGAAACACAGTAAAGTAAGCAGGTTGCTATCCTCATAAATATTACCTTCAGCCAACAATGCTGCATTTTCATGTTAGGAAGAGAGATGAGGTACAATCGTGACGTCATTTGTGATTCAAGAGACAAAGTACAGATATTGATCGATCATAAACGCGCACTGTACAATTTTATAGTATTAAGTTAATACATATATTAAAATTGATTAGAAATTTGATTGTGAAAGATGCAATGAAAATAACCAAAGCATTTCTTTTGTGAAAATTTATTTTAAATTTTCAACAAGGCATTTAAATTATTTGACTTGAATTCTTTGATGATTTATTTAACTACTGCAAGGTTGAATCATGTTATTATTACTGAATGTCACCAAAGTCAGCCTATAAAAAGCCACACGAGTATTAGAAGTGTGTTGAATTCAAAATTCAGATGCGCAGATTATTTTACGATGTTTATCGTACGTTATTGTGATAGGATGGATCAATTGACTTCAATCGACTTTCGAAAATAAATCACTATTGATTTTAACGCCAAGATAAGCATATTTTGATATCACGTAACGGATAACCAAACAGCTGAAGGTAGATGTACGATGAACACCACGTTCAGATGTCCAGTGAGCCAAGCAGAACTTCTTTTTAAAAAGTGTCCCGTTTTGATATGTCACAGGGAGAGAATGTAAAAATCTTCGGTGCACTGACATTGACAGATTTGCATGCAGAAATCAAAAACGCAGTTATCCATTTCCCATTATTTAACAATGGCTTGGATCAAAACCAAGACTTCCCATTATGAAAACTGGATCCTATTTCTAGGCCACGATGTAATCAAAAGCAGCAATTTTGACAAGACGTAGGGGACAGCCTATCGAGCAAAGGCCGTTATAAGACATCTTAATATTCTCCGCGTAATTTGTCCCCCATGTAGATTCCTCATAGATAGTGGGTCGTATTCACAAGTCGAAGACAGGAAAACCAACTATTCCAACAGACATGAATACTGATAGTAGAAACTGAACATCGGACTCCAATCTTCAACAATGCCTGAAATCAAACTCGAGATTTCATGCTCCGAAGAGTGATGTCGTATCACTAGGTCAACGATGAGCCCAAGTGGCAAATATCTAGCAGACTGAATTCTTGTGATCAGTTCACGCGCGAGTGTAATCGAATGTAACGATGAGTTAAATTTGTGAAGCGAATTTAGAACACATAATTTTAGCAGTCAAATATTTATTATCTTCTTGGATTGCATAAAACACAAGAATAAATTTACACGAACATTTTTCTTAAGCGAAACTTCTAATATTCTCAATAGTCTCTCGTTGCTTTTCCTTTTTTGAATCCAGAAGATCAGCCTGTGTTTCTATATTTCTTTTTTTTTAAAAAAACTAGTTTAGCTGTCTCGGCAGTTGTATCTCGCGGTCGTCGGAATCACTATAGCAGCTTGATTGGATTAGTGCAATTATAGCAAACGAACGCCATGGAGTCTCCAGTTAATCGTATGCTCTCTATAAGTAGGAACTGAATGTCCCATGCGACCGTGTGTTAAGAATTGACCTACTTGCTACAATTGACAATTAATGTCTCCAATAAAATAGGGATCTCAAAGAACTGTACTTTAGACAACGAATTTTATTTAGGTACACAAAATATTATCAGATAATCACTTTCAATTATGAATAACTTATTGATGAAAAATAAATATTATCATGTACTTAATATAATATGTTGTTGTCTTGTGCCAGCTAGGCTAGCATTATGGGGTGCGCCGCTCCACTTTTCAAACTGAACTATATTTTGGTGTGGAGTCCGATTTCCTCAGTGCACACATGCTATAGGTACCCGTTTATAGAGTAGGCAACCATTCGCTACCCATTCATACAAGGAACGGACAAAAACAGGATAGATAGAGAGAGAAAGTACATCCATACTCGAACCGGGATTCGAACCCAGTACCTTTCTATCCGTAGTCAGGCTGATCACTAAAGTGGTTAGGTGGCGTTATATTGTTATATTATGCAAAAAGAAAGACATAATGTGACATTGCACTACGAAGTGCTAACATATATGGCTGCATAAGAATTACTTTAAAATATTGCAACAGGACATTTAGATTATATAATTTCAATGAATCTCTCCATTTTTTAAAAAATGTTAGAAATATGCAAACTTAGTCAAAAATATTTCACAATAATTTGAATTTTATATTTTAATGTAACGATTTTTAACAGTAAAAATTTACTATACATTTTTTAATATTTTATTTTATATCTTTCATTTTTATAATTTATATTAAGAAAAAAACACATCTAATAATAAAATTTGTCTAAATATGATTCTAAGTTTGACAGGTATTTATTAAATGGCATTTTACACAGAAATTATAAAATTTTTAAAATATAGATGGAAAAATAGCCCCAATATTTTGGGATAAAATATTTAAGGTTTTTTGCGTTCGTAAGCAAATAATTAATTTGCGTTGTGTACAATTGGGAATAAGTAATTTATCGATAAACTTGTAAAGCCCTTTATATAAAAAAATAAATAAAAAGTTCTAGTCTTCTTATATTTTTATTGACGAAAATTTTTTTTAGAACATCTTTACAACGCGATTATAAAGTCTTTTTCATGGATATTTATTGTTTGATAACACCAGAATTTATATGGTCAGCCGCTGCACGAATACTAAGGTTTAGAAATCAAAATGTATTCTGAATCCGACAAATAGAGATCAAAACCTACTAAATAGTGATTTGAAAGCAGTATCGCTGTTTACTGATAAAAATCGGGATTAAGATTATTTGTTATATTATTTATAAAATCTAAACATACAAAATATGAGAAAATAAACTTGATGTATTTTACCTCACATGTAATGCAAATTTCAACATCAAAAGTATTCATTCTGATATTCCATATCTTATAAAATTTTAAATAACTTTGATGATATGTCTGATAACAACATTTTAAAATTAAATCAGAAATATGAGATCTAATTAATCCCAATATCACAATCCCCAAGACTATGCCTAAATATATTCCTCTTTTAGTTCTACAAATTTAAAGTGGAGTACTTAACTTTAAAATTTCCATATTCATCAAAATGAATATTTAAACAATGTAATTTTATTAATGAATAATTTCGTTATCGTGTTTGATAAAAATTTAGAATATATTTAATTTCAAATAATGTCCTCATTAAAATAATTTAATCGCAAACAATATATATATTTTTTTCTTTTAATTCCCGAAACAAACCGCAGGGTTTATTCGAAACCCTCAAGAAATAACAGTAAAAATTAGTTCTTTAATTAATGTTCCACGATACATGGATTATCAATGTATCTTTGGAATTTTGAGTGAATTATCATTAAACTACTTTTTAAAAAGAGTTGTTTCTGAAGCCTACTAATTAATTCTTCCTCAAAGCCAGAAGGCTTAATATTTAATTAGTCGATCTATATCTTCAATATTTTTAATGTAAGAGGAAATAATCTGAATTTAAACAACCTCATTAGAGCTCACAAATATTTCTCAAAGGATATTTAAAAATGTAACTTCAGAAGATTTACAATCATTGTTTACAACCGATGACTGATTTTAAGAGAAAGAAAACTTAAATAGAATTAATTTTTCTGTGTGTGGTATGTCGTAAAATATATTCATTAATTTGGAAAATGTTTCATACAGTTATCAAATGTAAAATATTACTATTTTCAAAAATTGCGCATATGTAGTTGTCTAACAATCATTTACATTTTTAAAAGATTTAAACAAAATTATTTTAATATTTTTCGCTGAAAGAATAAAATTTATATCTCTGAAAATTTCCTTATTATTTTATAATTTACAGATATTTTTGAAAATTAGTGACAATTATTTTTATAACATCCCATTATATTTTGATTTCTGTTCCAATAAGAAAATTGTTCTTTATTAATTGATAAAATTTTTTAATGTTTTAATTTAGTACAAATTTAGGCACAGGTGCCGTATAATCCATGATGCCAAGTTCTGAGATTGACAAGTTTTTGGTGGATTTTCTTATATATCTGACAATCTCGATTTTATTACGTCATACATGTGGAGACATATAAGAATTATTCAGAAAATTCCATTTTGTTAACCCTTGTATTTACGTCATTGCGTACGTCATGATACGTCATCTTGGCAACATTTCTTCATCGGCAAAAAATTCAGAATTTGGATTATAGACACCTGTGCTCAAATTTATATTTTTAACTTGATTTTATTATTATCAACTATTAAATTAAATAATGGAGGGATGTTATGTCTGTATATTTATATGTCGGAGTAGAAGCTTGAGGTTTTTCCGAGCTTCTGCTTAGCGATGCATAAATAATTTTTTAAAAATACTATAGTAGTCCTTACGGAATGTAGATGGAAAAAAAACATCCCTATAAAACGTTTTAACCATAGAATATTCATTAATTGGTTCCAAATTTAAAATGATTATCATCTAGCATTATTTAGCCTTCTTCGTAGTTTCATCTTTGTAGAAAGTATTAAAACACTTTATATTCAAAATACTAAATTCCTCATACGCTGGTAGTTTCAATATGGCTATTTAACTTCTATTGAATAAGTCAAAAGTGACTTATATAAAAAAAATAAAAGTTACAATTTAATAATAATATAAAATAAAAAAAATTTAGTATAATTTTGAAATAAATTTATTAAATAAGATCTAAACTGATATTCAATTTGCGTTATAAAAAACTGGTAGATTTAATTTTTGTGAACTTTTTTTTAAAAAATGTGACGTGTTTGTTTCACATTTACATAAAGACAATGCTTTATTACTAGCAAAAGTTGCTGCTTTGTATGTACACTTTGTTGATATCATTAAGTCTCAAAGTTAAATAAGTTATAGAAATGTGGGTTATAAGTTTTAGAATCATCTTTTAAGTCAGTTAGTTTATAAGCAAATAACCATTTCAATACGTCTTCACGCCTTTATTTAGACACAGTTATTAGAAATCTAAGTTTCCATTTCTGCATAAATGGTGTTCATTTGAGTAAGAATCCCGCATACCTTAACTGGCGCGAAAATATTTCATTAAACAACTGTGATTATTGTACATAACTCTACAGATTATTTAACAGTAGAATAACTAATGGTAGTTAATTAGTAGTTTGTAACTTTGATTAAGAGTGCTTAAGATTCTGATTATATTATATTATATATGAACACATTAAAATGATTTTGGGAGATCAGGTTAGTGATTAAAATACGTTAGAATATGCAAAAACATATGTTGTACACATACAATTTCAGAAATATATTTACAAATGGATCATATCCAATGGCATCACGTAGATGATCTACATTTTAAAATCAGTGGGAACATTTGATACTAATTTTAAGAACTAATTGTTATTTTATGAATGTTATGTTAAAATATTGAGACAAAAGCCAGATTATATAGGGCAGTTTACATTGCATCTTTATTTTTCTAATGTTAAAACAACATTCAAATGTATTTTTTTTAACATTTTCAATTTCAAACTGCACCTAAGAACGATGTTTTTCATTGTTAAAGAAATTAAAATCTTTCAATAGATCATGTATTCCTCAAGGAAAATTGTCTTAACATTCTATGTTATGTTTCAATTCAGATATAACAAAAAAAAATATTGGTTATGGTAATGTAATTGATATTTTTGCAGAAAGTAAAATTGGGAAAAAAATCACTGAAATAGAAATGGGAACAAATCTATTATAATACAACTTAAGTATCAATTTATATATAAATAGTAAGTATTATACAATCGATATAACGCTGGTTAATATTGATATAATATTGATTTAACATTGAAAATTATCTTATAACAGTATTGCATGTAATTACAAAATTAAAATTATATACAGTACTATTTATAATCCCTCTCTATTGCATAGAATTTCTAATTATGTATGTTATTTATTCATTGTTATTTTTATTTATTGTTGTTGTGAAGCGAGGGCCCCAAAGTAGTTTTTATCCAGGATCCCAAATAGGCTAAGTCGGGCCTTGGACGAACAATACACAGAGGATGCAAATCGAATTCCGCCGATAGCTTATTTGTTTGATATAGGATGATTTCACCGATTTTGATATTAAATTTCACTGACTTAGGCCGTAGTTCTCACTATCAGAAGGTAGTGAGTTCGAATCCAGACTCAAACGAAGATCCGTCGTGTTCGCTAAAGACGGCTGCGGCACGTTAAAAATGGATGTGATCGCAATGTCCTCCAAGTGAAATAATACTTCTGAGGATGGCAGGCTAAGTATTGGGAGTCTTCTGCTTGCTCCCTGCTTAAAAATCACAAAGAGTCTAACTGGCTGCTTCTATCTAACTGGTAGAGCCAACACCCCCTAGATGTATCTAGGGGGTGTTGGTAGAGCCCAACTCAGGGCTAGGTTCAAGGAAGCATGCTGGTAAAACCGCAACATGCATCAAAATGTTTTGAAAATTACATTTCTTGACTCATTACAAATATACCCGAATTTGTGTTAAAGAAAATTGTGATAGTAATGACTATGCCTATAAGTATTTGTAGACGTTTCTATTATAATGAAATTGCATTTGCATGTTTCTCGCACTAATAGCCTAATATTTTGTTTTCTCTATTTATTTATTTCTATTTGATTACTAAAATCATACATCGACTTAAATCATATGCTGATCCTAATAAGTTTATCATTCAATTCGACATATAATTTAAGTTCATCCATCAAACTAAATAATACACTCATAGCTATTTATTTTTTCTTATAATAAAGCAATCGATTACTATACGATAATATTTACAGTTCTAATGAGATCGGTTATTGAGAATTGAATAATATACATCAGTTATAAGTTTACCATTTAGATACTTTCTCTAAGTTATATGTAACTTTTACTTTGAAAGTAATAATAATTTATTTCATTATTTCAAAAGAATTCTTTTATAGCAATTTAGATGGCATCCATTCCATAAGAAAAAAGACTTTTGAGTCAACCCGAGATAAGTAAAGGATTTAACAAACATATCATCAAGTGTTGCTATGATACGGTACATGAAAATTGAACACTAGTTTTAATTGAAGATAACTTATGAGATAAAGAGCTGTTTTTATTGTTATCTAAAACTTTAGCTGGGCAAGGTCGACTCTGATTGCCATTCCTTAAGTGCATCGATAAATTGAGTACCAAGCATGCTTGGGAACTAAACACTGGGGATTTCGCGTTAGGCTGACCACCTAATTAGGACATATGCTACACGGCTGTCGTTCTATGAGTTTAGTTTTAATAGATGTTAATTGATGAATTATTAATTACGTTTAGCAAACATATAGCAAACGTTTTGTTGTGTTTAAGTTAAAAGTTTCTATGTTATCATTTAATTTGTCAAACAATTTAACAAAGAATGGAGAACAACCCTTGGCATTTTGCTTATTACATATAATTTATTTGAATATCCAGTAAACACATTTTAGATACTTAAGCATGTTTTCGTATTATGTAAATATAGATTTCTACGAAAAAGTGGGTTGAATAGGATTTAATAAATTCTTATATCATTTCTTGCATAAGTTGACAAATCTTATGCAAAATTGCCATTCATAAGATACAAATCCTGTACTTTATTTTTTAATATTGAATTTAGAGGAAACGTTTTATTACAGATGTTTAAAAGAAACCACATCAAAGAAAACTAAATACGAGTTTTATAAATAGGCACATTTTCAAAATTTTTTACACAAAAGATATGGAAAAATATTGAACAAAGTTAAGAAGTTATAAGTTCAGAAATAAATAAATTTATAAAGAAAATTTTCAATTTCCTCAAATTTTGTTATATTACTGATTGAATTATTATCCATAGATAACTTAGAATTGCGAAAGATGCTTTAATTAAGTAATTCAAACAGACTGCGTAGATTTCCTTAATTTTTATACTAAGCAAATCTACGCAAATAGCATTAGCTGTTTTTTTGAAAACATTATCACAAATTTTTAGCGAATAATTCAAGTAGAAGCAAGAAAATATTTGCTTTCAAAATGATTGATTTCTTATTGTAGAAGAAGAACATTGAAAGAAATATTATATGATATCTTAGAAATTTTTCTATAATTTTAAAACTATATTACTAATAACACTTAATTGTAATATTATATAAACATGCAAACAAGAAACACATACACAAAAGTACTTAAACTGGATATTTACTCAAAAAAAAGGGGAACAGGATTTAAATATGAGTGAGAACTTTAAAAAATTCTTAAATTATGAAGGAAAAAATAAGGAAATTTGCAAATAATAAATTAAAAAATTTCCTTGAAAATTTATATATATATATATATATATATTTTTTTGAAATTTTTAATATAAATCTATTAGAGCCCATCACATGTTCAAATTGAATAAAATACAGAAGCTATATAATAATTATTATTATTTCAATGATAAAAACTCCATAAGATAATGCTTAAAATAATGACAACAATGAGAGTTACAGATCGAAAAATATTATTTTCCATTATTATTGAATAGTAAGGAATCAGAATTGTGTAAGAAATCGATTCAATGCAAGGTTTATAGTATTTATCAAAATTTGTGGAATAGAAGTCAAATACATTAAAAAATACAATAAATCTCAAATGCAGTCAAGTACAATAAATTTATTATTTGCAAACTAAAACAAACTTTACTGTTATTAAATTATGTTTTATATTACGAATATTCCTTTGACATTGCTGTTTTTTCCCCATGTGTTCACATAGACAAGTGAGTCAGGAATTCTAATCTTCAAGGAAAAAAAAAAAAAACCCTGTTCTAACAAAATAATATAATTCAATAGATATTATATGTTAAAATAAGTTTCGCAATTTAATAAACTGGAATTTTCTTAGATTCTGTGGAATATACTAGTTGGTTAAAGAATTTATTTGATTAGAATTTGATGTACATTTATTTGTTATTTAACTGCTAATGATGGATTGCTCCATTTGTGTGAGATTCATTGCGGTTGAAATAGAATAGACTTACTTTGCCCTCAGAGATAGCTCCCTGTCGTTGGGACACACCCATCTGTCCTTAGTCGACCCAAAATCCCCCATACTCCCACCCCGGGGTCGGAAAGAAGAGGAATAGGAATCCAGTTTGATCGGTGTTCAGTTATCAGGATCTGCAAAGAAATGATTTTCGTTATTTTTACATTTAACTTTAAAAAAAAGTCAAACAAAAACATTTTACTAGGACAAATTTATATACCGTAAATAGGACAACAGATTTTGAACTAAATTTTGAAGAACAGGACATTTGCAGTTATTACAGCATTTCCGAAATTAAATTTTGAAAATTCACAGATCAGTACATGACAGTTGTGTGGCTCATCATATCATAAAATATGGACAACATATATTTAAGAAATATATAAGAGTAGGATAAATATATAAAAGTAGGAAGGATACATAAGAGTAAGACAGATATATATATAAGAGTAGGACGGATACAAAAGATATTTGTAATTAAGGATATATAAGAGTAGGATGGATACATAAGATATTTTTGTAGTTGAGGATATATAAGAGTAGGACAGATATATAAGAGTAGGGCGGATATATAAAAGTAGGGTGGAAATGTAAGAGTAGGGCGGATATATCAGAGTAGGACAGATATATCAGAGTAGAGCAGATATGTGAGAGTAGGACAGATATATCAGAGTAGGGCAGATAAATCAGAGTAGGGCAGATAAATCAGAGTAGGGCAGATATATCAGAGTAGGACAGATATATAAGAGTAGGACATATGTAATTCATACAGCGTTTCCGAAATATAATTTTTTCCAATTCACAAATCAGTGCAGACAGGTTGTGTGACTCATCACAGCATAAAGCTTGCATAATAGTATTTTTAATAATGGCAAAACGTCTTTAAGAAAATGGCTTTTATAAAATAATGCAAGTCACCGATGTGCAGTGCTATACAAATGATTTGCAAAAACGGACCATCTGTATAACATTTGCAAATGTAAAAGTTGATAAAAATGAGATAGTCGCTGTGCAAGTCTCAATTGACATTCAAATTCTCTGGTGCAGAAGGTTGACTTTAAGAGAAAACACTCTATAGAACGTTTTTCTACCCGATGACTTCTAATTCCTCTGTTGCATTAAAAGCAAATTTGCAACAATTCAGGTATTGTCAAATAGAACCGCACATAACATGGCTACATGAAAAGATCCCGTTCTGTACACCACGGTTATCGAGTTGATATTATTTCGTAAAAATCAAAGTGAACAGAAAGAAATTGTTTTATCAAATAGTAAACAATGTATTTTAAATTTTGCATGCGTGAAAAACGATGATCATCTTCCCATTAATATCCACAATATCAATATTTAAATTTGAAAAAAAAAAATACCAAAGACAATCCATTAAATAAACTTGTACTATGTGTGAAATTACAGCATAATTTTATATTTTATTATTTTTTTTTCAACCATTTATGACTACAACAGGGTTAAAACCTGCTTTGTCATTAAGCAGCTGCAGAAAATATGTTAACACGTTAAAAATGTTAAATATTTGAAATCACAACAGAATCCATCAATTCCAGAGCTTGAATTTTTTGTGCGCTCGGTTAAGAGGTCAGCCTAACACAAAACTCCCAGTGTTTAGCTCACAAATATGTTTAGTACTCATAAATCTAAGTTCACTTTGCCCAGCTAAATAAACCTTGAAATAAACCTTGGACTTGTGCATTGGGAGCGCGAAGCGCTATCACTACGCCAGTGGGCTTCATCATTTTTCAATATTGGTCACATTTTTTTTAAATCATGAGAGTATAATCTAAAGTACATACATCGTCCAAATTTCATACCGTTAAAACCAATACAACGAATTGCATTGCAAACTTAATAGGAGAAAATATACTGACCGACATTGAAAATGCAACACCAAATAGAAGTTGTCAGAAGTGAAGAAACTCGACAAACAGAGAGAGATAACAACGAACAATAAGTCATCTGTATTTCGAAATAATATGCATAATAAAGAGCGAAAACAGGTTCGGGTCAGTAATTTGTACGACCAATGTGGACGACGATACACGAAGCAACACGTCTAGGCATAAAGTTAATGAGAGAGTAAGGACGATGTCCTAAGGAATAATTCTTCATTTCCTGTCCATAATTTGCCAAAATACGTATTCTGAAGGAGATAGTGTCAGGGTCTGCAAATTGGCGTCCAATCATATCCCAAACGTGACGTATTCGATTGGTGAGTGATCTGGCGAGCATGGTGGACAGGGATGCAGCTGCACACTTTGCAGGGTATGTTGGCTGATGCGAGCAATGTGCGATCGATTGTTATCCTGCTGATAAAGGACACTGGGTACTTCCTTGAAGGTAGGAAAATGTTACCGACCGCAGCACATCATCCACGTAATGTTGGGCTGTCATAGTGCCGTGAATATGGACTAGAGGTGACCTGGAGCCATACGCAAAGGCGCCCCAAACCATAATGCCGCGTTGTCATGCGTTGGGACATTCTGCAGTTGCTGCAGAATTAGACCTATCTCCAAGTCCACGCCACACACGTACTCGGCGACTATCACTCAAAAAACAGAATCGTGACTCATTTGAGAAGAGGATCCTGTGTCACTATGTCGTCTACATCGCTCTAATCCGGCACCATTCCAGACGTTGGCGTCTATTCTGTGGAGTCAAAGGCATGAGGCAAAGGCATCTTAATGGACGTCATGAGCATTGGCCACTAACAATCAATCGATGTCAAATGATTGTGCTATATATAAGAGCATCCAGGGTGTATTTCACAGGCTGCAGAATTTCGTAGACGAGCTTTGCGAGGCCACCACCGCTTCCCATAGGACACATCGATCCACGCCGGCTGACGTCATTGTAGCTGTATCGGCACCCTGTAAACGTTCTACAGTTCTTTGTTCCAATCTATGCCACAGCCGGTGCACTGTGGTTGCGTCCAGGTATCTCTCAGCTGCGATTTCCGGTAATGACGACCCTGGTTTTCTCAGTCTGATCACCATGCCCCTTATAAACTTGCATGTTTGCTGGAACTGACTTTGTCAACGATGGTTTGGCATTCCCTGCAATTACAGGCGTCCTTTGTGACAAGAATAAACTTTCAACAATTATTTTCCAAGCAGGAATAATGGCGCGAATATTGCCCACTGTTCCAGTTCCTCGCCTTATACCTTATCCTATGTGCGCTCCAGAGCTGCGCATTTTATATCATTTGCATAACTCGGTAAGGTGCGTCTACCCTGAAATTTACATAATTTTCCGGCCACTTTTTCTTGGAGTTGCATTTTCAATGTCGACCAGTGCAAATTATGAAAAATCAACACAATAGCTTTAAATGTTAAAGTTATTAGTAAAATCGAATCTTTAATATAAAAATGCTTAGAAACTAAGATACTTATGATTAATTTTCTTCCACTAAGAGAAATGTTAAGCAATCATATTACTTAATATTATTTAGATAGTGTGATAATATGTGAAAAGAAATCAGAGTTGATCCCATCATTTGAACACAGTTAGACAAATTACGAGGTATATTTAATTTGTAAGATTCAACAATTTAATTGATTAGTAGACATTATAACATTTAGTTATAAATTGTTACATTATCAAATTTTCCAATTTTTTTAAGTATTAATCTTTATCAAATTGTTTTTTTGAAACAATACTTGTGCTGCACTATTTATATTTTAATTTTCTATGAATTTGAATTAGATAAGAATTTGGGCTTTCACACACTATGCATATTTGCTATTTTTAGAAAAAAAAATAAAGTTTTCAACCACATGAATAATGATATATATTTTTAAATAATGCAGCACGAAACTCTGAATTTATACTAGTATGGACATAAATAGTTGTATCTATTACTTACACGCAACAAAATGTTGGCATGCATAGAAAAAAAGTACTTAAATGATTCTTCATATCAGCTATGAGTAATACAGGAACTCACCAGCAAATAGAAGCATGGCTAGAGGCAACAAGCTGGGAGGAGGACGAATTTTCAATGAACGTCCGGCACAGCTAGCGTGATATCCGGCACTGCTGATCCGGCACGATCCTTCTCATTTACTTTCCTGCAAGACATGAATAAGTAAGTGCCATATTATTAGATTAATTGGCAGAAAAGGGGCGGGTCACAGAAGAATGATTATAGAGAAGACAATTAGAGCAATAGATTGGGGATGGAATTAATTATTAGATCTCCAACAACTGAGCAGAGAAGAGGAGATTATTTACTGATGACAGGAAAATATTCATAAAGTAGAAAAATCTCCTAGGGACCTTATAATAAAGTATTAAGTGTAAGATTTAAGTAGTAAGAAAAGATTAAATATGTACGTTAAAAAATAGATATTATATATATATATATATATATATATATATATATATATATATATATATATATATATATATATATATATATATATATAAGAAAAAGATAAGATACTAGATAGATAGTAAATAGATATTCTATTTCTTAGTTTTTAACTCTATTTTCTCGGATTTGTGTATTTAATCCATGATAATAATTTGTAATAATAATCGAGATTATATAAATACAGCAAAGATAATGAAATTAATATCATTTATTCTAATTGATAATAGTGTATATATAAATAGTCAATAATAATGGTAATAAACTGTCTACAAAGAAATTAATTTTAAAATGAAAAAGGAATAGTAAAATGAAAATATAATTTACATCATTTATTCTAATTGATAGTGATTATATATAGCTGGTTTTACTGTCATCAGAAACAATTCTGAACATCCAATACATAATGTAACTCACAATTCAATATAAATATGCTCAGAAGCACTTCATAATTAAATTCATTTCTAAAAACGTAGCCGCAACACATTTTTATGGAATGTAAAAATGATGGATTAATTTTCATATCTTGAAAAAATTCATATACATTACTTTGCAATTATATATATATATATATATATATATATATATATATATATATATATATATATATATATATATATATATATATATATATATATATATATATATATATAATTGTAAAGGGAAATAATATGCTATCAGTTTTTCCTATATCTTTCTGACTCTTTTCTTTGTATGGTAATAAAGGATGTTACTACAAGCTTAAAAAGTACGTTAAATATAAGTTCATTACGTTTTTCAAAATTTTAATAAGTATAGTAAATATGCAAGTATCTTTTTACTCAATATCTTGTTTTTTTTACTGCAAATAATATAAAATTTTAAAACAGTAAATATACTAGAAAAATTTTAACCAATGTTAAAAGTCACTAAAATGTATATTTTATTAAAATTTGTGTTTTAAAACTTCAAACATTCATAGAAAATACAAAGTACATTAAGATATGTCTTCTTAATTTAAATAAAATGAAAAAATTCTGAAGTGCATTTATTATATTATATTATTTATTATTTGAGGTATATACTCTGGACATATTCCCACATAAAATATATAAAACACACACAATAATATCAATACATAGCTTTATTAGTAAGAAAATGTATATCATATTAGAGTAGATTTATTTATCGATTTAAGCCATAATAAAATGCACTAATTATTGTTATAACTCACGTTCAAAAATATCGATTTAACAGTTTTATTCCTTTATATATGTTTCATCGCCATTCAACAAAAAAATTCTTTTCCATACCGTAAGGATCTTTAATTTACTCAATGCTTCTTTAAAGATATTTTCTGAATATTCAATTACTTAGTTTGAATTCAGAAGGTAAAGTTAATTAACTACTCTTGGCAACTTTCAGAGCAAAACAATGAAAAAACAAAATATGTTTTGATGCATTTTCGAGGGAAAAAAACCAAAATTGTTCCTCTACCAGAAAGTGAATTAAGAAGCTCTTAATTCATTTTATCTTCTTCAAAAGTAGAAAACAGCAGCATGAAATTGTTTAAGTGTAGAAAGAATTCTTGTATAATGAAAGCGAAACATTTAAACTCCTACAATATGTAAATATTCTCAATTTTTTTATATGATTTTATAAGTACTTCAACAATTTCTATACATTACAATTACGTGTACTGAAAAGTTAAATTTTCGTAACATTAAAGATAGATTACTGCAAACATTTTTTATAGTTTATTTTAAACAGATGAGATATGGAAGTTAATAATTTATAAAAAAATATCATTCCAGGAAGAAAATTAATTACAAATCAACTTAATAATATTAAAAGATTATAATTAATTTTTTCACATTTATTCTTCTTTAAATAATACAATTTAGCAATTTTTACCATAATTTTTAATCTGGAATATGTGGCCAAGCAGTGTGGCGAAGAAAGGCAATCCAGCTTATAGTTGAAAGGTTCAGGTTCGAAACCAAGACAAGTCAAATATTATCACGATGAGTATTAATGGCTAGAACACTAAAAATAGGTTGTAGTCACGATATCCTCTATGTGTAATATAATTTCGGTAAATGGCGCATACTAAATCTGGAGTTTTTATTTGATTTCTGTCTCTGAATTTCGAGGACCCAATCACATTTTGAGTGAGTCATACAAATTACATGTTCCCCACTATACCAATTAAAAATAATTCTGTACTTTATACGGCCGTCAGCTTAAAACAACTCAGAAATAGGCAGCCATTGGGAAAAAAAGGTTCCGAATAAGAGAAACACATTAAATTATGAAACGTGTATAGTAATGAATTCCTTTTTCTTATACATACATTGTTAGAATACTTTATTTCTATCATGAATCTTAACAATGTGTGTAAAAAAATTAATCAACTATTCAATAGCAAAGAGTAAACAATAATTTCAGTCACACATACACATTTTCCGCTTGTTATTTAAAAAAATATCATATTTTTGATCAAGGCAGTTACAAACCATGAGCAGTTAAAAAATTGCAATAAAAATGTCAGGACTTAAAAGTTTCATTGTAATCTGAGATATAATATCGCCTGACAGTTTTCATCTCACTTATTATCATGAATATCACAGCTTCATTCTTGTCTAAATTATTGTTTTGCTGTAAATGAAATTATAAGTAATATCAATTATAAATTTTTTTACATTGGTAAATACCAATGTTAAAAGAATTAAGATATTGCATAAGAATTTGTAGTATTAATACTAAATAATTACTTTCTTTTGCTAAAACATAATCTAAGCAAACCAACAAAATAATCCAATCGTCTCGAAGTTTCGCATGCAAATGATATTAAAAAAGTAGGCAAATTAATTCGTTTTCAAGATTGAAGAATCTCCAATTATGATCATGGCATCTCTAATTATGATCAGGTGTTTATACAGCGTACAACCAACACTACTTGAAATACATAAAAATTGCTGATGGATCACCTTTTCTCGTTATTTGAATTACCTGAATAGACATTCAGTAATATCATAATGTCCTATTGAAGACGAACAGTCAACTGGATGATTTTTGGCACAATCCAGTGCTTGAGTGACAGAAACTAACTGTTCTATCTGTGGTAGTTTCTTGTTAGTTTAGCCTGCGGTAGTTGAAACTAACGATAAGCTACCACAGGCATCATTCGCATAGGACTGGGAAAAGACGCAAAGATTGTTACAAAGAATTCTATCTCTGATTGAATGCACTTGAAAGTTCTTGAATGGAAGGCCAGACTGGGTGATTTGGAAAGTGATTCTCATTGTAGTATGTTAAGTCTGATATTCAATGTTCTACTGCTTCCTGCATACTAACCGTGTTGTCTTACAACATGCCATTGCACATGATTTAAGCAGAGTCTTGGCCGAGCTGGCAGCCGAATGGTTAGCACTCTTGCCTTCGGTTCAACAGTTCGTGGGTTCGAATCCCACCTTGGGCATGGATGTTTGTAATGGTTCGGAATCCACTTTAAACCGTAAGTCCCGGTCTAATTAGCCCTCGTGTGCAAAAAATGACCGTTGAGCGACAAACAAACCAACCAACTAAGCAGAGTCGTGCTTGAGGCCGTGGTGGTTTGGTTAATTAGGGTGTCGTTCTCATTATCGGAGATTTTGAGTGCGAATCCCGATTTAACCAAAGGTTCGAAATATTCAATAAAGTGGCTGGAGTACTTTAAATAGGTGGTGGTTATGGTTATAATTCCTCCATGATACCTCTGTGGGTGGCAGGTTAAGTATTAGAGGTTCTTCTGCTTTGTTTCTGTATCTAAATTACGAAAAGAGTCACTTAGGTGCTCCCACATAATTGGAAAGCCGTTCGACTTTCCAATTAGGTGGGAGCAGGCAAATGCAACAACAACTACTGATTTTGCTATCATCCGCACTTCACAAGCGATATAATTTTGATCATTTGATCCTTCTGAACTTGTTATCTGCCAAGTAAATTCTGTCATGGTATATACATTCTTTCTTATTGTTGCATTTTAGGTGATAAATAGTCTGATTTGTAAACCAATTGAAGCAATAACGAAATTTTCTGAAGTTTCACTTTTGAGAATGTCTTAACCAAGCAATTGAAGATTGGATGATAAACTTTCTACAACTTAGTGTGATTACTTTATTTTATTTACATTTATCATTAATTGGTTATATATAAAATAAGTGTAATTATTATGACCGCAATGGTACCTGTATATATGAGGTCTTTGTTTACAGATATACATAATAGACGCTCGTTTTTGCGAACCTCTAATTTACGAGCATTCAAGATTTTACGACTTAATGAGTAGTCCCGCATATGCTACTAGACGTATAGATAAATTTAATTCCCATTTAATAACTGAAATTTTGAAAAATATTTTTGTGAAATTATTTTTATGCATCTTCCTGTCGCTTACCTTTTATTGTCTGAATTTTTTTAAATTCTTTTTTTCATTCTATGGCAAATTGTAATTTGTTTAACTGCCATTAAAAATCGTTTTCCCTAAATACAGCTAGAGTATGTTACATAGGTCGTGGTTGCAATGTTCTCCAAGTGAAATGATAGATACCTCTGAGAATAGCAGATGAAGTATTCTGGGTCTTCTGCTTGCTAACTGCTTCTTAACTATAAAGATTCCGTAGTAGTAGTTTTCATTTTACTGTTAGAATTCAATTCAGGGCTACATACAAGTTTGGCATCGTATTGTCATGATTTCTACGACTGCGAGATTGCGCTGCGGTTTGATTGGTTAGGTTTGTTTGTCACTCAACGGTCATTTTTTGCGCACGAATGCTAATTAAACAGGTACCTACGGTTTAAAGTGGATTCCGAACCACTACAAACATCCATGCCCAAGGTGGGATTCGAACCCACGAACTGATGAACCGAAGGCAAGAGCGCAAACAATTCGGCTGCCAGCTCGGCGAGATAGCGCTGCGGAGGCAGCAAAATCGAATTTTAAAAACAGAAGAGAGAAAAGCGAACTTATCGGAGAAATTCTATTTTAAAAAATGAGAATGTGTTAGTGTCAGCTTTCATTTATAAAATGTACGTGTAAATTTTATTTTATGTTCTGTTCAATCACAGAGGATAATAAATATTTGATTGCGTGCTAAATTCGCGTCACAAATTTAATTCATTGTCATAACATTATCAATCTAACAATGTAGTTCTGATATGACGTAAACACACAAATCCAAAACTCATGCAAAGCTTTTCTCTTGTCAAGATTTAAATTTATTCTCTGGCATGAAATGTTCCTGGAATTTAAATTTATAAAGAAAATTTTTTGCCATTCGTCAAAGTCTGAGGAAACGATGCAAAATAAATTAGTTTCCGTTCAGTGATAAAAAAAAAAGTAGCTTCGTACAAAAGATTTGGAATTAAAAGTGCACTAATATTATTCAAAATTTTTTATATACAGCATTTTTTTTTCGAAAATGCATAAATCAAATACTTTACATAGCAATTTAATTTTTCTAATGAAATATGAAAGCAACAATTTAACTTAAATGTTATTTTTAGTTCTATATATATAAAATTTTCTCTTTTACATTATAATGTCTAATATTATCATAAGAAAATCTTTCTTGTAAAATATTTTTTAAACTATTTTATGCGCTTCAGGCAAGATATTTGGACTTCTTATCTTTATAAAAAAGTTAAATTTATCTTTAAAAAAACGCGAGCATATTTAACTTTTTAATTAAATTCCCAACTAAAATATAAGGCAGCGTTAAGCCTTTTTATTTAATTTGGAGTGGCTATTTCAAAAAACAATTTTAACAACAAAACATAATGTTATCAAGGTGTCATCTTTAATACGAGGGTCACTCTAAAATTTTTTGAAATATAATTAGGTTTTTAAAGTTATACTTACAAAGTTTTAGGTGTGTTCAAAGTTTTCTCCTCCAGCATCAATGCACTTTTTTAGACGAATTTTCTTCAGATTAAATGCCTCGAGCCATTCATTTCTTCGAATAGATGAAAAAAATGCATTTATAGCCACATCAATCTCTTCTTCTAAATGAAAACGACGTCCACGTAAGTTCTTTTTTAGATTAAAGAATAACCAAAAGTCCCACATTGCTAGATCAGGTGAATACGGCGGATGTTCAATCATTTTAATTTGATTTTGTTTAAGAAACTCAACTGTTAATCCGGCTGTATGTGAAGATGCATTGTCATGGTGAAGCATTAGTCCCTTAACATTCAGTTCTTGTAGAAATTCTGGAAGATATTTAGTGGTAAACCAGTTTGCTGTTACTGTCCTCTGTCCTTCCAACTTGATGGCTTTGACCAATCTTGTACTTCTGAAGAAAACAGCATACATCACTTTTTTCAGTGCGCATTGTTTTTTCACCATTGTCGGCGTGGGATCATCTTCAAAAACCCATATTTTGGTTTCTTGACATATTGGAACGTCAAAAAACGGTATGAACGTTTCATCACCTGTTACAATTTTAGAAATGATGAGGTGGACGCCATCATTCAGCATATTAAGAGTTTCTGTACTGATTCTGACACGCTCCTCTTTTTGATGCTCAGTTTGATTATGGGGAACCCAACGGCAAACTACTTTTTTTATATGTAATTCTTCATGAATGATTTTGTGTATGGCTGCAGATCCGATGTTAAGTTCCTTCTGTTTCATTTGATAGGTACAGCGATTATCATCCATTAACATTTTTCGTATGGCAGACACATTATCTGGGATTACTGCCGACGGCGGCCTTCCTGTGTGTTCTTCATCCTGAAGAAAATTGCTACCTCTTCTAAATTCTATAAGCCATCTGAATACAGTAGCACGAGCTGGAGATTCATCACCAAATGCTAATTGCTACCGTTGAACGCATTCTTCTTGATTTAATCCTGCTTTGAAATCGTAGAAAATCATAGCGCGAAAATGTTCTCGCGTCAACTCCATTTTCTCTTCTGTTTAAAATTTATTCCACGCTAAACAAGTTGAAGTAAGTTAGTAAAAAATCGTCTTCTGTGTTAAAATACTTTGTACTTTAAAATTAAACCGTTATTTTTATTTTGCAAATTCTTGTCTGGGCGTATCTCAAAAATTTCAGAGTAACCCTCGTATTCAAGTGATAATTTCCGATGATGAGAGAATATACTAATTAATTATGATATTAAACATTGTAGAAAATGTAAACTTCCCTACAGAATTTTAAAATTATTAGCAAATACAAGACACGCCATTACACTGCCATAGACTGAAATTTTGGATCTAAGATCATACTATCCAGAAATTTCACCGCCAAAATTATGTAATGAAACAAGGATGATCGTAAAACAGCTATATAAGAACATCATGGAAGCAGAACTTGTGATTGAAAAGGACAAAGAACACACACGATATCTCCAGAATATAACTGATCCCTAGTTGAAGTGCTTTTCCAATTAAGACTGCAATTTCCAATCAAATTATCTTACAGTTATACAATTAACAAAGCGGAAAAATAAACTTTAAAATATTGCGGCACAAACCTCAAAGATGGCTGCATTTATGACGGTCAAGTATACCTGCACTCTAAAAAAAGTACTGTAATTTTACAGCAAAATGTGCTGGCGTTTTGGGCGCCAGTACAATATGCTGTAAATTTTACAGCATATTCGTAAAACTTTTACAGTTCTTTTTGCTGTAATTTTTACAGCAGTTTTCACTGTAATTTTACAGCCCTTTTCACTGTAATTTTACAGCACTTTTAACTGTAATTTTTACAGCACTTTTTACTGTAATTTTTACAGCACTTTTTATTGTTATTTTTACAGCACTTTTTATTGTTATTTTTACAGCACTTTTTATTGTTATTTTTATAGCACATTTTACTATGCATTTTGCTGCATATTCTACAAAACCTACTGCAATAGCTATTTACAGCTATCATCATGTTTTGTAAAGATAACAGTAGAGTATAAATCAATTTTGAAAACACATTAGCTAATTTCCTAACTATGGGCCAGTTATTATTAAGCAATTTTTTATATAATATACAAAGTACAAAAGCATAACTAATGTTATATAGCAGAAGATGTCATTTTTCAGAACATTTTGAGATCAATAGTTTAACTTTCAATACCTAACGAGATTGTTTAACTTTCTTACCTCAAAATCTTGGATCAAATCGTAACTTAATTGAATAGTTAAGAAGGTTGAATTTTTTATTACATATTTTTTTTAAAAATTCAGAAATAGCAGTTATATTGAATAAGATACTAAGCTTAGCATAAAATTGATTTTTGATATATCTGTGATTCTACAGATTCAGGATAAAAAGAAACCTTACAAAACATTCCATTTTACTAAAAATACCAAAGGGGAATTAGTTAATGAAGTAGTATTTTAATTATACTGTAAAGACAAAAAGTTTTCTTTTTGATATTGCTTAAAGTAATTGATTTTTTTGTATTATAATGTAAGCAAATAAAGATTCTGAGAAAAAAAGCAATATAGTTGACAATACACAAATAATTGTAAAGAATTTTTTATTTACATTTTAATAATTATAGCCATTTAAAGTTGTATAAAATATTTAAAAGTGACAAAAACATGTGCTTGGATTTCTTCCTTGACATATTTTTTAGATTTCGTTCCTCGCGAGGGATTAAAGTTGAACAAACAAGCACCTGAAAAAAAAATAAACACATGAATAACTAATTTAAAATATCAAGAGCTGAATATTTCAGAGGAAAAGTTGTTTAATAGTTTAATAAAATATTTAGAAATTTTATTGTTTTATATAATTGATTGAATTTTCCTAAAATATAATTCTCTTAATAGTTAACAAGTGGTTGTTACATTTATGCAATCACAAACATTTTGATGATAAAAATTATTTCAAGGGATTTTAGCAATTTCATGATAAGAATTTTTGGTAATGAAGGTCTCACTTTTTATGAAAATGATAAAATCTTTACTTCAATTAAATCATTCTAGCTGATGTTTTCTATCTCGAGAAACTAATTTGTAATTGATTTAGTTAAAAGAGAATATAGATTTGGTTTTATAAGGATTCATTTATGTTATTGAAAATTATATCCTCTGAAAAGCAAATCATAACACTTCCAATTGTGAATAACAAATTTTTAGAAATAAAGTGCGAAATATGAACTTTATGCCCACATTTTAAAGATAACATACAAAAACCGATTTTAAGTTAAAATAATTGTGTAGGGAATATAGAAACATTTCTTTTACATGCATATATTTACAATTTAAAAACATTTCCATCGAAAATAAACAGAAAAATTAAAATGCTATAATGTGTCAAAGTAACAATAATTTATAAAATGACATTTTATAAAACATTTGCTTAAAACTGAATTTATTTAATTCGTAAATAGTTACCTCAAAAGTGAAATCTAAGTTGTCTTAGAGTGAGATCAAAGTTGTATTTCCCGCTAAGAAAACTTTAATTTCAATAAAAAATTACATGAAATAGTGCAAAATTAGGAAATATAAAAAAATTTGCTGTTCATTAGGTCTGCATACTTGCGTCATTATATACGTACTTAGAGATAAATAAAGAATACAATTGAAGTTGTATCAAAAAAGATATATTTAACTAAAACAATTTATTTAGATTTTCTTAGAATTTTATATATTCATATGATTTATTTTAAATAGAATGTAAGCAGAGTAAACAATTTTTGATGAGGTCAATAAATGTAACAACAAATTTTTGCTTTTGAGTTTAAACACTTCAAACCTTATGAAATATGTAAATAATACATACCACAAATTAATAGACATGGTGGGCAAGGTAAGTCTGTAATATCTACTGCATCCTGAGAAGTTGCGGAAATCTAAAACCAATAAACAAATTCCTGATTAATTTATTTATGATTAACTTTTATATTCATTTTTAAATTTCTTATTTATAATTTACTAAGCAGTAATTTTTTTTAAAATAAAATTTTGAGTACTTTACTGCAGTACATCTAAATATTTTTTCAAGTCTTCTCCAAAATCTGCTGATAGAAGAATAATAAACGCTCCAATATCCTCTTTTTCATCCAATTCCTCAATGGTTGAAAATTTTATTTTACAACCTCCAGGAGGAGAAGTTTTTAAGAAATTAACAATTCTTTTAATTTTTTTAGCTGATGCAAACTTAAGTCTTTCATTTAAATCTACAGCAGTTAAACACTTAAAATGGTCCAAAATGCTTTGCTTTAAAAATAAGCAAGGTCATCTTTTTTTAATGTGGAAATATCACTAGGTGTGTTAATATCTTTTCTTTCAAATGGAGAAGCCTTATATTAATTTTACAGCCTCTTCAATCATAACATCTAAAAACACACTGCATTTTGGCTTCTTGTCGGATATCACAATGAAGGATAAATAGAAAACTTTTAGAAATACTCGTGCTTACAAAAACACTCTCACTCTCCCAATACCTATTCTATCTTTCAAATATGGCTGAAGTCGGTAAGAAGAGGCTTTACTCTGAATAGTCTTACTACTAAAAGTTATTTGTGATTATTCTATTTTTAAAACTTCCTTTACAAATCAAACATTTTCTTCATAAATTCTTATTTTCTCTAAACATATGTATATTTAAAAATTTTTTTAAAAAGTGTGACTATATTGGAAGGTAATATTTAATGTGCACAGTAGTATTAGAAAAATCTTGAGCACAATATGTTTTAAATATGTTAAGCAAGAACAAATTACAAAGTTTTCACTCATGTATTTGTTTCTTAATTATAATTTTAAATTATCTTTTATTTTTATGAATTTCAGATTTCTTCACTAACATGTAAATAAATCATAAATAGCACTACAAATTTTACAATTTTTTAATAAAATAAAGTTAAATTTGCAGTAATAATGTAATTTTTTTTAAAAAAAATGTGTTGCCAGAAATTTTGTTTTATAAATATCAAACTACCAACAAGTTTTCCCAAACAGGTTTTTAATTAATTTTCTAATTAGTAATATAAATTTAAAAAATTAATCATGGTTATAAAATAATAAACTTTACATATTCGAAATAAATCACCTTAATTCGAATAGTACTTCTTAATATGTATTTAAAAATGTTTCTTATATATTTGTTATAAAATAATGATTTTAAAAAATAAATATTTTAAAAATTGCATTTTCCATTGAAATGCATTTTTACATTTCATGCAAATTCTAAACACAAGACCATTTATTCTAATAAATATCATTAATTGTAATATTATTTTATTAAAAGAATTTACAAACATTTGTGCCTAAAAAAATTAGAATGCAATTTAACAATCTGTATTAAAAATAAACATTTTTTAATAAAATTCTAATCAAAAAATTACTAAAAATATAAAAATTATATTTAGTTAATATACAATAAATTATATCATTTTACAATGACAGAAAAATCAGGACTTTTCCACAACGAAATAAAATAGAAATTCCGTTAATATATTTAATAATATATATCTAAAAGAATATAACAATAGACGATAATTCACTTTTAGTTTCGAAAGAAATATAGCTAAGCAATTTTATAACAATGGAATCACTTAAATACAATTCTAATTTCATCAAAAAAATTGATAATTAAAGTACTAATCAATTATGTTACCAAACTACTATAAAATATTTTACATATTAATAAAAAGTAAGTAAAAAATATTGACACTAAATTAATACTAGTAAATATGATCGTTTGTAAATTCTGCTTAGAATTTTTTGAAATGTTCAGTCAAATTTATAAGAATTTATGTATATCAAAGTTAGCTAACAACTTGCATAATAAACAATATGAAAAGTATACGTTACCTTATATTTGGTGGTTAAATTTCAATAGAACTTCAACTAAAGGAATAATTATTCTCAAAATATCACCAACTTCACTAAGCGAAAACAAGTGCAAATAAATGGCGAAATTAATTTGATTCATTTGTCACAGGAACAGAAGAAACTTTTATCCTGCCAATTCAATGCGCATGCCCAGCAAACGATTTTCTGCGGCTGAATTTTACAGTAAAATTTACTGTTATCATTAGTGTTCCTATGATAGCTATTTAAATAACAGTGATTTTTACTGTTTTTCTTCCGTTTTTTTACAGTGTGGTTTACTCTCTAGTAAGACATTTAAATTATTTATACATTTATATCCCGGATATCATAATGAAAAAATTGGTTATCGACAAGTATAGTAAACAAAAGTAATGTAGTTTGAATAAATATTTTGAAAAATAAATTTTGTATCTCTTATATTTTAAAGCTCACCGTATTATTCTAATTACCACACATTTCCATGTAATACTCTAAAGAAAACCAAAGGCTCCAACTATTCACTATCTTTCTTGTACATAATTTTGTAACTGGTTAAGCAGAAACAAAATTTTATTAGGACATAGCACAGTGCATCTGAACTGGCAATGTAAATTTGTTTATTTATTACTATATAGGTAATTTGCAAACTGGTAGATTACTATTTATTTATATATATATATATAAATGTTTATATATTTTAGTTTAAGTTTGCAATTTATAAAATCAAAAATATAAAAGAAATCCCATTAAATTATTTATTTTAAATTATATGATTATATTCAAGCTTTATTTGCCTTATCCCTTAATAGTTTCACTTTTTTAATTGTTTTTTTATTACTCATGGCTGTTAGTTTTTCCTCTTTTTGTAATGTCATTGAGAACGCCCCCTTTTTAAGGAACCTTGGGGAAGTGTTTTAGTAATTCGTTGCTCAGACCCAGCAAGAGACCACTATTAGCCATGAAATGAAAAAGGTGTGGTTAAAATGGGCAGAGCGTTTCAACAAACCAAGTTAAATGAAATAAAGGCAGACCGAACCGAAATCAATTTTAAATAATATATATATATATATATATATATATATATATATATATATATATATATATATATATATATATATATATATATATATATATATATATATATAACATTACCAATCTAACAATGTAGTTCTGATATGACGTAAATACACAAATCCAAAACTCATGCAAAGCTTTGGTCAAGATTTAAATTTATTCTCTGGCATGAAATGTTCATGGAATTTAAATTTATAAAGAAAATTTTTTGCCATTCGTCAAAATCTGAGGAAACGATGCAAAATAAATTAGTTTCCGTTCAGTGATAAGAAAAAGTACCTTCGTACAAAAGATTTGGAATTAAGAGTGCACTAATATTATTCAAATATTTTTATATACAGCATTTTTTTCGAAAATGCATAAATCAAATACTTTACATAGCAATTTAATTTTTCTAATGAAATATGAAAGCAACAATTTAACTTAAATGTTATTTTTAGTTCTATATATACAAAATTTTCTCTTTTACATTATAATGTCTGATATTATCATAAGAAAATCTTTCTTGTAAAATATTTTTTAAACTATTTTATGTGCTTCAGGCAAGATATTTGGACTTCTGATCTTTATAAAAAAGTTAAATTTATCTTTAAAAAACGCGAGCATATTTAACTTTTTAATTAAATTCCCAACTAAAATATAAGACAGAATTAAATTAAGCCTTTCTGGATTAACATGATATAATAGCCTGAGCTTTTCGATAAAAACGAAGGATATTTATTGAAGTCCTCACAAAACTTAAAAAACAAAAACAAAGTAAGCAACATGTTTAACTGTTAGGTGCAGAATTTCCTCACTCCATCTCACTTGGCTCCATGACACAGTTTATCCCACTGCTATTGATAAAATGTTATAACATCTAGATTCAAATTTTCAACTTGCAAGATACATCAATAGCAAAAAGCAGTGTGGTGGATTGTCGGTAATCCAATACACGAACCAACTGAGCAACATCAAGCAAAGCAGTACATTTAGGGAATGGAGAGAGAGCTTACTTCGCAAAGGACGTTTCCAGAAAAATTGCAAGCGAGACATCTAAGTACAAAAAATTACAGACTTTTCACAACAGTTCCAAACGAATTCATCAACGAAATTATTACTATATGTCGATATCGATAATATATATTATTATACGTAGAACACAACAAAAATCTTTCAACGACGAAAACTAGGAATTTCGGTAGAGGATCATCCAAGAATCATAAAAACTAACCGAGTATACTCAATACATGCAAAAGCATTTAACTCCGGATATGATGCTACATGAAATATGGTAACCAAGAAATTTCACATATCTCAAGACTACTGATGGTTTCCAATGCCAGATGAACAGAGAACATGCCAGCACTTAAGATTAAAACGACAATCGCTATCGGAGAATTTTAACACTACAAGAAATCTTACTCACATCCTCAACTGATCAAGTCAGAGATTTATTTATCATAATTCTAAGAACATTTTATTAATCGAATCCCAAAAAAGCTATGAGACTCGATCAAAGAGACCATAAGTGATGATATATATAATCTATCAAATCTGACAAACTAATCCAGAACAGTTTATCGAATTCAACGATGCCATTTCCAATGAAGTATTCATTCATCTAGAAAAATCAATGTTTTGCAATAAAATGACTTTATTGCAACTTGGAAAGGCAGCAAAGCGACAAGATGCTTTCAGTATACTAAACTTCGAAATTACATATGAAAACAACTCCAACATCAATGAACTACTAAAATGCATTACTCTCAACTAAATACTTATTAATGACAATTGAAGAAAGATTTACAAGATTGTCATGGACCGGATCAGCAAGAACACTTGCATAATTATTGACCTGGATGCACCACGCGAAAACCGATAAAAGTACCTAATAAATTTTTTGCTTGCAGAAATACGTGCCAAACAACACATCGCACAATCACTGGCTTCATCTCCCATTGTCACCACACATATGGAAATAAAACGAACTGCCCATTCCACCTTACAACGACCACTGAATATAGCTGAAAAATAATTTCCAGTAAGGAAAATCTCAAGAGCTAGGTGAACTTCTCAAACAAGCTAAAATTATCTTCTTGGATGAATGCACGAAGGCAAATAAAAAATTGGTCGAAACTATGGATGAAACATTACAAGACCTACGAGGAAACTCTCAATTGATGACATCAGGTCAATTCATACTGTCAGGAGTCAACACCAGCAGACGAAATCAATTTATGTTTAAAAATCATATATCTAGCTATACCTGCAAATACTACGACTAAGAAAAACATGAGAGTTGAACAATCGAAAGACTAAATAACAGTACATTTTTCTGAAATATTTTTACAAATAGGCGCGTAGGCACATAGCTTACTGACCAAAATATCGGCCTCATTGAGCTCAACAGTGAATTCTGCAATTAGCTACTTTTGAAAATGAACTCATCGACCAAATTTATGCGAACATTGTCTATAAGGATACCAATTTGGAGTGTCTATTTCAATAAACAATTTTAACAACAAAACATAATATTATCAAGGTGTCATCTTTAATACGAGGGTCACTCTAAAAAATTTTGAGATACAATTAGGTTTTTAAAGTTATACTTACAAAGTTTTAGGTGTGTTCAAAGTTTTCTCCTCCAACATCAATGCACTTTTTTAGACGAATTTTCCACAGATTAAATGCCTCAAGCCATTCATTTCTTCGAATAGATGAAAAAAATGCATTTATAGCCACATCAATCTCTTCTTCTGAATGAAAACGACGTCCACGTAAGTTCTTTTTTAGATTAAAGAATAACCAAAAGTCGCACATAGCTAGATCAGGTGAATACGGCGGATGTTCCATCATTTTAATTTGTTTTTGTTTAAGAAACTCAACTGTTAATCCGGTTGTATGTGAAGATGCATTGTCATGGTGAAACATTAGTCCCCTAATATTCAGTTCTTGTAGAATTTATGGAAGACATTTAGTGGTATACCAGTTTGCTGTTACTGTCTTCTGTCCTTCCAACTTGATGGCTTTGACCAATCCCGTACTTCTGAAGAAAACGGCATACATTTTTTTTTCAGAGCTCGTTGTTTTTTCACTATTGTCGGCGTGGGATCATCTTCAAAGACCCATACTTTGCTTTCTTGATGTGTTGGAACGTCAAAAACGGTATGTACGTTTCATCACCTGTTACAATTTTAGAAATGATGCGGTGGCCACCATCATTCAGCATATTAAGAGTTTCTTTACTGCTTCTGACACGCTCCTCTTTTTGATGCTCAGTTTGATTATGGGGAACCCAACGGCAAACTACTTTTTTCATATGTAATTCTTCATGAATGATTTGGTGTATGGCTGCGGATCCGATGTTAAGTTCCTTCTGTATCATTTGATAGGTACAGCGATTATCATCCATTAACATTTTTCGTATGGCAGACACATTATACGGGATTACTGCCGACGGCGGCCTTCCTGTGTGTTCTTTATCCTGAAGAAAATTGCTACCTCTTCTAAACCATCTGAATACAGTAGCACGAGCTGGAGATTCATCACCAGATGCTAATTGCTACCGTTGAACGCATTCTTCTTAATTTAATACTGCTTTGAAATCGTAGAAAATCATTGTGCGAAAATGTTCTCGCGTCAACTCCATTTTCTCTTCTGTTTAAAATTTATTCCACGCTAAACAAGTTGAAGTAAGTCAGTAAAAAATTGTCTTCTGTGTTAAAATACTTTGTCCTTTAAAATTAAACCGTTATTTTTATTTTGCAAATTCTTGTCTGGGCGTATCTCAAAAATTTCAGAGTAACCCTCGTATTCAAGTGATAATTTCCGATGATGAGACAATATACTAATTAATTATGATATTAAACATTGTAGAAAATGTAAACTTGCCTAGAGAATTTTTAAATTATTTGCAAATACAAGACACGCCATTACACTGCCATAGACTGAAATTTTGGATCTAAGATCATACTATCCAGAAATTTCACCGCCAAAATTATGTAATGAAACAAGCATGATCGTAAAACAGCTATATAAGTACATCATGGAAGCAGAACTAGTGATTGGAAAGGACAAAGAATACACACGATATCTCCAGAATATCACGGATCCCTAGTTGAAGTGCTTTTCCAATTAAGACTGCAATTTCCAATCAAATTATCTTACAGTTCTACAATTAACAAAGCGGAAAAATAAAACTTTAAAATATTGCGGCACAGACCTCAAAGATGGCTGCATTTATGACGGTCAAGTATACCTGGTTTACTATCGGGTACGACATTTAAATAATTTATACATTTATATCCCGGATATCATAATGAAAAAATTGGTTATCGACAAGTATAGTAAGCAAAAATAATGTAGTTCGAATAAATATTTTGAAAAATAAATTTTGTTTCTTTTATATTTTAAAGCTTATCGTATTATTCTAATTATCACTCATTCACATGTAATGCTCTAGAAAATACCAAAGGCTCCAACTATTCACTATTTTTCTTGTACATTATTTTGTAACTGGCTAAGCAGTAACAAAATTTTACTAGGACGATGAATGGTGCACCTGACTATCAAAGTAAATTTATGTTTATATAATGATATAGATAATTTGCCAACTGGTAGATTACTATTTATTTATATATAGTTTATATGTTTTAGTTTAAGTTTGCAATTTATAAAATCAAAAATATAAAAGAAATCCCATTTAATTATTTATTTTGAATAATATGATTATATTCAAGCTTTATCTGTCTTATCCCTTATTAGTTTCACTTTTTTAATTGTTTTTTTATTATTCATGGCTGTTAGTTTTTCCTTTTTTTGTAATGTCATTGAGAACGCCCCCTTTTTAAGGAACCTTGGGTAAGTGTCTTATATGGAGGTCTGAGTTAAGCCGATTTAAATAGTCACGCCCTTTTATCCTCATTTTCTACTTAGTCTTGGAGCGCGAACCGGTTCTTACTGATCGGCGTTTGACGGATGGCCGCAGCTGGCGGTCCTTCCCTTCTACCCTTCGGTGGTGTGATGCCTGAAAATGGCGCACCGATAAACATGGATGTTGCTGATGCTGAAGGAAATATCATACCTCCTAGTTCGGGAAATAGTCATTATGCTACGACTACCACTGAACAAAATGGAGATGTTATGGAATTTCAGGACCTGACCTCGGATAATCAACCTGGCGGAGATAACTTCGGAGAAGGAGTACAGCGTTATACCAAGTGTGCTTCCCGTAAGGATGTGCGAGTTAAACAAGTGCTGGCCGCTGATGCTGAAAAGACCCAGAGTGTTATGTTAAGCCCTGGGCCAAAAGGCCCTTTTAAGGGCCAGCAATTAAATCAACCCAGTACCAGTGAAGCAAAATGTGCCTTGCCAAACATGAGTGAAAGTGTGTCTTCAAAAAGCGCGAGTGATCGTGTATCTACAAAAAATGTGAGTGTTCGTGAATCTACAAATAAAGTGTGTGTTCGTGACTCTACAAATATTGTGTGTGTTCGTGAATCTTCAAATAATGTATGTGAAATAAGTGATGTGCAAAATGTGTGCTACCCCAACATGGATTATTCGCTAATGATCAAAAGCTACGTTCCTAATTACGATCAACTAATCGCAGCTGACCCAAGTGTGCCGGTCGAGAGATGTAAAATACTATGTGGCCTGAAAAAGAGCAGTCAGCTCTTGGTTATTTGTGCATCGACTGAAACGCCCATGATGAATATGTATGAAGGATTGAACCCTAATAACTGGAACTACCATTATGGAATATACCAAGAGGCGTTCAAAGCTTCTCAAATGCTTATGGGTAAGTACTCCCAAATGGGTTACTGTTTAATTTCAAATTGTGACTTGCATGATGATAATTTATTTGACAACACTATGCTTAAAAATAATGTAAATATTCCTAACAGTGTATCTAGTAATTGTAATGATAATGTTAATACAGTTAATAGTACCAAAGGTAATAAAAATAAACTTAAAAGGAAAAACGTTAATAGAAATGCTAACGTTAAAACTATTAAATCTTTTTGTAAAAATAGCAAAAATGTAAACTCATCTGATTCTGAAGGTTTTGATAATCATACTGTAAATAATATGTATAATAAAAATGATAGTAAAATGTGCAAACCTAATGATAACACTAGCTTGAAGGAGGTAAATGTTGCAACTAATGTTAATCCTCAATGTAACCCTCCAATCCTTAATGAAAGTCCAATAAATGATAATGTGTTTGTTACTAACACTAATATGCCCACCACTAGTCGTGAGGGTGTTATGCAAAGTCCCCCACCAATCAAACATAAAAGAACAAAAACAGTTGAAACTGATGATGAGGGATTCCAGAAACCCAAAAAGACTGCCAGTGTACCCAAAATATTTAATCAACCAACACCTATTGAGGTAAACAGATTTAGTACACTAAGTATTGACGACAAAAACAAGATACCTTTCCTACTATTCAAGAAGCAAATGATAAAATCCTCTCCATCCATATTAAGTTTAAAACGAACTATAACATGCTAATAAAAACTTTAAAAAACAACTTCGACACGAATCTAACGGCGAAACTTAGTGGGGATTTCCTAAAGGTTTTTCCTACCAGTTCAGGTGCTCATAGAGCAATTACTAAATATTTAACAGATAATAATGTAGAATGCCTAGTCCTAAATTACAACAAGTATAAACCTATAAAAGCAGTCATTAAGGGACTGCATCCAAGCACCCCCATTAATCTAATTAATGAAGAACTTAACGATAGAGACAGTTCAGCCACAATTCAACTGTATGTTTCTTGAAACCAAATTGTATCAAATGTGGTCTAAATCACATGACTCGCGAATGTAAACAAGACAAATTGAAATCCGTAAGTGCTGCAACTGCGGCGGGAACCACACGGCCTCTTATGCTGGTTGTCCGAAGAACCCAAACAATAAAAAGAGAACCATTACAAATAATCATAATGCTACAAGTTCGAATCCCGTTAGATCTGGGATGTCATTTGCACAAATAGTTTCAGAAAACCCCACTAATCATACTGCTACCCAACCACCTCAATCCATACCTGATTTAACAAATCTAGGTAATATGCAAAACATAATTAAACTACTAAATGAAATTAACACAATACTTTCTTACTTCCCTAATCTTTTAAATGCTGTACCAGTAATAGAAAAAGCATCTCATCCTATTGATAAACAGCACATATTATTGAAAGCATTAGGGGCAAATAGTAACAATAATGACCAGACCCCATAAACTAAACTTAAGCATTATGTTTTGGAATGCCAATGGCATTCTATCTAAAATAGCTGAGTTCAAAAATTTCATTAGGGATCACTGTCCTGACATAGTACTACTCCAAGAGACGAGGCTGACTAATAATAATAGATTTAACATTCCCAACTACTCTAGCTACAGAAATGACCATACTGCAAACCAGGGAGGAACTGCAGTCCTAATTAAAAATAAGATATCTCATTCACACATCCCCACACCAACCCTTGAGTACACTCAGGCCACTATTATCCAAATACATGTAAACTCCAACTTTGACATAAGCATTGCTTCTATTTATATACCTCCTCATAATAATCCCATTAAAAATGATATTAATAAACTCATTAATCTTCACAATAATATCATCCTTGCAGGGGACCTCAATGCCAAACATCAAAACTAGAACTGCCAATACCGAAACAAAACGGGAAAAATTATATATGATATCACAAATGTCCTAAATATTAATATTTTATATCCCGACAAACCTACTCACTATGGCAGAAGATTCGGAAATTTTATTGACCTTATGCTATGTAAAAATTCCCCTATCCCCATCAAACTAAACACCATTGAAGACCTACCCTCGGATCACTTTCCGGTCATGGCTCACTTTGGAAACGTGATTAACCCCACAGTCAAACATACTAAGGTTAAAACAAATTGGAAGAAATTTAGAGATACCGTCAATAATAAACTCTCCAATGCCCCCAACCACAGTGTGGTCACCCCCACTGACGACTTGACAATAAAGTAAATTTTATTAACAACGTCCTGCAGGAGGCACGAGATTTAAGTAAATTTGAAATTACTATCAAAGGCACATCTAATCTCCCTATCAGAATAATAGAACTTATAAGGGAAAGGAACAGGCTAAGAAAGCAATATAACATTTACAAACTCCCTACCACTAAAAGGAAAATTAACGAATTAAAGAATAAAATTCGACTAGAAATCAACTCACACAATGAAAACAAATGGAACGAATATCTCACTAACTTTGATTCCCAAGATGGATCGTTATGGAAAGCCGCAAAGAAAATAAATTCTCCCAAACAGTTCTTCCCCGTGTTAACAGATGGCGTCACAATCGCAAAGACAAACACTGAAAAATCAGAATTAATTGCTAACAGCCTAGAAAAACAATTCAAATTAAATGACATTGGAGAGATCTCTCATCAAAACTTCGTACAACAAACAGTTAACAATTATTTTAATAATTTAACCCACCAAGTAATTCTTACAAGCGAATTGATCAAAACCTCTGAAGTTGAAAACATCATTATGAACCTGAAACCCAAAAAGAGCCCAGGAGATGATAATATTAATAACAAAATGCTGAGGCAAATTCCAATAGTAGCTATTTGTTATATCACTGATATTATTAACGATATCCTAAATATTGGACATTTTCCCAGGCAATGGAAAAATACTCTAGTTGTTTCAATTAGGAAACCGGGCAAAAACCCAAAAGACCCAACTAGCTATAGGCCTATCTCGCTGTTACCATCGTTAGCTAAACTAGTTGAAAAATTCATTCCTGCTAAACTCCAACAACACGAGCAAGAAACAACCTATTCATCCCCCATCAATTTGGTTTCAGGGCCAAACTATCAACGACCCACCAACTCTTAAGAGTAACGGAAAAAATTTCAGACTCCCTAGGAGACAAATGCTCGACAGGAGCACTTTTCTTAGATGTGGAAAAGGCATTTGACAGAGTTTGGCATTGGGGTCTACTGTACAAACTTATTAATAACAACTCCCCCCCCCCTATCTTGTTAAACTAATTAAGAGTTACCTCGAACACAGAACATTCCAGGTTAGGATAGAAGGTTCACTTTCTACAAAGAAAACCATTGAGGCTGGGGTTCCCCAGGGCTCCCTTTTAGGACCGTTTCTTTTTAATATGTATATTAACTGTATCCCACAGAATTTTCACACCATGCTTGCACTGTTCGCCGATTATACAGCCATTCTGTCCTCAGGTAAAGATCTTAATATCATACATAAAAACCTCACCAACCACATTAAAGATATTGAAAAATGGCTCACAAAATGGAAAATCAAAATCAATGTTAACAAAAGCACTGCAATCATGTTCACTAGAAAGATTAATAGGTGCAAACCACTCGAGCTCTACGGGGAAAAAATTAACTGGGAAAACACGGCCAAATATTTGGGAGTGATCCTAGATAGAAGGCTCACGTGGAAGAACCAGATCAATAGTATCATAAATAAAATTAGAACTAAAACGACCATATTATATTCTTTAATTGCTAGGAAATCAAAACTCTCCATAAGAAATAAAATTTTAATCTACAAGCTTTATCTGAGACCCACAATGACTTATGCATCACAGATCTAGGGTGGAGCATGTGTCACTTCATTAACTAGACTCGAGGCTCAACAGAGCAAAATTCTGAGATTAATTAGTAATGCTGAGTGGTACTTCAGAAATTCTTTAATCAGGAATAATCTAGGCATTATCACTCTCAATATATACATAAAAAACCTAGCTCTAAATTTTAATGAAAAGCTTTATAAAATTGATAACAGATGTATACAAAACATTCCTAATTATGACTTTAACCACATTAAAAACTTACACAGACCCAGAGCGGTGCTAAGGCCCAAACTCGGATTAGAAAACCTCTGATTTCTGATTTTATACTCTCATCTCATGTTTATTGTATAGTACTTAAATTTTGTTATTATTATGTCTGACACAAATTTAACTCTATTATCATCATGCACTCACTTTTTACCCATGGGAGTACTACCCGAAAATAATATAAATTACTTTATATTGTAAATATATAATTAAATTTGTTGTTATTACTAAATCTGTAATCCCAACTATGTTATGTATTATCAAGATCAACTGTGTAAAAATTGTGTTAACACTATAATCCTGTAAAATACAGATAAGGAAAACTACTAAATGTGTACATTGAAATGTTTTCTGATTGTGCTAAATAGCACCCAAGAATTGTATATTGAAATTATCGTAAACTTCTTGCTCTGCACTTTTTTGAAGACAAATAAAATGTTGGGGGCGGGGCCAGCTGGGTCAAGCTAAGTGCACTATCTTTCAGGAAGGGACTCTAGACAGTATGTACTATGTTCAACTCCTCCTCTAATCTGTAAACAATATCTTATGGACCCCCAAATTCTCTACACTGAGGTAAATGGCTTTTGCTAGAAAACTCGCACAAAAATTTAGACCAATTGCTGAGTCTTGGAGCTTAAAAAAATTTGTGATAAGAAATGAAAATGATTTTAAATATATTATACAACTGATCGAACCTATTTTTTCCCTTTTTTATGAAAATTTTGGACGTTTTTTAGAAAACAAGGTTTTTTTTTTTTTATTTTTATTTTTTTTATAAAGACTATTTGAGGTTAGGTTAGGTTATGACAAAAAACTGTTTTGGAGCTTTATGCTCATAGGTTTATAGCTCGCATTGAGTAAGCTTGAGTTTTTATTTAAAACCTAAACAAAATTGATGGATTGATGATTTTGAAAAAAAAATGACAATCAAAACTAAAAGATAAGCATGGCATTTGATTGACAAACGAAGGGGAAAATAGGCCGCTTGGAAACACAAAGACGAATAAAAAAAATTAGCCAATTAATTTGTTTCAAAAAGGAAATTGTTGCGTCAATTTTCTCTTTAGAACTCGTTGACAAATCTAAGATCGGGCGCTCCGTGGCTGAGTGGTCTAAAGCATCACCGCTAATCGCTTGAGAGCGTAGGAGTGTGGGTTCGATTCCCACCGTGGTCCTGGGTGTTTTCTTCGTTATTCTTCTGTGGCTGTACATCTGTCATTGTGCTATTTGTCCTATTATCGACGAAGACTTACAAGCGGATCTCAAGAATCAAGCATACAAGTCTGAATATATGTAATGTAATAAATAAAAAATAAATCTAAGATCCTAGAGAAAGAAAGAGCTCCGATACCACGTTTTTCTCTTAAAGAATTTCTTGCATAATCATATCGAAGACACGATAGCATTATGTATCCATGGTTTCTCTTTCTTCACAAGAGCATTTATCCGTTGAAGAAAGTCTGAATTTATGTAATTTAGCATTTGTCGGAAAAGATCTAGTTCTAACTCTAGCTAGCCACACTTCTTCAAGGCGAGATTTAATATAATTACGGTGAATTTTCGTGATAGAAGACATGTGCGAAAAGTTAGAGGTATATTTATTTTTATTCCATTCCTTGTTATTATAATTGATAAAAAAATTTCTTATATTATGGATAAGTTTTTGTTTTCCTTTACTTTTACTTAATGTGTTCCGATGATAAAATGATCAGAAACTAATCAATAAATGTGAATATTGTTTCTGTATTATTTTTTCGGTCATTTACTGTGTTAAATTTCATGTTTTTCGTTAAAAAGCGCCACCTGGTAGACATTTGGATCTATTTTTTTTTTTTTTTTTTTTTGAAATCTTGTGAGCGTATCTCTTCTTCTTAGATTTGGGTTTGTATGTCATTGGCACCTCTGCTTTTATCAGCATTTTGTACTATTAACTCCAATGTTCCTAGTTCCAGTTGCTCGGGTCACCCACTTTATTAATAAAGTCCGATAACTCTTTAATGGAGTCTAGGTGTAACTCTCTAGTATGGATGATGCCTAAAGAAGTTAATCTAGGGAGGGCAAGGGCCTCGAATTCGTAAATGATATGCTAGGCCGTTTCCTCTTGCATATGACATTTCCTGCAGATAGGGTCTTGCTGAAACAGTCCCATTTTATGGAGGTAGTGTGTAGTCTATATATAAAATTTTGTTGCATTCCGTTCAACTACTTGCGCTGTAGGATGCCATTTATATTGAGTTTAATTAAAATCAACCAATACATTGATTAAAATTTCTGTGTAACATTCGCAATGTTATAACTTGAAGACTTACCAAAATATCATACTAAGAATGATAATTACGATAATCAACTGCAAATCTCATTAAAATTTAAACTGCACACTGAAATCACATATATCGAAATTCGGAATCAATTTGGACCTTTGGTTGTTTGGTGAAGAAAGGTTTTAGTCTAGCGAAAAAAAAAAAAAAATTAAAAGACTCGATAGTCGATTTAGCCGAAGCTCATAGTGATGAGAATACTTATCCAATACTTGCAGATTTTGAAATGTGCCAATTGGTTTCATGTTGAAACTTGATTGGGAGGTTGTCAAAACGTATGCGAACTAGATTACTCTACCATTGTACAGAATTATCGAAGTATTTGTCTCAATTAAGCGGTTTTGCTCAGCAAAAATAAACATTTATACTTGTATTGAAATACAATATAACCACTTTAATAAGTACAAAAGTTACATTATAGTAGGTGCTTATTAATGGATGAAGTTATTCGATTTTTTATAAGCATTGAATAACTTTATTATAATTAAAAATATATATAAATTATTGTATGATTTAATGATAGTTGATTTTTTAATTTGCTCATCACTTTTTTTCTGCAACCAAATGCAAATATTTTAAAGTTTTTAAATCAAGCTTGATTGTTGAGGTATAACACAATGCCAATTAATATTACAGGTTTGAATTTCATAAATAATTATATACATAGCTCGATACAGTGATGAAGATTTATATTTATTATTTTCTAATAAAATATAAAGTCATCCTGTAATATTTTTTAGACAATTTTAAAGTGATTAAAACTTATTTAACGCCATTTAAATGTACTGCGCCATCAAGCAAGTTTTATAAAGCGGACTTATTATTTTATAGAATGATAGTCATAGTACCCTTTATTACATTATAAAACGTTGTGATGCTATTGTGCCACATTCAATAATTCTGTGATATTTTTCAAAAGAACACATAAAAGAATGGCAACTGTTTTTGGAACCTAAAACAATTATAGATACCGGGTTGCAGTAAAGAACCTTTAACACCAAATTGAATTCTATTTGAAAGAAGATTATTTCTCTTGTTGAGGTTTGCTAAATCGACTATCGCCCCAGGAATTTTCTAGCGAGTTCTTTTTCAAATCCTTCCTATTACAACTTACACAAGCTATTTCTGTTTCTTTTGTTCGCGCTTCTTTTTCTCGCCCTTCAGCTAAAAATGTTCTGAAGTATTGTTAAGAATGCTGTTAAAAGGGATCTTTTCTTTTGAAAGGAACATAATCCTAGCAAAGAAATGGGCAAAGCTATTATCCCAGCGGAAGATTCAAGAACAGTTGGATGAAAAAAAAGCGTTCTGATAAAAAAAAGTACAAGTTCTTTAAATGCATGCTGTTGAAACTGATTTAAGCCAATGCATTTGCAGCTTCCATTTATACCCACAATAGGAATGGTTAGCTGTTTTCTTCCAGTTCTTCGCTCTTTTAAAATGGTAGTTTGGAAACACTGTTAAACGTATCATCTAAATAATAAATTCTCTTGAGATTTATTTCAAGTTTGAGAAATCACTATTGACTAATGGAAGACGCGTGAGATTATTTAAAAACGAGCGATTTCATCTCTAAAAATGTATTCTAAATAACTAGTGAAAACATCCATTTTAATAAGATGTTCTCCAGAGAAATTCGTACGTGATCGTCTTTGAAGACTCATCCGTAAAGAATTCAAATAAAAACTTTAAATCTCTGTAAGAAAGCTTTAATTCTTAACAAAAAATAATTGGCAAAAAATATTTACTTTAAATTGAAATTTTTTACAATGTTAGTAAGTATAAGGTTAATTTTTCCCACAGAAAACAAATATAAAACTATACTTTGAAACAATATATTAAACCATATAAGAAAAGAAACAATTTTAAGAAATGCAAAGAAAATATTGTGTAATGGATGAAATAATAGTGTGAGAGTATTACAAAGTTCTATACCTATGTGCAATACTAATATAGGAAAAATGTCGAACGCAGAACCGATAAGTTTTTTAAAGAAAAAATACTAAATATGGTTCATTGATTTAAGTAATATTCTTGATAGATTCCTTAAAAACTGTGTGTGTGACTTTTCATATAGTAGTTTGTAGTTTCAAACAGGTTCCTTTGACTAACAATTGACCATTCAACTAGTGACAAAACAAGTAAAATTACACAAATTATATACAATAAGTAAGAAATTGATATGGAAGTAAAAGCTATACACAATTGTAAAGACTATTATATCAATGTCTTAACGTGTCAGAAGATTACCATAATTATGAGTCATGTGCAGAGGAATTGATTATGATGTAAATTCAATGTCCTTTTATATAACTACACATTATGACGAATGTTAGCTGACAAAATTGCTCTTTGTATCATTTGACACGTGGATATGTTCACACATCAAGACATTAAAAATTCCTGAATAGTCTAAAAAAAAACTACCTTTATTCCCTTCTAGCCACTTCTCGTGAACACGATGAATTTTCGAATAAGCTGTATGATTCCAACTCACTATCTTCTGATAATGAGAAAAACACCCTAAACAACCAGTCCACCGCGGTCTCATTCAAAGACAGTAATTCTGTAAACATTATCGAACTATTTTTGGAACTTTTATCATCATGCACCAAGTAGTATCATGTTCAAGTGCCATCATGAGCCAAGTTCTTGACATGTGATGAAGCCTTGGAACATGTTCTTGACATGTCATGAAGCTTTGTGACATGTTCTTGACATGTGATGAAGCCTTGTGACATGTTCTTGACATATGATGAAGCCTTGTGACTTGTGATTCTTGACATGTGATGAAGCCTTGTGACTTTTGATTCTTGACATGTGATGAAGCCTTGTGACTTGTGATTCTTGACATGTGATGAAGCCTTATGACTTGTGATTCTTGACATGTGATGAAGGTATTGTAAGGTAGAGTGGATATCTCAATTTTCTAAACTCAGAGGAGACGAAGCTAATGAGATTTTTATTGGTGATCTGCAGCACCTGTGTTCAGTGTTCAGCAGGGCTTTTTTTTACTAATCAATTCCATTTTTAGCATGATAACCATGAGATTTCGACATGTTACTTGAAGCAGCGATCCCCAAAGTGATAGTCCACGAGAAAACTTAGCTAGTCCCCAGAAAAATGTAGAATATGTTTACTCATCAAGTTATGTTTTAAAATGCATTGAAGCATAATTCAGTTCATAATAATACGTGAAAAGTTATAAAATACTTCATATAGAATAACGCCATAGTAAATAAGTCGTAGAGCTGTAGCTGCATTGTTACACGTTTTTCTTTGTATCATGTGTTCTGTCTCTTCTAAAATTTCATTGTAGAGTCGCATATGTATATATTATGTCGCATATGTATATATTAGTTCAAGTATTTAAAAAAAGTGGCCTTACAAGAGTTCAATTTGAAATATATTCAATACATTAGTTGGGTTAGTAAGGAAGTTTTTTTATATATTTTTTTGTCTATGTGTCTGCTGTTTTTTAAAGACAGATATAATTTTAATTCTTAACAATGCGCATATTTTCTTCTTAATATTTATTGGGATAATACATATAATATTATTGGTATTTTATATTTATTGGGATTTTATGTTACATTTTTATTCTTTTGTTTTTGCAGTTTTTTGGTTACTTTATTAAGGTTTATTAATAAAACTTTCATAATCTGGTCACTATTATCAGTTCCATTTTGCTAACTAGGTATATTTTATGTGTTTTAGATCACAATTTTATTTTATAAATTTACTTAACACTTTAAAAAAAAAACTTATTAGTGGTCCGCGTGATTTAAATTATAAATATTTTGGTCTGTGATGTCAAAAAGTTCGGCTACCGTTAATGGAGAACAAAAAACATAATCGCAAAAAGTAAACATTCATAATTCTACTGCGGTAGAAATTTGATTATGTTCGAACAGAATTTCATTTTCTTATAAAAGAAGAGCTGTACGTAAGAAGAATGCAAGAACTAGTTTTGAATGAGAAGGCGGATTGAAATTTCTCATGGTTCATGGTTCGTTGATTTTTTTCTTTGTTCATGGCTACCTCACACGAAAGCAAAGAAATGCAAATCGTTTGGAGCAATATTTCTGATATTCTAGCATTTGTTGATGAAAGTAGTAAATTTTAATAACTAGCAATATACATGCCTTGTAATAAATTTACTAATGCATTATTAATAGATTAAACTAATTAGTAAATCAGGTTGACTTTCCAGTAGTTAAACTTCTATTCTCCAATACTTTGAAATTATTTCATATTATTAAAGTGAATTAAGCAATTGCTTTCAAGATATCAAAACAACTTTAACTTTAGCATATTTTATAAGACGTCTTTTATAAAGATTAATATTGAAGAGTTTTCTACTTGCATAATCGAGAATTTTGATTATCAATAATTCGATGGCAGTCGAATTGGAAACGATTAAATTTTCAAAATGATTATATATATATATATGTATGTATATTAACGGAATTTTAATGAACTCCCATATGTTGTTGTTGTCATGTGCCAGCTCGACTGGCATCATGGGGTGCGCTACCCTACTTTTCCAACTGAACCATATTTTAGGTGTGGAGTCCGACATCCTCAGAGTACACACACGCCAAAGGTACCCGTTTATAGGGTAGGCAAACATTCACAACCCATTCATACAAGGAATGGACAAAGACAGGATAGATTGAGAGAAGTACATCCATGCCCGAACCGGGATTCGAACCCAGAACCTCCCTATCCACAGTCAGGCAAGCTGACTACCAGACAAGTTGGGCGGTGAACTCTCATATATTTTGAATTTATAATCATCGTAAAGATTTTGAATTAAACTAAGCATTTTCGATGTAATGTATTTACAAATAATAGAGACGGATTCACTATTATGAGTTTCTAAAACTAAAAAAGAATATTAAAATGCAGTATAGAATCCATTCATAATTAACAAACTAGAACTCTATTTGACACAATTTCTGATATGTCCATTATGGAGCAGAAGCATATTACCAATTGGAATGGAGTTATTACTACGGCATTAAATTTTCAAAACTAGTAATAACAGTAGATACCATTTCATATCTAAACGCATTACAAATATATTAAAAACAGAAACCTTACTCATCTGAGATACTAATTACTGCGCCGAACTAAAAATTAAGAAAACGAAGACATTACTTTCAGCTACCTCTATCATTATACATATGAGACAGCTTAGAAACTATTTCTCAGACACTTCACGAATTCTTTTAAAGACACCTCTTCAAATTTCCCTTCGCCGGTAGGGCGTGTCTAACGATTCGGGAAGTATTCTGTTCTTGCAGCAGTAGAAATGTCTTTATGACAATGAAAGCTTTGCGTTTTCCCTGACACCTGAAAACGTTATTTCTGAACTTGACAAGATATCGAAAACCAAGCAGAGGGTTATTTTTAACAATTTTAAAGCAGAGTTCTAGTGCTTCAAAGCAGCAATTTTCTGATCCCTTTTAAATTTATCGATCCACAGTATTCTTTGGATGCACAGTATAGAATGTAATTCTAATTAGTAAAATATAAATAGTACAAATTAAATTCAGACTGACAAAAGTATATAAATTATTGGATAGTTTATTTTCCCCGCGGTTCAACATGGTTTTTAAATAAGTTCATTTAACTATACATTTAACTATAATATTCATAATGTAACTGTAATACTAACATTGTTTACATTACATAAGGAAACACAATTAAATTGTTTACATTATAAGGAAATACAAATGAAATTCAGACTGAGAAAAGTGTATAAATTATTGGATAGTTTTTTTCCCCCGCGGTTCAACATGGTTGTGAAGAATGCTCTCTCCGATCTGTTTACGCCAGTAGGTGGCGCGGTAAGTTAGTGTGAAAAGAACCACCGACTAAAAAGGTCTTGTTATGACCAGTCTGCTACAAAAATGTTAATTGCTACAAAATGATTAATGCTACGTACAATATTGAAATTATGTTACATATGAGAAAAGTATTATTGTGTTACGAATAAGTGTTATATAATTAATTATGCTACCAATTAAGTAAATTGTGCTTTGGAAATGTGTACATAGTTGTATATAAATTAAACGTTGTGATACGTGAAATTTGCCTACTTCTTGATTGACGAATCCGAGTCACTTTTTCTTGTGCTACAAAATTGAGTGATTTTATTTATGGTGCATCGGCCGGGAAATGAGATACGTTTGGAATAATAAAGAAGAAAATCACAGGTAGGCAAAATTTTAATTATATGAAATTTAAGTGAAAAGAAAATTTTTTACGATTTAAAAATGTCTACTAAAGACCTTGATAGATTAAAGCACAAACGTGCTATAGAAAGAACTATAACTACTAAACTTATATCCGAAATTGAAGTTTCTTTAGTTGATGAAGGAATTGATAAAAATGAACTTGAAGAACATCTAGAGGTTCTCATAGAAAAGAAAAAAGGTCTTAAAACCTTAGACTCCGAAATAGAAAATCTTATAGAAATAGAAATTAAGGAAATTAACTTCGAATTCTAAACAATTGATAGAACTATAGATGCAGGAAGGTCTTCTAAAACCGGGAGAGGACACTGCGTCACACTCCAAATTACTAGGGCTAATATGGGATTCTGAAAATGACATTATAAAATTAGATGTTCATACTTTGAAGGCCTCAGCTTCAATTCAGGAATACTCCACAAAAAGAACAGTTTTGGAAACTGTTTCAAAATTATTTGACCCTGCAGGCTACATTTCCCCCTATGTTGTTTGTTAGAATGAAAATTTTGCTACAAAAAATATGGGTTAGGGGGTTGGATTGGGATGAGCGACTACCTGAAGATATTGAAGTTGAATTTAGAAATTGGCTAAAAGAAATAAGCTACCTAGAAAACTTGCAAATTCCCAGAAGGTACTTTGAATATGGGAACAAGAATATGGACATAAGTCTTCATGTATTTTGCGACGCGAGTATTAAAGCTTATGGAGCTGTTTCATATTTTAGATATCGCAACGCTACAGGAACTAATGAATTTAAGACAACCCTTGTAATTTCAAAAAGTAAGATGGCACCACTCAAAACCTTGACCTTGCCTCGTTTAGAATTAATGGGTGCGATTATAGCTGTGAGAATTTGTAAATATTTAGGGAAATTATTTAAAGATCTAATTCAAGAAAGATATTTTTGGACCGATTCTGAGATCGTGCTACATTGGATAAAAGGAACATCCAGGGAATGGAAACCCTTTGATTGCAACAGAATTATAGAAATACAAGAAAAGTCTTGTCTGGCAGATTGGAGACATTGTAGTGGCAAAGAAAACCCAGCAGATTTATTGACCAAGGGTGTCGAAAACCCTTGGTGAAGGTTAAGTGTCGAAAACCTTAAAGATAGTAATCTTTGGTGGAAGGGACCTCAGTGGCTTGAGGGTCCTTCTGAAAATTGGCCAGTCCAAAAAATATCAGAAAAATACGATGAACATCATGAGAGACGCAAAACGGTTTTAGTAAATCAATGCATTTTAAAATCCAGTGAAGCTATTATCGACATAAAAAAATTTAGTGATGTATCAAAATTTATAAGAATTCTTGCCTACGTTAAACGATTTGTAGTTAAAACTAGAAGATTACCGGCAAAAAATGGTCCACTTACCGCTACTGAATTACAGGAAACAGAAATCTTTTGTATAAAGAAGATTCAAAGAGAAAACTTTCCATCGGAAATTAAAAATCTAGAATGCGGAAAAGATGTATCAATGAGTTCTAATATTTTATGTTTAGCTCCGGTTTTAGATGAAAATGGCATTCTACGAATTAAGGGAAGGCTAGGCGAAGCCGATTTTATGATAGAAGAAAAACATCCGATATTACTTCCCAATAATTCCAGATTTACCGAATTACTTGTGCTACGTGAACATCGTAAAGCGTTACATGTAGGAGTTGCCGCAACGTTGACAATTTTGCGACAAAAATTTTGGATTCCTAAGGGACGACAACTCGTGCGGAAAATAATTAATAGATGTTTGATTTGCAAGAAAAGTGTAGCTAAACCGGCGATACAAATGACAGCACAGTTGGCGAAGGATCGCATAGCTGAAGCTTCTCCATTTAGCGTAACGGGTGTGGACTTCACAGGACCAGTGTATATAAAATGGGAGAAAGAAACTAAAAAATCGTATATTGCGCTTTTCACATGTGCAGTCACAAGGGCTGTGCACCTCGAATTAGTTTCTGATTTGTCAACAAACAAATTTATGTTAGCAATACGAAGATTTTTCAGTAGGCGGGGAAACACACGCGTATTTTATTCTGATAATGCTACTACTTTCAAACGTGCTAACAAGGACTTGCAATATTTTTTCACCTATGTGTATAATGATGTCCACGAACCTGAACCTTTAACGCCTGCCCATTTTCTGCTCTCTGGACAAAAACTTCAATATCCGTGTAATTTTGCAGAACTTATGGGTGTTAATTCCACAAAACAATCCCTAGTTAAGCGCAAGCAATATCAAACGAGACTTATCAGCCAAATTTGGATAAAATGGAAAAACCAATACCTCCTTGATTTGAGAAATTCTCATTATTTGGGAACACCTGTCAGCAAGAAAAATTTACAAGTGAACGATATAGTGCTCTTAGAAGGAAAAACAAAGTCAAAATTCTTATGGACTTTGGGTCGAATTACGGAAGTGATGAAGGGGCGTGATGGACGTGATGCGCTCGTGTGGTAAAGACTGAAAACGGAGAATTCCGTAGACCAGTCCAACTCTTGTATCCCCTCGAGTTTCCAGACTCATAAGACTCAAGAAAAAAACTGTGAACTTTATATAACGTCTTTTTTTTGTTTGTTTTCATTGTTTTGTGATTTTTGAATTATTGATTTTTCTATAATTGTTAAGAATTGTAAATGTTTTAATGTTGTTTTCTTAGTATCATTTCAGAAAGGTGTGATAATTTGTAAAATTATCAGGTGGGGAGTGTGAAGAATGCTCTCTCTGATCTGTTTACGCCAGTAGGTGGCGCGGTAAGTTAGTGTGAAAAGAACCACCGACTAAAAAGGTGTTGTTATGACCAGTCTGCTACAAAAATGTTAATTGCTACAAAATGATTAATGCTACGTACAATATTGAAATTATGTTACATATGAGAAAAGTGTTATTGTGTTACGAATAAGTGTTATATAATTAATTATGCTACCAATTAAGTATATTGTGCTTTGGAAATGTGTACATAGTTGTATATAAATTAAACGTTGTGATACGTGAAATTTGCCTACTTCTTGATTGACGAATCCGAGTCACTTTTTCTTGTGCTACAAAATTGAGTGATTTTATTTAATGGTTTTTAAATAAGTTCATTTAACTCTACATTTAACTATAATATTCATAATGTAACTGTAATACTAACATTGTTTACATTATAAGGAAATACAAATGAAATTCAGACTGAGAAAAGTATATAAATTATTGGATAGTTTTTTTCCCCCCGCGGTTCAACATGGTTTTTAAATAAGTTCATTTAACTATACATTTAACCATAATATTCAGAATGCAACTATAATACTAATATTGTTTATATTACATAAGGAAACACAATTAAATTGTTTACATTATGAGGAAATACAAATGAAATTCAGACTGAGAAAAGTATATATATTATTGGATAGTTTTTTTTTCCGCGGTTGAACATGGTTTTTAAATAAATTCATTTAACTATACATGAATAATTCATGTAACTATGCATGTTATACTATACAGTAATACTAACATTGTTTGCATTATATAAAGAAGCACAATTTAGATAAGCAGCATACTCTCACTAAAATGAGGAACTGTCATGTTTATTATCTGCCAACTCGCGTAATTTTGAATTCAAAATTGTCACTTATTTATTTTAAATATTTTATTAGTTAAATATTTGTTTAGAGCAATAACTATTGTTTAATCGAGAATTGGTTATAAAATATTGCTTTCATATAAAATTTTAATACAGAAAATATTTATTAGTTCAATAAATTCTTAAATGAACAAAAAAATGCTATGTTCAATAAACAAAAAGCACTTTCTATAGAATAGAAAACAAATTGTTTTAATGTGCGGACTTACGGATTTAAATATCTGATTTATTTTCATAAAAAAAAAAAAAACCCTGCCTCAAAATTAAAACTGAGCTAAAAATCTAATAAATAGAGCCAATTTTTTCACAATCAGTTTATTTTAACTGATATAGAAAAAATAAGTCATGTATTAGATAAATGAATGTTTTTAAGTTTGAGGCAGTTTCTTCTGCTTTAAAGTTAAGAAATGCACTAACAGTTGAATAAATCCATAAAGTAAAAAACTGTTTTTTGAAGAAGCAGCCAAAAAACGATTATTAATAGAGTTATTTCTTTAGAAAATATTTGTATAATACTAACTAACTAAATTTTTTATTATCGAACAATTTTTTACTATATATGAATAAGTAGTAATAAAAACGTTTCAAATAAAATTCTTTATCCTTTTAAAAATATGGTGAAGCTTCAAAAACAAAAATCCACACTCTTCTTTGAGTAAAAAATATTTGGAATTTAAAACTTTTCAAATAAAAAAACTATTCATTTATTAAATTAAAGCAGTTTTATGGTTCGTTAGTAAATATTAATGAAGTATTTTTAAAATTGTTAATTTTTTACATAAAGACGTGTAATTGATCAGTTGCGACAAAAAATAATTCTCAAACTATTTTAGCATACCTTAACAAAAATAAAAACTAATTCCATTCGTATTAAGTTGTTAAATCTGCTTTTGCTTTAGAATAAGGAAAAATCACGCATACACACACTTAACGTAAAGTAAGTTTTGTTGGGAAAAAATTGTAAAAACAGCAAAAACGCAGACGCTATTAATAAATATTTATGCATCTCAGCAAAAAGAAATACAAAACTGTAGCAAATTAAAAACTAATAGAAGAAAGTCTTGAAAAATCAGGTTGAATTTTTAAATAATGCAAATGAAAATCCTAACTAAAACAAATAGTTAAAAGTTATATTAATTTCATTGAAGTAATTTATTTTATTCACTTGAAAAAACTATTGCCAAACCTTGAAACTATATTTATTTATTAATATATAATTTAGATATTAATCTCAACAAAAAATAGTAGCTACAGAAATTTCCAAAAAATGTAGAAGCCTAATCATAATAAATATTAATTCATCTTACTATTAACAATAAAACACTATACATCTGTTTTATTAAGCTGTTAACTGTAAGCGTATATAGACGCATTAGTTAACATAATCTTCGGTATTTTCAGACACGTGATATATGAGACTTGCTCACGAGGAGATTTTACATATTTCAGTTTAGTTTGTAAATCCGAAAAGAAGTTTAGTAACGATCGTAAATGAGTACGTAATTAGAGTATGGTTGTTATATGAGTACAAACTAGGGGAAAATATGGTTGGCATTCGGAGACGATGCAGTAACTAAACGTACTGCACATAGGTGCCATCACAAACTCTGTTACACTGATGAACAGCACGAACATAGACCGCGATCGGATACACCAACAGTCTTAAAGGACGATGCTTTAAAAAGTGCTATCGAAGAGAATACTCCTCAAACGTGTCAGGAACTTGATATTATGTTCCAAGAATCAGATAAAATCATTCGTGTTCACTAAGTAAGCAAACTGACACTAACTAAGCAAAAACTGGAATAGATGTAGAACCTAAGCAAATGGCCTCTCACGAACTTATTAAATGCAATAAACTTTAAAGGTTATCCATCTGTTCATCACACTTCTTTCCTGCCAGAAAAACGAACCGTTTCTTGATTACATCCTTACGTGTGATGAAAAATGGATTCAGTACACCAGCGTCAAACGTTCACGTAATTGGTTGTCACGTACAGATCCTATTCCAGGGACTGCAAAGGCTCCACTTTATTTTCAGAAGCTGCTGTTGTTTATATGCTTGGCATACAGTAACTGAAACATATAACTGTTGTTTACAGTAACTGAAACATATGCAAGAACACTTGCGTCAGAAACCGACAGCACTGGTGAACACGAAAAAGATCCGCTTCTTGCACAACACAAGGCCGAACACCTAAAACGTGACTCTAAAAGCGATTACTGTCTTGGAATGGGAACTCTTTTTTCTCCTTTTTCCCTATTATCCAGCCATCTCGCCAAGCGCCATCGTGTTCCGTGCAGTGAAGAATCACGTGCTAACGAGACGTTTCAGTGATGCTGAAGATGTTAAAAATCAAATGGCCCATTTTTTTGCATCTAAAAAGCGGGAATTTTATCACAGCGGCATACATGAGCTTGCACCAAGCTTAGAGAAGGTTGTCGCATGTGATGGTGCTTACTTCGATGTTTTAAAGTCCGATTTGTCCTACCAATACTACGTCTGGAATTTTTTTTCACACAGCGTAAGAAACTTTCTGGTTACCTGATATATATATATATATATATATATATATATATATATATATATATATATATATATATATATATATATATATATATATATATATATATATATATATATATGTGTGTGTGTGTGTGTGTGTGTGTGTGTGTGTGTGTGTGTGTGTGTCAACAAGTACCCTAAACTGGAAAAAGAACACAAAAATGAGCTTCCAAGATGATACGGAGATATACAACATAAAGTCATTAAATAAGTGCGTGAGCCTGAATTCTCAAAATTTAGAATTATTAAAATGTTATACTTAATGGAATAAAATATTTTGCCAAGGAAAAGTTGCATCCCTACTGTAATCCAAACTTATGACTTTTTATGGTGAAAATTTTTTGAATGGAACCTATACTACCACGTAAATCATCAGCTGTCCAGCAATGCTGGCCAACATCAGCATGAGGATCCTGTGGCTTCTTTTTACATATAACGCTGTAGAGATCGCTATGGCTGTCTTCGACACCTTCGGGGACACATTTAAGGTTTTTGCACGTATTCCATGCATACGATATCATAATCACTAACACGTAAAAATGAACATTTTAGAATTTTTAGACCTATGCTCCCAATACATTATATGTCATTTTCTTTATCAATCAAACATTAAACTTTTGTCATGTAATCTATCTTCTATGCATCGCAACTTTCAAACAGAATAGAAATTTTGAGAACTTTTTTTATCCTTATAAGAATTTATATTGATGACATCACGATGAATAAATGAAAAAGTTTCAAATTCTGTAAAAGCCAAATCTCAAAATGAACTAGAAGAAATTAAAAATTTACCTCTCCTATCGAAAAGCTAGGAAGCATATGAAATTCTCATCAAGTTGAAAATAAAACCACCTCTTCATATCATAAATAGTCTTATTATGTTTAATAAAGTTGCGTTTCTCTTATTTTTTTTAAAGCCACATCTTAAATTTTATAAATAATGGCATAAAGAAGTTCAAATATTATATCTTTAGTATTATAAATACAGCTCCTTTAGAATTTCTATTACCACTTAATGTCTAAATGTGGTCGGCAGTGCAAAAAAAAAAAAAATCATGAATTTTATTAGTAGCAAAGAAGTATTTTTTTTAATTGTAATTTTTTCCATTTGTAAAAATTTTCTCAAAATCATGAAAATTAACTGTCCTTCTAAATAATTAGTTTTTGAATCTTTAGCGATATTGTTTCCAAAATTGAATACGTTTAAACTTTTTTAGTCTCTTTCTCTCTCTCATAAGAGAGAGGGAAAATACAATCAATATTCTGCTTTAAAAATGAAACCATAGAAAAAAAGCAGAACAATCGTACACCCAATTCTAACGCCTCTCATTCATATGTACTTCTCTATTTATACTTTTATTGAAAAATACATTTCTGTCTGATGAGGAAGAAAATAGAATTGATGAAACGCAATGACATCCAGAATAATTCATGTCTTGTCTCACTCTAAACAATAAAATCGCATCCAAACCAAGATTTGGTAATAAATATATATATAAAAAATAAAGAAAACAAGAAAAAGAAAGGGAGATCTAGAAATAATTTAATATATCGAAAAAGATCTCTTCACCGAGGGGATGACTACCGGTAATAAATCGAAAGTGAAGTCGTAGGGGGAAAAAAAGTACAAATCATTTCATTTCATCTATCAGATTCTTCCAGAATCCCTGAGGAAGGATGCTGTGGATAGTCTCACCATTTTCTACGTTTCCATGGCAACGGGATGATTGCGGTCACATTTTTATAGCCACCGTCTCCCATTTAATTAAGGTGCCATAGAAGGTGCCAGCTTTTGCGTAGAAAATCTAATCGGAAACGTACGCACGCGGCGGCCTTTTGTGTGTTGATTGAAGGAGTTTTACCACCACCGGGGAGATGAAGCTGTTCATGGCGACTTATGCAAATGACGCGGCTTCGCATTTAATGCGATTAAATTTCGCCGCTCTCGTGTTGTGTTTGGGTTCGTCGCTACGGAATAATGCCAGCGACGCTGTGGCAATGAAGGCGTAACTTGACGACAACGAGGTTCAGCTTATTTCGTAATCAGATTTAATGCCATTTGTAAAGACTAATTCCTCTTTAGTAATTTTAAGCCGATACTATTTGTTATTCATCTGTGATCAGCAACATATATATATATATATATATATATATATATATATATATATATATATTCTAAAGACAAGTAAATAATTCAATATGAGAATTTACATCGACATTTAATATGATTATGCAAATTTTCAATCCAAAATTAAAGCTCCAGACTATAGAGGGAAACTATAAAAAAAATGTAACTATTCAAATAATATCAATTTAATTCGCGAAAGATGTCAAACTATTGACTAATTTTCCATTTTCCTTCCGGATTTTATCATTACAAAGCATTTAAAATATGATTATTTCAGAATATTTTTTAATTAATTACTTAGAGGATTTATTAATTTGTTAATGAATTTATTTTGTCAAGATAAGCTTCCGTAAATGAAATGTAGTACTTTAATGAATGTTTACGAAGGTAAAGTAATGTTACACATTGGAATGTTACTTCGTACATTTGTTTGTCATAATTTGTTTTTACAGATGAAAATTTTGTCATGTATTTTGCCAGGATTAAACTTTAATTCTATTTGGAACAGAGGTAAGCGCCACCGTTAAGAACTTTAAGAAACTCATTTATTCTTTTACTCCTTTTTTAAAGACATATAAAAGATGTTTTTCTTCTAGCACAGTATTTTATTTTTGATAATATAGCATGCATATTATAATTCAATAGTGAAATAATTTTCATAAAATCCCATATAGCTACGTATTGGTAATAAATTCCTATGATTTAAATAACACCTTCCACAGAACCTAACATGCTATAAATCGAATAGACAGCACCCTATGCTTCAATTCAATAGCCCGCAGGTTCAATTCCCATCTTGAATAAGAATATTTGCATACTGCAATTAGATTATTTCTGAAACTGAGTGACCGATATAATTACCACCGTATGCAAAATCCCCTCGAATGAAAAACACAACCTTATCCCTCAGTATATTTTATGAATTCTTCTAAAATTTAGCTATATTAAATTTTTCGGTCCTGCTCTTTCATTCTGCATTATTATTCTAAATTTTAATTAAAAAAAGTCTGCACAAACTTTTTGGAACTTAGTATCCAATTTGCAAATCATACAAAACAACAATAGTTTCATTCAATGATTTTAAAGTAAATAATATAAAAAACTTGAGAGAAATGCTAATATTATATAAACTAAAATTTAAACTAATCATTTAAATTTTAATAACAAATAAGAATATATTTTTTACATTGAAACTATTTTGATATTTTTAAATATGATTCCATTTCTAAACAAACTTTTCAATAAGAGAGTCTGTTAATTTACCTATACGCGTTATCTCACTACAAATTTAATAGTGATTATAATATATTTTTAGGATATTCAACACATTGGAAAATTATACTTTTGAACGTTTTGGACTGTCAAAGTGTACTATGAAAAGACAGTTATTATTTTAGTACATTCAGTTTACATAGATTTTTGATAGTCATGATGAAACTATAATAAATGATTAAGTTTTATTATAGATGATAAATATTTTGTAGTAATAAAAATGCTTATATAATAAAAACATTTCACTAAATATAGAAGTGAATCTCTTAAGATTGCAATAAGTTTTTTTTTAATATGCATGACTTAAGCAATTTAAAATGCTTTTTACTTGTAAATAGAGATATCTATAAATTACGGGCAAAAAAGTAATTCTCATCCGTAATATTTTTGATATAATATCATACAAAAGCTATTAAATCTTTAAAAAAATTTGAAATTATGAATTAACAGAATAATTAAGAAACGGTTAATTAAATTCCATTATTAGAGAGTTAAAAATTAAATAATAATATTTCAAATATTCTTAAAATTTTAAAACCGAAATAAAAGCTCTATTCTATTTAATGTTCTTACCTAAATCGAAAAATTGTGTATACAAATAAAAAATACATTAAATATAACCAATAATAATAAAAAAATATTCGCTAAAGTATGCATAAAATATTGGTATTGCATAGTTTTATGTTTTTAGAAAATTTTATTACCTTATGTCTACACTTTTTAAATATGCATTTATGAAGAACGTGAACAATGTTTACGTAAGCAAATTCCATAATTAAATTAATCAAAAGTTTAACTATTTTTTCATAGAAGCAGTTGAGAGTAGCTCTTAAAAATCCATCAGTTATTGTTGGATTCTATTTTTTTTTATTTATAAGTGTAATTTGACGAAGCAAAATTATATTCCCATTCAGCTTATAATATATTTTAATTTCATTATAAAAATTACCTTATTAATGCACAACTCTATAGTATAACGTATTTTTTTATATCAAAATAAAATCACAATTTTTATCTGCATCTTTATTATATTATATATATATATATGTATATATATATATATGTATATCTACACATAGGGCAAACAAGTCTTTCCCAGCTGCACTTCGTGTAATACTAACGAAGCCATACCCGAACACCTATTGAACTGCATTGTCTTTTCAAAGCGTGAAATTTTATACAGCCCTGGAGCTGTCCTCGATTCTTTGAAGGGAAAGGATGTCATGGACCTGATCTGATTCAGACCAGGGGATAAGAAAGAAGAAGGATATATATATATATATATATATATATATATATATATATATATATATATATATATATATATATATATATATATATATATATATATATATATATATACACACACACACATAATGCATCCATTTCCAGTATCTGGATGACATGATAGAATTTAATATTTCTTAAGGGTAACGAGGCAGTATTCGTAAGACATTTAAATAAAATCAACTTCAATAAAATGAGACAGTGTTCATTTCCTGATGTCAAATTCCCCCCCCCCACTTTTTTTCATCACATGATAGGAATTCATTTTGACTTTTATCGGCGAAAGAAAATCGTTCTCGTAAAATACTGTCAAATGGAATATCTGCTTCATTATTTTTAAGAGCCTTTTTTATTTTATTTATTCTTTTTGTGGGTAAAAATGTATTGATGTGACAGAAAACACACGTTATATTTCTTACATAGGAATAAAAACCAAACCTTAAATTAGGGCATAATAATTTTATTAAGTTGAATAGAAGTTTATTGTTAAAACCGTATTTGTTTTATTAAACTCAGTATAATTTTTAAAAACATCTTGGCTTTTTGTTCTAAACAAGTACAAACACATTTTTGAAAATATCCTTAAAATCAGCGGCAAAAAAGGAAGTGAATTTCAAATATTTAAAATGGATCTCACTGTGGCAGAGTAAAAAAATAAATACAGCATTCTTCAACTCGAAAGGATACGAGCTGGATTCCAGTCACTGCTTAACAACGGGAAACTAAAGTCATATAAATAAAAATCATGATTTGCTTGACTATCTCCAGCTTACTTTGGAAGTTATTAACCAAATCTTAACAATACATATTAAAATTTATATTGATGGCAGTAAAGACAACAACCATTGTTTTAGCGGTATCTTCTTTAACGGTTCTTGAATTTTCATTTAAACGTAAGATTAAGAATCCAGATTTCTGCTGTTTTTAGATTTGGACTAACAGTTATAGATGCATCACTCAAATTGTATTTGTAACATCAATCATAAATATCTGGATCTTATAGGATAGTCGTAGAGACATCCAACATATGTAATTGGAATATAAAGCTGGAGATAAACAACTACATCAATTCTTAATATTCTTAAGCAACTTTCTCAAATCTACCCTCAGTTGATCCCTTCTCATGTTGAAATCTTCGGTGAAGACACTGCAGACCTTTAGGCCAAAGAAGGCGCTTCAGATGTGTTTATTTCAAATCACTCTTTTGACTTCTCTGAGATCTGCTCTATGATAAAAATCTCAAATCAAAAGCAATGGAAAATCCTCTGAATCGCCGATGGTATAATGAGCAGGGTCCCTTACCATCAACGCTGATTATCATTCAGTCCATTATAGAAAGCTCAACACATAAGGTGTCTTGTCATCAGGTGTCTTTCTTATGATTCCCTGATCAAAAGAAAGACAATATATGACAAGACATCCTATTCGAGGTGCAACAACTGCAACACCATGTAGGCGCTTCCCGATAACATATTGACCAGTACTGGTTTAGATAGGAGATTCACCTTTTTAATATAGCCCTCTACTTGCCTATTATTTTTTGAAGATTCGTGAGCTCATGGACCTGGTCCAGCCTGCATGAGGAATATGAAAAAAACAGCAAGGAAACTTCATATTTTAGCACCTTCAAGGTAAACCTGATGAAACCTTCGTAAAAATTGGATCTACTTATCTAATTTTCAGTAACTCGAAATGAAAAGCGATGTATTAAAGATTACTTACTAAGTTTAAATTAATAAAAACATTACCAATTAAGCGGGCACAAGAAGTTGTTATACTTATAATCGAAATAGTTAAATACAGCTCAGAGAAATAATAACAGACTGAAGATTCTTCTTTTATTCAGTATCATGAGGCATGTTAATTAATTAAACAGAATGTTTCATCTTTTTTCGACAGCCCACTATTTCCAAAATCAATAGTTTGACAAAAAAAATCTTAACAAAATATTATATTTTTCATACATGTAGATTTCCAACAAGGAAATTTCGTTTATATCTATATATTAATAGATATCTTATTTGCACCCTTTCTCTACAATTCAGCAAAACATGATACCAGAAAATTCAACTTCACATAAGAGATATCCCAACCTTTCTAAGAGTAATTTTCCAATAAACTTCGGAGAGCTATGAAGATAATTGCACGCAACAACAAATCTCAATGACTGGGGAAACTTGGCAACTTGTAAGACTTTACATCTACACTCTACTCAAATTAAAAGATTATAATACAATAAAAAGCATCAACTAGGATTTAATTCGGATTTCAGCTTCAAATATAAGATATTAGATAATCCCAAAACACAAATTTCTAGTTCATATATCATAACTCATTGGTTTACCGACCTAGTGGAAGTTAACAAAATGCAATGATGGGAAAAGGACATGGCTTAGGTTCTGAGATAATAAAAAAAAATCCAATTTAGATTCCTTTGACCCAACTATTTGAGAGAAATTTTCAACAGAAGGCTATAAATCAGGAAACAAAAAAAAAATAAATAAATAATTGCATCGAGAGTCTTTCTCCTAAACAGAAACAAACGAAAGAAGTTTGAATTTAATTTTGCACGGACCACACATGACCCAATAGTTAAACTGTTGATTAGTAAAAGTTGAATTCGAGCATCAATGGTTCCAAATTACATAATAAAAAATCTTAAAGTATTTTTGTTTCTTTTATCACGTTTAACTTTCAGAAGTTTCAGGCTATATCTACTACAAAAGGATATTTTGATATTTATATACATTCAAGGAGTAACTCAAACTATTTCAAACTAAATAAAACCCAGCATGTGCTTTAACAACTTGTTTTGCACATACATACAAATATATTTCTCGTAATCTCTTTCATAATTTTATATTATTTATCAAAAGTCTACCAATTTTAATACAAAAAATGACTGTTACCATAAATAAACATCATGTGAAATACATGAATGGGATTTTATATATATTATATTTTTCATTTGCCTGTGTATTTTCTTTAAACAGAATACAAAATAAACCTCAAGCATCTAAATAAGTAATTATTATATTTTAAATAAGGTGGATTAAAAAAATTCTCTATATATAGAGACTTTTGCTGTAGAAATAAAGAATACATTTTTAAATTTTATAAATAAAATTACTTGTTATAAATTATTAAGGAAACTAAATAGAAACCTCGAGGAAGAATGTTTCAGTCTTTTGCTCGTTGAGAGAGAATAAACAGAAATGTTAATGGGAGAGAGAGAATTGAATTTAGCAGAAGAATAGGGATTATGCATTATACGGTGTGTTTGATGTATACTGAAAAAAAAAAACTTTTTGAAGAATTCTTTTGTTCTTAACTTAATAGAAGGATATAATTATGTTTATTTTTAACTTAACAAAGAATTTTTTTTCAGAATTTAACAAGATAATTATTTAATAGTGCTGCATTATATATGCGGAAAAAAGATTCATTAATAAAAGAAATATTACATAATATATAATATATTTATGCATTTTGATTTTAATTTTGAACTTTTACTTAGGGGTATTTACCACTATTATATATATATATATATATATATATATATATATATATATATATATATATATATATATATATATATATATATATATATATGTGTGTGTGTGTGTGTGTGTGTGTGTGTAATGCAATAATATTTAAATATAATAAACTGTTATACTAAATTTAAATAATTTGTGAGTATATATAATGACAACTTATTTATTGCAGAATATCAAAATAATTTCTATGTTTAGTGCTGATTAAATTCATTATGAAAAATTAATTGCAGTATGTATTTTAACCTATGGTTCATTTGTAGCAAGACACCTGGAAATATCAGGATTATAACTGATTCTAAAATTTCAGTTAATAGATATTCTTGCATAGTTACCGAAATAAAGAACAATGGATTCACGAAGTCTACATGATTATATATATACAGAAGGTGTTCACATATTTTCGTAACGATTTTTCATTTCTTCAAAAGATAGAGCAGTACATTTAGATGTATAGCTGATAGCCTAATACTGATGGAATTTAATACAGTGAAGAGTGTTTGGATAAAAAAATATAATTTCTTCTTAGAAAACAGGCGTTGAAGCATACTTCTGATAGTAAATCGAATTAATATTGACATTTATTTCTATTTTCCATATTTTAAGTTTTCCGCTATAAGGGAAACCATTATAAGGAAAAAAAACTTAAGAAAAACTGTCCTTGTTTTCTTTAAATCAACTTTCTAAGTCTTTTTCTTCTATTTTCTTTAGCAAATTGGTTTTTTTTTGTAGCAATCAGATAAATACATCCAAATTTCATCAATTGTAACTACATATTTCTATTTTTCAAACACAATTTGCAGATAGTGTTACGCTGAAAAGCATGTTCCGATGTTAGACGATGATCGTCGTGTTTTTTAAAACTTTAATTAACTTTAAATCGTATTTCATAATTTTATTCATTATTCCAACATAGATATTTAAAGATTTTGAAACAGTCATTAGATAGTAGGATTTTCCTTGAAAATATGAAATGTGACTTTAAATTTAATAAAGAGGTGCACGTACGTTTATTGGATATACACACACATTTTTTGCTTTTTTTTTTCCCAATCAAATGTAAACTTAGATGTTTCTTTCCTTTCATATCAATCATATCAATTATTTTACGTGTAGAAATATTAAAACCATAATTTTTATACCTTAACTATTTTTACTAAGAGTATTTCTCTTCGGAAAGAGCGTAAAAATGTAGCCTTCAATCCATTATTAAATTTTCAGCGAAGCAAAAAATTAACAATGGATCAAAGGCTATATTTTAAAGCAAAGAATATTTTTAAAGCTGCAGACGATTATTAAGCCTTATAACAATTTGATGCCAATTATATTTTAATTTCTAAATTAATATTTAATTTCATGGATAAAATTAAAATCGCTGCAAAAATGTGTGAACACACTTTGTATGTAACAATTTCACTCTATCGCTATATAAAATATACTTCCTGAAAGTATTATATATGATGTACTTAAATAAAATCATTATAAAGGGATGCTCTAAATATGTGCATATCAAAACAATGTATGGCCACGATTTTATTTTTAAATTTCTTTAACATAATAATGGAAATTTCTTTCATTATAAACAAAAAAAAAACTTTTTTTTCCTAGTTTAAGTTTAATCACCCCAAAAAATTCTTTGTTATATTTAAAAAATAACTTTATTTACTGCCACAAAATGTATTTGTAATGATTTTTATGGGATTCTATTCAAACAATTTTTTTCTGACAAGATTTTATCAAAGGAAAACTTTTTTTGATGCTTAAATATGATTATTTTTTAAAAGACAAAGTAATTTTTAATTATAAAAGATAGTAGCGTAAGCAATAACAAAGTCTAGATTTGAATTTGATTTTTCATAATTGCCATTATAAAAATCAAATATGTAAAAAAATAACAAAATATTCCTCCTCCAATGACGTAATAAATAATCCACCAATATTTTTTTCATACAGTATTAACAAAATTAAATAAAAGTATTAAAAACAAATCTATTATGACTTGACCAATAATGAATTTTTTTATCCTGACTTGAAAAGTAAATGATAATGACTTTTACTTATTTACAATACATAAATAAAAAGAAGCATGTCAATAAAAAATTCGTAGTTATTTTTTCTTAAGTAAATCTATTTTACTTAGTTTTTTTCAATTTAATGCTTTGTATTTTTTATAGATATTCTCTTAAAATATTAATTTTAGTTACTTTAGCAGTAAGTTTAAACGCAGTAAAACCAAGAAAAAATTAAATTTTAAAAATGGAACATAGAAATTTTAACATATATGCATATAAATAAACATTCATTATAAAAATAGACTCAATTTTAATAAAAACATTTCATAAGAGAACAAATTAAGTTTCATTTAAAAATTTAAAAATTGAATTATTATGACTTTTCAAACAAAAGGAATAGAATATTTTTGTATTTTAAAGGCAAATAATTTCATGCCTTTTTAATTTACATCTGTTCAAGAAATAAAAATTTAACGGAATCAAAGACTTATAATATATATTAAGTATAATAAATATATAATAAATACCTATTTTTACATAGATATATTTATAAGATAACATGAGATAAAATTTTATATTCTTCTAAATTTTATTTATATGATTATTTTAATCTTGATTGTTTAAACTAAGAAATATTATTAAAATTGCGTTACGTAAAATTTTATAATAATCTCAGTTTTATTTATTGAAATAAGTAATAATCATCTTGCATTTTGATTGTGTAACAGAAGGCAAAAATATCAATCATACATATGTACACAACTAAAAACAACATTCCGATGAAATTTTTTAAACACATCTATCTGAAATATATATGTACAGGTGCATACATGCAGAAAAATCCCCGATTATCTTCTGAATAGCTTATCAATTTTTTAAATTATCAGTGAAGCCTTAATTCCATGAAAAAAATTTTAAAAAAATAAATAAACTTCTGTCTTGGAAAAATTCCTAAAGAAATAAATCTAAAAATGTGTATAAATCATGAATAATTTTAATATTCTTCAAGAAATAAATGTTTTCATGCTATCTATTTAAATTGTTCAAATACCTATTTACGTTGACTTAATCCTTTTCTTAATCCTAATAATTTTGTGGAATATACGCGATAGTAACGCCACTGAGTTCTGCGAAAAATGAAAAGTTTTTGGCACTAAAGTAATGAAATGAAATCAATTTTTATAAGTTAAAATTCAGAAAATTTATAAAAGAGATATTTTTATTGATTCTCTCTGAAAATTTCAGCATTTCCTTTACAAACTATATCAAAATAAGAATTTTGCAGGTTTATAAGAATCAATGCTAAAAACAATTTTGTAAAAAAAATTTTGTAAATAATCATTAAAATTCATTTAAAAATAAAAACACAGTAAATTTTAAACAAAACTTTAAAAATGTTATGGTTTATATTTTATGTTTAAATTTTTTTAAAGCAAATATTTAAGAAACTAATCAAAAAAATTTTAAATATTTCATTAAAATTTAAAAATATATACTTTCAGAAAAAATTTATCTTGATAATAAACTTATTTGAAACAAATTTATTAATAAACTAAATGCTGGAACTTTTATTGTACCAAAAAAAATCGCTAATGATATATAAATTTAAGACTCATTTCAGTTTTGAATTAAAAACAGAGTCGTATTTAATACACTTTTATCAGTAGTAAATAATGCCACCCAACTTAACTAGAGGTCAGCGTGCCTGACTGCGGATAGGGAGGTCCTGGGTTCGAATCCCGGTTCGGATATGGATGTACTTTCTCTCTCTATTTATCCTTTCTTTGTCCTTCCCTTGTATGAATGGGTTGTGAATGGTTGTGCCTACACTATAAACGAGTCTTTATATACTAAGGAAATCATACTCCACACCAAAATATGGTTCAGTTAAAAAAGAGGAGCAGCGCACCCTATAATCCCAGCCTAGCTGGCACACGAAAACAAAGACAACTATAGTAAATATAATTATAACACAACATTTTAAGAGTATTATACATTATATTTAATAAAAACTTTTAAATACAGACATCCGTAGTGACATCTAAAATTTCAGTTTTAAAGAAGAAAAAAAAATATTTTAAACTTTTTTCCTTATTTTTTTCATACTTAAAAAATAGACATTTTAAAATATAATTCATGTTTAAGCTATAATTAAATGTCAAGTAATGTATTAAAAATAAAAAAAGGTGACTCTCCAACATCATCCCCAAAAGAATTTGTTAAAAGTTGCTACCCCGAATTCCATCATCCTCTTGAAAGTTTTGAGCAATCCTTTCAAAATATCGCGTCGTTTTCTATAAAAATTAGTTAACAGCACTCGGAAAGCGAGTTGTTTAAATATTTCAACGTCGAAAAATTGCTTCCTATTGATTTCTAATCCCAGAGGAGGAGGCTTCAGCAGACTTAATTTAAAATAGAAAACCGTGTAAAGTGCGGATCGCTTCGAAGAGCGTTCTTTTAATTAAATGCTAAAATTTCCGGGAGGAAAAAAAGAAAGATGTATTTTTAAAGTTCCATAATTTCCACTGCCTAATAAAGATGGTGGTGATAATTTAGCATGTCATTTTGTATGAATTAATAATGTTTCGAAGTTAGATGACAGTTTCCGCAAATAAAATGATAGCATTTATCTTTATTCAATGTTTACATAAAAGTTATTTTAACTGTAATCATCTATTCTTTCTTTTATGTTAATACTTATGTCACGCCAGAAATATTAGTAGGTAATATAGATAAGACTAAATTCTTATATGAAAAATTAATCCTATTACAACTCGGTATTTAATCTCAATATTTCTGATGTGTTAAAAATATTAACAATGAATTGTATAACGACAAATAGCAACATAATTAATCTTCCTTATAAGAATTTAATTCATGGCACAAGAAAAAAATTTCTGTTGATAAAAATAAAAAAAATATTTTAGCATTGCATACTCATATGCAGAGTAAAGTAGCATTAAATGTATACAAATCATTATTTATACATTGGCCATAGTAAGGTTCCTATTTTAATAAATTTTCTGTACATTTTTTTGACATTTAAATAAAAATTTTGGATGATTTTTTAAAATTTTCTGAAACAACTATAGATATATGCACTCAAGTGACAAGAAAATTTGTACATTAATGTTTATGTTAATTATTTAGGAATGCATCTGAAAACAATGATGTCATGGGATTGACAGTACTTATGTAAGTAATAAGTATGCGAAAAGCTGTCAGATCGGTCATTGTTGTTACACAAAGGTACTTTATCAATACTTAAATGACTTTGACTATGATATTATAAGTATGACTCTAACTTTGACTATGATACTATGATATTTGAATACGATATACAAAAAACATAGGATTTAGTACTTCCAAGTTAAGGAAAACCATAGTGGGCTGGTAAGTCAGGGCTTTCATTCTAGTTATCGGATGGTAGTTAGTTCACATTATGACCCAACCAAAGACCACTCGTGTTCGCTAATGGTGGCTGGTGCACGTTAAATATGTCTTGGTCGCAATGTTCTTTATGTGAAACAATAACTTAGGGTGGTAGACCAAGTATTGAGGGTCTTCTGCTTGGTCCCTGCTTCTATATAACTGGTAGAGCCCAAGGTTAAATACAGGGAAACATGTCGGCTCATCAAAACCTCCAAAGTAAGGATGTAATTTGGGTATGGGTGCCTGCGCGACCATTTAATCGCGACCATTTAATGACATTAAAATCGTCAATATGGTAGAATATCAAATCTTAGATGCCAATACAATCTGAAAAATATGTTGATAAAATTGGATAGGCAATGGAAGACGAGAATTCTTAAGCGAAAAAGACAAGCAATACTGCTTGAAATTGCAGCAGATTTCAATGTCAGGGCATCAACAAGTGCAAGATTGCGTATTATTCAGCAGATTACTGTTAGTATCTATCTTTGGATCTAAAATCTCACACCTGCACAAACGTTACAACAAAGTAGAAACCTTTAAAACTTGCGCTTATCAAGGTTTAAAGGTTTCTACTTAGTTGCAATCGTTTGTGCAGGTGTGAGATTTTAGATTTTGACGGACAATGACAGAAAACACATTGCTTGGTCAGATGAATCTCATTTCCTATTGCATCGAGACGCTCTGTTTTAGGATATGAAAAAGTCATCATGAATCTATACACTCTACATATCAATAGTGGACTATCCAAGATAATGGAGATTTATAGTAGTCATGGTATCCCCTGATGGTTTAGAGTTGAACTAGACATGCAACAGATATTGATCGACCACTGATACGTTTCAAACCCATTTTACAATCCGACGTCTTGTGCAATTCTAACTGCACATTGTAACACCCTAAACTTAAAGAGCTGCTTTCTAGTTGTTCCTGTATCACTTTTTTGATTTTAGGCATTTCTAGAATCCACTTCAAAATCAATGCCTGAACATTAATTAAGCGTATATGAGATTCCTTTCAACATGGTGTTCTTTAAATGTAAGCAACTACACGCGCACGGAATTTTGGATTACTCTGCAAATGTCATGGTAAGAATTGCTATCAGAATCCCTTCAAAAATTAGTCGAACCTTTGCCATGTTGCGATACTTTTGCGTATTGAGGGTTCCTATCTATTATCAATCTATTCGGCAATAGAAATGTAGAATAATGAGTAGAATGTTGTTGATACCTACCCAATTAATGTAGAATGGTACTTGGTAGAAGAACGATATAGGTACAGTAAAATTAGGTAGAGCAATATTGGTTATTACCTAATATCTGAGCCGTGGTAGCCTAATGGTTAGGGTATCGGCCTTCCATCCGGAAGGGTGGGGTTCAACTCCCAATGCCGCCAAAGACCCACCGAGTACATGCGATATACGTGCTCGTTAAATCTGTGGAATCGAAAGTCCTGTGGTCAGTCGTTGAGTAGTTACCCTCCCTTTTCAGATCAATGCCAAAATTGAGGGAGTGGATCTTCTGATGTTGCCATCTATCGGAGTATTTGATGAGCAAAGTCGTACTTTCACCTTCATAATGCTCTGATTAAACGAGAAACACTCCCTATTGACTTAAATTCGCATAGCTAAGGCTTAGCGAGGTCGGCTTGACCAAGTGTCATAAGTAACAACAACAACAACACCTAATATCTTTCTCGTGAATTAAATAAGGATACCAATTTTTTTGGCCTATGGCATTTGCGAAAGAGAGTATATGTGTGTGATCTTTACATACATACATTCCAAACTCCCAATCCTCTGCTTTCCTCAGATAAATTTTTTACAGATTCTTAGATATTTTTTTAGGATATTCTCTGTTATTCGAACTTATATTGCTTAGATTTATTTTTCAGTCTTCGTTCTATTTTTCACTTAAATCCCTTTTCTTAAATTATTTATTTACTCATTAGTTTGACATTTTAGATGAGGAATTCACCAGCAATTTTTTTCTACGATCAACAGAGAACAATACATTTTTTAGATAATAATTTATATATTTCAAATATTTCTCCAAAATAATTTAAGTAATAATTCTCTTAAATATTTTCTTTCTTAAATTATTTTATTGTTACTTTTATTAGGGCTTTTAATATTAAAGTACCTATATATATATATATATATATATATATATATATATATATATATATATATATATATATATATATATATATATATATATATATATATATATATATATATATATAGGATATATATAGGACACTCCCTTAAGTACATCATTACTTAAGGGAGTGTCTATTATAGTCTTTTTCTATATTTTAAAAGCTCCTCCCTATTAATACTCTGTACTGTTACTCTGCTTTAGTAAAAAGGCTGAAACATTTTATTAAAAAAATATATACATATAATATATATATATATATATATAAATATATATATTTTAATAAAATGTTTTAGCCTTTTTACTAAAGCAGAGTAACAGTAAAGAGTATTAATAGGTGGATCTTTTATAATATAGAAAAAGACTATAATAGACACTCCCTTAAGTAATGATGTATTTATCCGAAAATATTGAAAATAAGAAAAGGTATGCACGAAGGGGCGAGTGAATAAGATTTTCCCTGTAATAAAATCATGTCATCTCTCTTTAAATAAAAGAATGTTCAGTTAAGTGAGTAAACATTTTTAATCCCAATATATTTACATTTTTTTCTTTCCTTTTATACTCTCGACTTTAAAACACATATAATCAATTCAAAGATTACATTATGAATGTATTAATATCCTTAAAAGCAATTACTTATCTTTCATTGGTATACTTTCCATTAATAAAAACCTTTCTCGAGTATTTAATAAAACATTAGTAAAAAGTGAATAAGAAACTGCATAGTTTAAATTTAATGCGAAATTTGCTCAAAGGACTTTGGCGATTATATTTATGAGATCGGAAAGTGCGCCAAGTCTCAGAAAGGCTAAGGAGTTTTCGCTTAAATGTGAATTACTTTTAATATATTAACTGTTTCAGTTTGAGGACACACATTAGAATTTAATGGGTTACACAGTTCAAGTTTTTACTCTTTAATTAAACACCACATTAAAATAGCAATATGTAGATAAAAGCTTTAAAAATAATTTAATTTGGACAGTTATATATAGAAAATGAAACAAATTTCATTAATTATTACTCAAGTGAATCACTTGTATTTTTTTAATTCATTAATAATTAATTTTTTTTAATTCATAAAAGAAATTTGCTTAAGTATTAATTACATTTGTTTAAATATTATTTTGTTATTAAATGTAAATATTACCCCACAAATAATTTCTTTTGCCTAAATACATATGAATTTAAGACAATAATGTAAAATTTAGTAAGAAATTTTTTACATATTATACATCATATTTTACAATGATATTTTTAAATACCCAGCATAAATTTAAAAGAAATTATTGTTTTTCTTTAAAAGTTTTAGCTTAAATGGGAATATATAGTTCTTATTAATTTAATAAATTCTATAAATTAATTTTTAAAAAGTAATTTATCTATAGAATAGTATATAAAATATATAGGAGCCAAAAATAAATGTTTAATATTTACAAGCATTGTGAACGACATTTAAAATTTAAAATTAACAAATCAGGAAAATTAACAATCGCATTCAATATCATGAAAACTATTATCATATAAATTAACTTATTTAAGTATCTATAAATTATATAAAATTATTTATTAATGAAAATAAAATGGTTATTTTATATTCTCTGTGATTACGAAAATATTTGAAAACTTTTTACTTATCACATATTTTGCAGAACGTAAAATAAATTTATCTCATATTAAAATAGTTTATTAATAATTTTAATAATATATTATAATATTGTTAAGTTAATTTTAAAACATCAGAAAGTTGGTTTTAAAATTAATAATGTTACTTATGAGAAAATATTTTTAAATTTGAAAGTCTCTATTCTATAATTATTAATTATTGTATATTGTTTTAATACTTTTACATATTCTGTCACAATAAAAATTTATATATTTAAGAAGACATCTCACTAGAGTTTCATGAAAACTATTATCTGTGGATTACATATTGAAAAAATAAGGTTAACTTAAGTTCTATACATTAAGATTTTTATTTACTATTTGAATATTACTGTATTTGAAAATCACAACTTCAGCAAATATGTTTTAGTAATTAGTGTAAAAACATGAGTTCACTAGCAATTGGTTGATGTATATTATCACAGATCATATTACTAAACTTTCCTATACCGAAATGATAACATTTAACACAGTAAAATTCTCTCAATTTCTATACTATATATATAATACCATTTGAATATCATTAAATAATCAATAATTACATACAGTAATTTCACAAAAATATTAATATTGACAATATTATGATCATTTACCTGTTCTTTCAAATACAAACATTAGCTCCCTTTAAATATCACAAATAATAGATACTTAAAATACACAATAATTTTAACAAATATTATTATTGGCAATATCATTATCTGTTCTTTCAACCACGAAAACTAGTTCCTTTAAAATATCAAAAGTAATACTTACATATACAATAATTTCACCAAAATATTAATCTGACAGTGTGATGATAATTTATATGTTCTTTCGACTGCAAACACTAGTTCCTCTTAAATATCACAAATATTTACATACACAATATTTTCATTGAAACATTAATATTGACAGTGTCATGATGATTTATCTGTTCTTTCAACTCCAAATACGAGTTCCTCTTAAATATCACAAATACTAGATACTTATATTACAATAATTTCACCAAGATTAACATTGACAGAGTCATGATCATTTATCTGTTATTTCGACCACTTGTATTAGTTTTTTTTTTTTACTATCACAAATAATCAATAAATTCTTTACAATGATTTTACAAAAATATTAACAAAGTCAACATTAATAACAGCTCCTTTTGCATATTACAAATGATGGATACTTATGTACAATAATTTGTACAACTTCACACTGCCTGAAAATGATAGCTTGTTACTTGTGAAACACGCCTTACTATGACAAAGCAGGATTAATCGCTTCAACATCCTAATTGCTAAAGATCATTGATGAGTTACAATTAGTGAAGCCGCCTTTATATTAACAACTACTATCTCATCTGCTAAAACTGCAATTCCTGTTCATTTGATATACCAATACATTTAAGAACAGTTTTAATAATTTTAAATACAATACTCTCATTTTGATGTTATATGCTTAAAACGAGAAACACCACTTCATGGAGCACAAATATGACGCTCATTTTTTACCTCCAGAATATATCCTAATTACTTTATTTCAATAATCATATTTCAAGAAAATCATAAATTTTTACGATTTTTCTTTCTCGATATTCTTTGGAGCGCGTTATTGAAAATACCTTTTTTATACTATATTGTACTGATTCCTTTTTAATTTAAATGTGATCATTCTAAAATATTCATTGAATTTTATGAAATTATCAGATTCATTAGTTGACAAACCAAGATATCATCAGTTTTCATCAATATTTTCATTAAGATTTTATCTATTTCCATCCACCTTCAGTACTCATGTATTTTTATCCATTATGGCTATTTTTATCTTTAAAACTTTCTTTTAATTAAAATATTTTATGTAAAAAAATTAAATACCGTCGATGAAGCTTTTTTATTTGTATTCTGAAAAGTTAGAAACCAGAGTACTACATTACCATATATTATTCAAAGTGGTATAATTTGAAATTAATTCAAAATTAAAGTATATTTTGGATTTCCTTTTTAATTAAAAGAATTTTAAATATATATATATATTTATAAAAATAAAAATTATAATTTTTATTTTGATTGTAAATCGAGTAAAATATAAAAGCAATATTTATCTTGATATTATTTAAAACAAAATTTCTTTCGAAATAATGTGATTTATTTCGTATCATTTCATTAGAAATGGAAAAGCGCATTATATTTTTCTTAAATAATGATATTTAAATTTCAGGTTATTTAATTATGTATGTGGGAAATTTATTTTCTTAAAAATGAATTTTTTTATAGATATAATACAAGTTATAGCTTGAAAAAGATTAGTAATTATTATTGCGTTAATTACCGTTGAAATTATTCTGAATTTTCTCGTTAATTACTTAATATAGCTTATTAGTAGCTACTTAATGCATGAAATGTATAACAGCAACGAAAAAATAATTCTGTTATATATATTGAACATTTCGTGAAAAGCATTTTTACTAAGCATATAAGTTTTTGAAGGCAAATATTTAAATTACTAAACTCTTAAATAAAAGCATACAATACAATATTCTTGGTATTTTAAAAATGAAACATAAATATTAACATATCTATCGACAGTGCATTTTTGAACTTCGCATTAAACACAAAGCTCGCAAAGCTCGTTTGCATCTATTATAAATTTAAGAGAAGACTATTTTTCACGCTACATTTATTTATATCTTCATATTATTAATTCTGTTTATTAGCGACATTTTATTTAGTATAAATCTCAACAAATATCCTAAACATATGCAAAAAATATATATCAATACACACAATCTGAAAATTAAATAAATAAATTTTACTTTATAAAGCACTAATAAAAAACAAAAAAGTAATATGTCAACATATTTAAATTTTTCGTTTTGACTATTCGTAGCATATATAAAAAGTTTTTGCGTTCACATTGTCATAAACTCGCTTACTCGTGAATCAACTGTTTAACTTTTGTTCGTATTTAACGTTAATGTTATATATTATATCGCAAAACCATTAAATATTCACTAGTTAAAATCACTTAAACGCATAAAGATATCACGAAAGTGAAACAGAAGCAGATAATGTGTTAATAATTTGGAGCAAACTTATACAAATCTATAGCAATCCCAATCACAATCATAAAATAGTTTATACATATTCATGTTAAAAAGTTTAAACTTATATATCTTATTCATTGATATATAATACATTAAGCATTAATTTGCGTATTCTAAAATTTTTTATTCATTGCCAGAGAGTTAATTTGAGAACGCTGAATTTATAACTAATGTATTTAAATATTTTAACAAAAATCATAAAATTTATGAACCAAATAACAGTAACCTTTTTAATAATAAAAATGAATATCCTTGCATAAATTGTTGTCAGATCCGGGTGCTTATACTTCACCCTCAATTTCTCGCCAGTTTGGCGCCACATTGTGAGCGATGTCGGTTTATTTATGGCAAATGGTATTTTTTTAGCATTTTGGATCTCGTTCTGGTTTTGGGAGAGAGAGAGAGAAGTTAAGTAAATCAATTTTTTTCATTTTTAACTGAACACACATTTCCATGGATTCAAAGATGCAATTATTGTTTTTGAAAAAAGTTTCAATTTTTCGTTTACATGCATTTGTAAAATTTGTGTAATTCTATTAATTATGATTTATTGCACATGTTTTCGATGCCACTTTGTTTCGAACACGTCCGAAAATATAAGAAAATTGAGATTACTTTAAAAAATGTGAGAAATTGAGCATGTTGGTGAAAAATATATTTGTTTTCATTTAAAAAAATTTAATTTTCACCTTTTAAAGCATTTTAAAAGTGAAATTTACTATACAAAGGTGAAATGATAATATAAATATTTTTAAATTTTGTATAATTATTTTACTTGTGATTCATGCTATTGTGTTTTCAGCGTCATCTTGTTTCCTCAATGATATACGAAAACATACTTAGTGAAAAAAATCCCCAATTTTCGCCAAGGCGCATTCTACGTTATATTTTTTACCGTCAGATCCATACCAACATACAGTTATAGAATTGTATTTTATGATTGCTTTTATGGAAATTTTTACATATAATATATGATGAGAAATTGAGGTAAGTCAAGATCGAAGCGCCAGAAATTCACAGGCGATTATAATAATAAAGTATTTTGCTATTTTAACATAGCTTTAACTATAAAAATTGCGTGTTTGAATAAATCAAAAAATTTTCTAATTAAAATTTCTTTGTTTCAAAAATTTATTTTTATTTAGAATAGAATGCTTGAAAAAGTCGTGGGTTATCTATTTATTCGCAACTATTTGCCACTTTCTAATGACTAAAATATTTATTCCGAATTATTTTATTCGAAACAATTTTTTTAAGCAATTAAAAATTACCTTTTTTATTTGTTTTAAAAAATGCACTAAGTTCGAAAAAGTCATAAGTCACATCATCTATACGATTTGTCATAATATATACTTCTAAATGAATAAAAAATATTCGACTTTAAATATTTTACATAATTCAAAATTGCAGTTTATACTTTTATTTGTGTTACTAGTACACACTAAGCTAGGGAAAGTCTTTAATCACCTTTAAATTCATAACTATTTATCTTTGATATGTAATTTACAGTCGCCAAATTATTTCTGAATGCATGAAAGCTCTTCATTAGAATAATTGTAAGTTGAAATTTGCATTTAAATAAGAAATAAAAAATCTAATATTTTAAGCTGTTTACAAGCCTCTAAAATTATATTCATGAAAACACTTGCTGCACATCAGTAATCTTCGCTGTATATGGTATTAATTATATGAAATTTAAAAATGTTATAATTCACGTATTTAAAAAATTAATAAGTTGCCAATTTTATTTTCAGTTTATAAATCAAACAGCATTATAACAACATACAAATGAAGGAGAATTCAGTTAGATTTACCAGAGTAAATTTTAGTTTTAATCTCAAAAAATATAAATAAAAGGAACTGTTTTTAAGCCCGTTATTTTGATAGTTTTTGGACCGATACATGAATTACTTAAATATGATTTTTTTACATTATTTTTTTTACATAATTGAATATTAGAGCAATACTGTATGTATCGATATTTTTTAATGAAACTTCATGTTATGCAGGTTATCCAACATAAATTCTTGTTCTTTAGTTAAAAAACATTAACAATTATAGTCAGAAAAAGTTTTCATTGTATGTTGAGTATATGAGCAACAAAACATTATATGAGTTCATTGTATATGAGCAACAAAACATTTGCAGCTCCCTCTGAAAATTTATAAGAGAGTTGCACCCTAATTATATCACTACACTAACAAAAGAGGAGCCATGGTAGCCTAGTAGTAAGGGCATCGGCTTTCCGTCCGAAAGGGCGGGGTTCGATTCCCAATGCCACCAAAGACCCACCGAGTACATGCGATATACGTGCTCATGAAATCCGTGGAATCAAAAGTCCTATGGTCGGTCGTTGAGCAGTTACCATGGGAGCAATGGTCTGGAGAAAATTTCCTCCCCCTTCAGATCAATGTCAAAATTAAGGAAGAGGATTCTCTTGTGGCGCCATCTATCGGAGGATTTGAAGAGTAAAGTCGCACTTTCACCTTCATGGTGCTCTGATTAGACGAAAGACTTTCCCTATTGACTTAAATTCGCATAGCCAAGGCATAGCAAGGTTGGCTTGTCCAAGTGTCATAAGTAACAACAACAAAAAAAGAGCCACCCAGTTATCATTAGACACATTTACAACATTGGTGGTATATTGCGTGGTTTCTAATTTGTTTCGCAGAATGCGAAAGTTTATCTTATTTCAAGTGATTTACAGGAACACGTGTGCAAATACATATCTCATGTTTCTTGGTTTGCCAATTTGTGCACAAAAAGTCGTTGTGTATTCTGATAACATTGTTACAGACTTTTTCCAGTATTTCATTCAGTTTTTAATTAAAGCCCGCCTGTGTTACCATTAGCATTTTACTATTAGCAGCGTTAAAAAGTCGTCTCATCTAGGACTCAGGGCCCAACTAAGTCAGGGACATATGGGGCAGTTGCCCCGGGCCCCGAAATCAGAAGGGCCCCAAAATCGATTAGAAGGTTTATTTTCCATAGGCAATCCAATAAAATCTTTTGCCTTATCGATTTTGGAAATTTGTTGTTGTAGGTCCCCGGGTCTTAATTAGGCCAAGTCGGACCCTGCTACTAGACATTTGCTTATACTTCGACATCTTTTAATTATGACCATACTTATCAGTGCTTCAAAGCTAAGAAGGTAGATAATACCTTGACTAGATATCTTATTTGTCTTATTAAGTTGATTAACTGGTACATATGCAAACTTCCATCACCAAGAAATAGAACTACGCAAAAAAGCACGATTTTTCGCCAACAATAGAAAACTACCTAGTTGTCACTTTGATAAACACCATTTGTTTCTTTAAACAAAATTTTTTTTCTAATAAATACTTTTCTGCTCTGTGACACAAAATGATAAAAACATTTGGAACGTACTGACTAAAGTATAAAATGCAATTGTTTTAAACACCAATATGTTTTATTCTTTTTAGGTTTCTCATTAATTAGCTTTTTTCTTGTCATTAAAATAATGGATTTAAAATACCTTTATGTTAAAGTCTAAATGACTAAAAGAACAATATGAAATATTTTGGAGTTAATTTTGAGAAATTAACATTTCTAATAATTTTACACAGCATAATTTGTTTGCGTTACTAAATATAAAATTTAAGAACTTCAGCCTTTTAATAATAAATTAACATTTTACAAATCAAATGCAAAGATGAATTTGAAAATGATAATTTTCAAAATGTTTCTACACAGAAACAACAGTAGTTATATTCTGTATTTTATACATACGTATATATATTCCAATGTTAAATTTATCCATCTTTTTAATTTAAAATTTTACTTAATTTGAAGCGTTTTTATTTGAAAGTACCTCTAAAACAAATGATTGAAACATGTAGGACTTTAAAAGGAAATTAATAGCCATTTGTATTTAATACAAGTTTTTTGAAAAATTATGCTACTGAGTTATTGCCAATATGTAATCTGGAAATTTATCAAAAATATGATATTGCAAAATAACGTAAGGAAATCGAATTTTCGAAATTTCAAATAACATTGATAAATCTTCTAAGTGCAGTTTTTCTATGCATATCGAAATTGGATTTCCAATTGCTAGGTTAAAAATTATATTGAATTAGTCACGGACTAACGGATCTAAAAGAAATGAATGAAACAAAAAAAAACGTAAAAATTTAGCTTTTAAGAGCTGCTGAAGTCTGTAGGAAAAATTGCAAACGATTTTTGTTCATTCCAATGGAGTTATTTTAAATTTTTAAAAATAGGAACAGAAAATAAAAAAATTACTTGTTATCGAAAAGAGTCTTCTTAGCAAAGGAAAATAATTTTCATGACAGCTTAGTTTTAGAAAAGAAGAAAAAAAATCCAATATTTCAAATTTCAAAATCAAATTTTTCGAGATTTGACGTAAGCTTTAAATTCTTAGAATACTGTAAATGAAATTCTCAATCAAAATAAAATAATAAAAATTTAAAAAGCATAAATTAGTTAAATATTACAAGACACAAAAGCATGAAAGAAAGAATTTTTCACATAAGAATTAATCGCAGCTGCCAAGTGATAATTATGATAGGGTGAATTTTGTAAAGAAGAATAAACGATTTTTAAGGACTCAGTAAGAAATTGACCCCCCTTTTCTTTGGGATAATAGAGACGCAAAAAAAACAATGCTGTTTTACAGAAATTAATTAGTCACTTAAACTTTTAATTATTTTTTTGTGTAGTAATTATTTTCATATTTGAATGTATTTCTGAAATTCTCGTAGCAAACTTCGGGTATACGAGTTTTGTTTGATTTTCGTCAGTAAAAAAAAATGAAAAAATGCATTATTTGAAACTCACAAAAAATAACAAAACAGGATAGAAATATATTACTATCAGTTAAATAGACATTTTTATTTTGCCAAACAAAATAAGATTTCTATTTAATAGAAATCAGAGAATTAATAATTTTTAGAATATGATACTTAGTTTAACAGATTGGTCACTCAGTTAATTTAATTACCATTAAAAATTTACGAAATTATCTTGCTTCCATTTTAATTATGTTGTTTTGAACAAATGGTAAACAGTACAACAATGAAAAATAAAAGCAATATATTGTTAAGTGAAAGTATTCAATGAAATTTACAGAATATTTCTGCTAATTAATTCATTGATAATAAAAATTACCATAAGTTATCCTATCATTTTTTCATATATTTTATTTAAATTTAGATAAAAACTATGAAGCACATTAAATAACACAATAAGGTGAAACAAAAGCATGTACCCACTCATTATGCTTTAAGCTTGCTTAAAAAATTATAACTTCAACACAACTTCATTTAAAAAAATATTTGTCTTACAAATGAAATTAATGCAGCAAATATTTTGGCTACGGCAGAAATATTTGCTTTTTTTTTCTCATGTAATTCATAATTCATTCTTTTTAAAAGTAAATAAATGTAAATTACTTAACTGCAAAATAATTCATCAACATTATGGTAAGCGCTTCGCGTTGTATTTAATGTTCCTTAAGTAAAGAGTTTTAATATTAAATAAACAAATAAAGTACAAAATAATTTCAAATAAATTAGTAAGCTTGTTTCAGATAACGTGCCAAATTAAACAAAGATAACATTAGTTATTACAAGCAATTCCTAAAAATTATATAAACCAGCAAGGATAAATATATACAGCAATTTGCCTTTAACTTGATCAGAGATATTCAAGAAAATGAAAATATGTTATTTGGATTAAAACTTATTTCATATTCTTCAGAAAAAAGTTCTAATAGCAAAATGAAAATAATCCAATATATTCCGCCTGGGCAAAAAGATTATTCTAAAAAATTAAATAGAGCATAAAATGCATGCTATAATTGAATAAATCAAAAGCTTTTCTAACCATATTAAAAGGAATTTTCGAAATGTATGATGGAGAGTACTGAATAATTCAATTTTATGGGATGATTAAGCGATGAATAATAAAAATGGATTTTATCTTTCGATAGAAAATTACAAACAAGTTAAAGAATTTGTAAGGCTTCTAAAGATCACTTTTGACATTATTTACACTTTTTTAATCTTTCTTTTATTCTCAGTATTTTAATAGAAAAATTACTTTCTTTCATGTAAGTATTTAGAAGCTATAATAAATCAATGCCAGAATTAATATTTAAAATACACATTTAATTTTGGCATATATTTATAACTTATTTGTTTGTTGCCTTTTGTATGGTCAAAATAACAGCAATCTTTTCAATATCGGATTAGTATTTTTATATTAAGAGTTTCTCTACACAGTAACGTTATTGTTGTTGTTGCATATCTCTATCGTTTAGGAACATTAAACAAGGTCTATGAAATTTGTCACTTAAATAAAATCTAACACTAAAATTGAACTTTGAAAAGATCAATACTGGAAAGTCCCAAACAACCTAGAATATTGTCAGGAGTGGCCTGATGATCAGCACACTTCAAACAGGCTTGAAAAACCTTTTTACCTTAAGAATAGGACATATATCTCAAATGTACACTAATCAGTCTGGTGAAGACTGTCTGATCCTGTCTACAAAACCTGAGTGATAACGTACCCCCAGGGCACTTTCCCCGGTATCATTGGTGAACAGGTGGGATGGTCCAAGAAGCATTAACAGCTTTTTTGAGAAGAGCTCCAAATGAATCAGCGACTAGATATCTCAAACGGACCACCAGCTTTAGCCAAAATACGAGGGTCAGCCAAAAAGTTAGCTAAACTGCTCAAGAAATCAAAACAACATAGAAATTTTTAACAACTTTATTGATATCTTAAAGTTGCAATCAAAATCCATTTTTCAACGTAACCACTTCCATTATTTAAGCATTTACCGAGACATGGTTCAAGTTTTTCGAATAGCAACGAAATCCCGTTTAATGTCCGATAACCATTCTTGGGCTGCATGCTTTCACTTCAGCATCCGAATGGTACTGTCGCTTTGAAAGTTCTTGTTTCATGGGACCAAACACATGGAAATTAGGAGTTTAAAGGTCTGGGCTATAAGGAGGGTGATTCCACACTTTCCACCTAAATTTTTCAGAAGTTCGCACGATTGTCTTTGCTCCATGCGGTCTTGCATTGCAGGAGCATTGCATTTACAAGATCACAATGTTCTTCGACAGTTTACCTAGTCGTCAATTTTTAAGTGATTTTCGCAATCGTTTTAGTGTTTCACAATAAGATGCTTCAATTATGGCACCCGTTCGTCATGGAACCGTTCGACACTTTGTTCATGTCAGAAAACTGCGATGTTTCCACTCGAGCGAGCTGCGTTTCGTTTAAGGTGAGAAGTGGTGTATCCTTTGTTCAAATACTCATTTCTTTCCGTTTGGTAACATTGCAGAAATGCAAATGCACTTTCAAAACGAGTTCCTTTATGTCAATAGACGTGGCACCTATCGAGCACAAACTTTAAGAAATTTAAGGTGATCGGCAAAAATTTTATGCACACTTCCACAGGAAGAATCCACTTCATATGAGAGTTCCTCTATCGTTATATATCTGTTTGCAAGAATGCATTCATTCACGCGAGCAGTGATTTCCGAATTTGTTGCAGTTGATGGTCTTCTCTTACGCAGCGTCGTCTATATCTGTACGTCCATTCTCAAACATGTTGCACCATTTCGCGATAGTTTGACGTGACATTGCATTTTCACCATACACTTCATACACAACTGCCCATAAATTTCAGTGCAGTTGCACCTTTTGCCCACAAAAAATGAATAGCTGCATGCAGTTCCAATTTGTATGATATTTGCAGCTGTCAAGACATGTTTGCGACTGATTATCAGAAAACTAAACTTGACTCAGGGAAACTGCTATGTCACGCAATAAAGATACATGTCAGAAGTGTTGCCACACGCGTCCTCAAAATAGTCTTAGACATGAACACATTTACGCAGTAGTGCAACAAACTTTCTGACTGACTTAAGTATCTGTTGTTTCATTACAATGTATATCAACAAGGGAAGGTATCCATAGAAAGTGCACCCCATGAAAATATGAAAGATGCTCCAGTTTGTTAATGTTTGCCTTTCCTATACTATCATGCATTTTATACTAGTTAGAAAGGTGCTGAATAGAGCTTCGGCTGTCAGACAGGATTCAAACAGCAGACGATCTGGTAGACGACAGAATCGTATCGAGCCCAAAATCAACGGCAATCAGGTCAGTTATGAACTTGTGAAGATCATTTCATTTTGGCAAGCCAATGCCTGAAGCATAGGAGTAAAGTTAGTCTTTTGCCTTTTGGTGCACCAGTCATTCCTTTTTAACAAATGAAGCTGCTCCATTCCCTCCGTATATTATAGAACAATGTATATATATATATATATATATATATATATATATATATATATATATATATATATATATATATATATATATATATATATATATATTAAATTGGGTAATGGATAAACTATGTTGATTCAATTTCTTCTCCCAAATTTATGGCAAGTATTTAAAAGCTTAAAGTAATATTTTAGCAACACAGAACTGTAATATTAAATATAAATGCCCAATGTATTAACTATACTTCAGGATTAAAGCTCATACTTACACATTGGACTAATACTCAATGAAAAAAATTGTTTTATTACTATGTATGAATAAAATAAAACTTATTATTACTTATTATGATAGTGACTCAAAGACTCAATACTTCTCTACTTCAATAAATTGATCAGCTTTGGAGATCAACACAGAACATTACACTATTTAATTAATTGGAGCAATAACTAAAGATTAAAACGTAATAGTCCATTCTCCCAAGCACACTTACAGAACTTGCTGTATCCTTATGTTGAGCCCTTCTGCTTGACACCTTTGATTAACCCTGCGCTTGGCCTCCAAGGAGTCACTTTCCATCTCAACCTAACGCTCGATGCAAGTAAAAAGTCGGACTACCCATATTTACTAAATCAATTGGCTCTAGAGACTATTGACAAGATTCCTATCGGAGCAGCCAGGGTTGATACTGATGGAAGCAAATTGGAGACCAATGCAACAGGCAGCGGAAAATGTATTGAACTCCCCAACCATTCCATCAAGCTAGAAAAAAGAACTGCTGACCACATGTACGTCTTCAGAACGGAACTCATCGCCATCATGAGTGGACTTTCTTTGTTAGATAACAATACACAAAATGATTTCTCAGAAATATGGATCCTTACAGACAGTCGATCCTCAATCCAGCACCTTTTCAATTGGCAATCCATCGGCGACAGTACTAGTAGAAGTATTCTACTCTTGTTGAAAAGCCTTTCAGTTCAACACCCAATCCACCTCCAGTGGGTCCCCTCGCATGTTGGTCTGCCTGGGAATAAAGTAGTCGACGACCTTGCAAAGGCTGCTGCCAGTAATCCTTTGAACCCGGAAGAACGCATGGCACTAACACCATTAGAGATCTCTTCCATTACAAAACAACTTACTTCTAAAACCTGGGCTGACCCTCCTGTTCACCCTTGGTACTTCCAAAGACATCCTAGAGCCGCCACAACATTTAAGGGCTCCAGAGTACTTCAGATTACACTGTCTCGACTTTCTACTGGCCACTTGAAGTGTATGATCTTTCAAGACGGTGAAAGAAAATACCCATCATGCCCCAAGTGCGACAATGCTCCGTTTTGCCCGCAACACATCTTGAAGTGCTTGGGGTTTTCTCGTGAAGAGGCTGTGATGAGTCCACATCTGCTTTTGGACTTTTTGGCTATCTATGATCTCATGGATCTGGTTTAGTTCCACTAGACCAGATGGGGATTAGTCCCACCACCACTGTTGCGTTACGAGTTGTTGCGTGTGTGTTTCCTTTCATTAATAAGTCATATTGCCTTTAATATTTTATTTTAACAATAACAATTAACAAATAACTATTTTCATGACTATATTCCATAAAAATAAGTTCTGCACCATAATACTCTGGTGCCAATACGGTCTTCATTCGACCGCATCCAAATAGCAACTAAGCTAGATTCCCCATCGGATAGGGAAGATGCGCTTCTTAATCCCCTTTAGGGAATTTTTGTGTCTGAGTTGCCACAACCACCACCATTATGATAGCGACTATGAAATGTAAATAAAAGTAAAATTTTATATTGGTCATCTCATCGTAATTAAATCTTATTTAAGCTATGCATAGCATTGGTGTGAATTATTTTATATTTTGGTGTCGAATTTATTTTTATATTAGTATTTTATTTTCATAATCAACTACGTCTCCTAATTTTTTTTGTCATAACAATGAGCAAACATCGCCCCAATGTTTTAGTTCACGCACTTTCTTTTTTAAAAAAAAGATGGCATGTTTTCTACTTTTACAATGATTTCTTTCCTTAAATTATATTCCCCCAATTTTTTCTTGGTGCATTAAACTAAATAAAGTTGATTCCAGCTTCTTTTTTTTCAGAAAAAAAAATAAGTAGGAAAACAAACAATTGAAAAGTAAAAGTAAAACTAGTTAATATTTTAAGGATGACTATTTATTATCATAAATAAAATGCAAATTTAAACGTATAAGCATAAACTTAGTTAAAAAAAGAAAAAAAATATTTTTTAAAAAAATAAGTGATGTAAATATAAAAATCTACTTCTAATTTGTATATTTTAAAAAATTAAACATTACCAACAAAATGTTGCTAAATTTTTTTCAAGAAAAAAATGGTAGTGAATATTACTAACTGAAATTGTTATTCAAGGAAAAAATATTACTTAAAATTAATATTATTTAAACAAAGTTTGTTTGATTGCTTAAATGTATTATTTCAAAAAACAGTGTCAAGAAAAAAATCTCCGTGTGAGTACTAAAGGTTCAGTGCAATAAAAGTTCGACTATAAACTTTATATCAATAGGATTACGGAAAGTTCGAACTGCAATAAAATTTATTAACATGTTTATCATAAACGCGGTAAGACATAAAAACTATTAAAAATTGAATAAAATATACGCTATTTTCCCTTTAAAATGTATAATGCCCTTTTAATAATGGCAAAGATAAATTTAGTAATGATTTAGTATTTATCTTCAGATTTTTATGTGCTTCCATTTGTTTACGATACAAAACGTGAAATTCAAAATATGTCTTAAAAACATGATTTAATTTTGATTAAAACTTCCTTTGATTCTCTAAAAAATTGAGATGATTTCTTTTTTGTCGAAATTCAAATCAGACGAAAAAGGGCATTTTTATTACTTTTATATTATTTATTATTTTTAAGTTACATCATATGAGAAACTAGGACTTTTAAAACACTCCAATTCAATTTATCTATATATGTTTTTTTAAGGAAGCATTCATTTAATCTAAGAAGACATTCACTGCACAAGGTCGCATTCATATAAATTAAAAACGAATTTGATTATATTTCTGCAGATGTTTTTAAAACTGCATATTTATGTGCACGTGAAAACAAATTAAATTAATTTTTAGTCTTATTTTTAACCTTATAAAGGATTTAAAAATCATTTACGAATATATGATTACTTAAGATTTGAAAGGATAAAAATTATACACTTAAAGCATTTTGATAAGAATTAGACAGAACAGTTTTAAATCCATAATATACTAGAAAAGTTTAAGTTTTTTTTGTTTTATATGCATATTTTCTTAAAAAAATTATACTTAACAGTTAGTATAATTTTTTAAGAAAATATATATATTTCAAAAATATCTATTTCTTTGACGTAATTCTGGTATTTTCTCTAGTTAAATTAAATACTGAAAAATAAAGAGTGAAATAATTCTAGATAAGAACAAATTTGTCACTTGCAGATGCTGTTGGACTTAGCGTTGACGTCATGTCAACTGTTTCTTTAAACTAACCAATAAGATAGCGACAAAATTGTTACATAATTTCTTTATCTCATGCTGCTAAAGGATAATAGCTTATATGTTAAGGCAACCAGCTTTAAAGTTAAAACATCTTGTCCCAAATTTATTTTTATTTTAGAAGCTTAAATGTTTCTAATCAAAATTGCTTTAAATATTAAGCGTAGTTCTTTTCAAATAAAAATATTATTAATGAAAACATTTTTTGTATGGTTTTATAAAATTACACGATTTTTTCATAAAAAATTTATCATACGATTAAAAATTATACAAGAATATTTTTGTTAAAAAATTTATCGAACAGTTATGAAAAATTTTTGTTAATTCTAATTTACGGTGGCAATGAAGTTAGAAAATAATGAGGCCCAAGATGTGTTATTAGGTTTGGATTTCATTCATGGAATAAATAGATGTACTATTCATTAACACGTAGTCAGATATACCTCGAGATTCCATTTCAAGTATTTGCATTTGAAAATAATTGTTCGAATTTCATAAACATAAACTAATTAAAAAAAATTAAAAAGCAATATTTTTTACTTCCTGTTTTAAATTACCTAACTTGGTAAAATCCTAGAAGAGCCCATACATTAGGTGGCAAATTAAAAATAAGCGCCAAAGCAGAACGAAATTACAGAAATAGTTACGTTTATCATATCTAAGTGTATCGAAGTAGGGTTACCAAGATTGGCTTAAGCCACAATTATCGCCAAATAAAATCATTCGTGCCAAGTTTATGGGCTCAGCCAGGATGCTCTACTAGGATCCAGCCATATTCTCTTAATAAATATTTGTTTCATCATTTCGAAACATTATTTCATTTAAATGTTTAGAAATTTGATACATTTAGAAAAAATATTTAAAATTAAGCTGTATTGAATGATAATATGATAAATTTGATATAAAAATATCTTTATAGACTTGTGTCATACGGAAAATAAAATAAGATATCATAACTTTTCTACTTAAATTCAATAAAATATAAAGGGAAAATAAAATATAACGAAAAATACCGATTATATTAGAGAAAATTCAATGACATTTTATCATTCAATGACATGAATAACCATTTAAAAAATTTATAATCTGACAAATTGGAAGTACATAGACATACAGGTATGCTAAATATTATTTTGCTTCATTAACAAATCAAGTAACCGCGCGTCTCACCATTTTGCCAAAATAAACAGCACAGTTTATGATGTCTGTAATTTAAAAGACAAAATTTTGAATGACAATCAATCATGGCAGCTTCCGGCAGTTATATTTGTTCCCACTTCTTATTTCTTAGTTCACTGGTTACTGTTCTTAATATTATTCAATGTACCAAAAGTAATTATTAACAAAAAAAGTAACCGTAGTCGTTAGAAAATAACACTTGCCTGCCTGACAGCTAAAAATTATGGAAATAATAAAGTGCAAAGCTTAAACAGTAAAATAATTTATTATTGAAAACTTTTAAAAAAATTGTTATTTTCTTTTTTAATCAAATTTATAGTAAAATTTTTTTCATCAAAACTTTTCAGAATAAAATTACGAGAAAATAACTAAAAAAATAAATAAATAAATAAACAATACAGATGTGCTGAATCTTAAAATTGTTCAAATCTTCATTTGTACATATTTTTCAATGTCTTCTTATGAAGTTAATGATATTAATAAACAATAAATGATCAAATTTCAAACAAACTAAAAAATTTTGGAGATACTTTTCTGTTGATAATCGGAGAAACGTGAAAGAAAATCAGTAAGGTAAATTACGGTCATAAGTAATCCATTTGTATTAGGTTTACGTTTTCCAGAAACTACTAAAAAATAGTATAAACATTTTATTAACATTTTATGAACTAAAACAATTATCAGTTATTGAGAAATTTATTTAAGTGCAAACGTTTATTTCTTCTGGACTGTTTGGAACTTTCCAGAGAGGATATATACTCATCACCCCTTCTGGTCCTCGATTTCCTTAGGGTCAATGGTCAGATCTACCCTGTCTGATTTCGTCAGACGTTTGGAGGATAAGCCACAACAACGTTTATTTCTGGCGAAAACTGTTTAGGAATCGCATCGATGATCGATTGCGTAATTATAATTGTAATCGTACCTTTCTTAAATGAGACAAAATTAAATCTTGCTGTATTTAATTATTTTTTTTGTCTTTAGTGATTTGTGACCGTAATGCTTTTTATAACCAGCAAAATTATCAATAAGCAATATTTTGCACCGACAAGTTTTGGCATTCTTTAGCGTTTAGTTTGTTTACCATTGTTTATCATATTTTAGTCAATTTTTGCATAAAACAATTCGATTTAGTATAAATTAAATTTAAAATAAAGTTTTGAACCAATAAAATCATCGTATCTACGTTACATTATTTTTGCTTCTCCGTAAAAAGCATTCCATTGCTTTAGGATCAAAAGCAGCGGTATAATGGAAAGGTTTTGGATTGATATAATACATGCAAACTGCGCTATAGGAAAAAAATATGAATGTATTTAAAATGATAGGCAAAAAATTCGTAGTCAAATACAAACACGTAGTAAACTATTTATTTTTGTAAATAATTAAGGCCAAGTGAAACATATAGAAAGTGAAAGTAATAAAGTATGAAAACAATTGGGATAAGTACCAAATCCAGTTTTTGAATTTAGTTTGAATCACTGCTGTGTGGTCTCCTTTTTCTTGTTGGTCCCAAAGGCTTTCTTTACAAATTTTAAACTATTACTAATATTTTACTTATATATAATAATATTTTATCAATTTTACAACTTAAAATACCATGATATAATAATAATAATACGCAACTATAATATTCTATTAGGATATTAAAGTATCACTGCCTATGCTTTTACCTCCTCTAAATAGTATATCCTTCTGACTAGAGTAAATGCGACCCCTTTGGGGATCAAACGATACATATTCTGGTGAGACGTTTTTCTGGATTGATTGAGAGTAGATGTGTTGACTCTCTTGTGTATCATAGGAAATAATTTTAGTGTTATTGTTTTATTGTAATTACTTGTGCTGTAATTATATGTTGTCATTAAATATGTCTGTTTGTGTACCACTGCCTTTCATTTTATACCTAAAAAAATCCAATACCATGATTATACAATGTCATGACTGTACAATACCATGATTGTATAATACCATGATTAAACAGCATAATCTAATAATATGAAGATACAGGATTCAAATGACACATTTACGAAATATATAGCCCCTGATGAAAACTCCTTTTGGAAAGCAATTCACGAGATGGGCATTAAACTGCCTTTTGTCGGTCTTCAGACATTGGGGTTCTAAAAAACAGTGAAAAACCATAAAATGAATTCTGTTTTATATCCCTGGAGAAGATAAAAATCGAAGCTAAGAATGGTTGAATTAAGACCAGGCCGTTCAGCATTTCAGGGCTAAGTGCAGGGAAGCATGCTGGCGCAACAACCATTCAGCTTCCAACTTCGCAGTCGGCAATTGTACGGAAGTTCTAGTTCTACGGAAGGGAATATACATATAGATTTTTTACATAAGATCCCAAGAAAATCACTTCTGATCAACATCCCATGCCTTTTCTCCAGGTTTCAGATTCAGTGACACAGAACAAGAGATCAAAACAAATTATTTTATCTCAATTGGTAACAAATGAAATACAATCAAAACCAAAAGTAAAAATTAAGGCTAAACAACAATCAAAATCAAAAGTAAGATTTGAGCTTCACAATGAGAATATGCATGTGATCACACTTGGGCGGATGTTCCATCCACCTAAAACAGTTTCAAAGTCGGAAAATGCTTCCACTAGCTGATGGTCTCGTGTCTGTTTCAACCTGGACATTAAGGCCATCGTCTTCGCTTTAAATAAATTTACCACATCGTTTGCAATTTGAAGTAGAGTGTCCGACTCATAATCTTGTTTCAGCACTAACTTCTGAACATCCAGGAATTTTCAAAAGAATATTTCTAAATTCAATAAAAGTGACACGTCTCTCTCTCTCTCATTCTCATCTGCCTTCTCTTACCTTTCCTTTTCTTGAGCTTTTCTTTTTTCCTTCTTGATCAGTCTAATTTATTTTTCTGAAAGCGAATAGAATAGACGGACATCGGATATTTGGAGTTTTACTGTATTTGCTTTAAACTGATGGTAGTTCAGAAGTATAAATCTTGATCTGTGCAAACATTTTCAAGATATCAATTAGAAGTATTTTTATGATGCGAGATAGCTACCAACAGCACAACTTCTAAGAAATGCTAAAAAATAGATAACCTTTTTTTTAAAAAAAAATTGTATTTGAATTTTCAAATGTATCAAACAGCATCTTTTATCATCTTCTTGAATACTTCTCCGAAAATGTTTCGCTTATCTTCCTTCTATTCCAAGAAGAAAAAATACCAGGAAAAAAAAAAAAAGAGATACCAGTGGTGCATATCTTCATCAAATTCAAATACTGGATGGAATGTTTTCTTCCGTAAACATAAAACATGATAAGAAGCTACTTTAAAGATTTTTTAAAGAAGCTTGTTTAAAATCTTTGTAAGAGCTAGTTAAAAAAGCTACTTTGAAGTAGTTTGTGATGAAAATAAATCAAAATTTATAAAACTTCCAATGAAATGTTTACGATTTCCATTCGGTTGCGTACCGGATATTCAAAAGTTTCTTTCATGAATATAAAATCTGGATGTATTTTATTGGAGCACAAGTCTGTGAATTTTAGATGTGAACTGTAAAATGTTGATTTACTTTAAAATAAAACATACTCAAATAATTTTCTGTAAGTTTTTCAGCATACTGTTTTTATTTATAAATAAACCTATAATCATTTTGATCATAATGTTAAAATTACTTGAATTCAAAAAAGTCTAATAATCTAAAATAAATAGAAAAGTCTAAAATAAATATAAAAAGTAATATAACAGATAAAATTGAAAAAATAAATAAAGGTAAAAAAAATAATCTCAAAAATATAGCTTGTTGCAAGGAAAGTGATATGGTATTATCAAAATTACAGTGTTGTTTATTTTGGCAAAATTTATTTATCAATTTTGATAATGCTTTAGCAATATTAAGATATTATAAATAAGCATTTTATAGAATATTTCGCTACTGAAGCATAGTATTAAAAATGAAAAAATTGTTTTCCCTAAATTTTTTTTATTTAAATATTCTTAATTAGACTGTATGCATCTCAACTTCATTTTTATAGTACTCAGTTCTTGCACAACTGCGGGTAAATTTTCTTAAGGAATTTTGGAAAACAATGTATTAAAAAATAAGTTAAAATATTCATTTTGTCATTCATCCATATATATATATATATATATATATATATATATATATATATATATATATATATATATATATATATATATATATATATATATATATATATATATATATATTATATATATATATATATATATATATATATATATATATATATATATATATATATATATATATATATACCAAAGAATTCAAAATTCAAACAATAAGATATGTATAAATGAAATTCAAAAAGTTAATTTGAAAATATGAAGCAATAAGGAAATACGATAGGAAGTAAATATCCACATAATCATCTTTATCAAGAACCAATTTTTTGCGATATTCGCACAAAAGTATGATTCTTCTGCCAAGGGCATAAAAAAAGTGTCAAAAATTATGCCAAGACACCCTAAAACCATGCGAAAATCCCCGCACATATAAAAGCAAATAAAATTGGAAGTATAAACATGAAAATTCAAGATGAGTAAAATGAATAAGCATATAAATATACGTAAAATATAAATACAACAGTCAAATGATTTAGATAAGTACTCTGTCAAAAGTTAATTCCAAACCAAGTAAATTAAAAACGAAATTAATTAAGTGTGCAATAACTATAAGTAGCATTTTCAAACTTTTAATAAAACAGTCAAGGTAAGAGCAGTCCCTTCTGTAGTTAAATAACAACTCATCTTACTTCACACAATTTTACAAGCACAATTCTATTTACTAAATAGCGATTGATATCATATATTGAAATATTATAGTTCTATATTAGTCTGACTTTCATTTGTACATCATTTTGCTTTTTACCAACACAGGGTAATTTTTTAATTTAAACCCTAGCTGTCTTATTTTGCTTCTTATTGAATAATTAGATATGTGAATTTTTATTTGTATAAATTAATTTTTTAAGTTTTGTATTTTACAGTTTATATAAATATGTATGTGCAAGTTATAATTATTCCCTACAATTGAAACTAGTTAGTGTATTCTTCTCTGCAAATAATTTATCATAGAATTTTTTTAGAGCGTTTTCATGCATATTTTTTGAATTGATACAAATGTTTTCTTCTGATTGCAGACATCAACTTAAATAGTAAAATTTGAGTGGCATTCTGATATGCAAACAGACCCTAAGACTTTTTCCCATAATATGCATATCGTGGATTTTCGTATAATGCACGTCGTGTTGCTCTTTTGCAAGTCGGAAAGGATGAGGTATTTTATTTTACATTAAATTATATTTATTGTAATGTGCTAATAAATACTTGGCACTGCGAAGTGGATAGTCTAGGAGTTGAAGAATATATGGTTCCCATGGATATCCTGGTTTACTTGCATCACAACAAAGATTAAAATGGATAGTGGATTCGCATGTCACAAGTGGAAGGACACCATAAAACACCAACCATATTATCCTAACAGATGTACATACAGAAGTAAGAAGCATAATACCCATCTCTTGTGATTCAATAGTGGCAAGAATAAGGATACTACACAAAATTCCCAACCATATTATCCTAACAGATGTACATACATAAGTAAGAAGCATAATACCCATCTCTTGTGATTCAATAGTGGCAAGAATAAGGATACTACACAAAATTCCCAACCATATTATCCTAACAGATGTACATACATAAGTAAGAAGCATAATACCCATCTCTTGTGATTCAATAGTGGCAAGAATAAGGATACTACACAAAATTCCCAACCATATTATCCTAACAGATGTACATACATAAGTAAGAAGCATAATACCCATCTCTTGTGATTCAATAGTGGCAAGAATAAGGATACTACACAAAATTCCCAACCATATTATCCTAACAGATGTACATACAGAAGTAAGAAGCATAATACCCATCTCTTGTGATTCAATAGTGGCAAGAATAAGGATACTACACAAAATTCCCAACCATATTATCCTAACAGATGTACATACATAAGTAAGAAGCATAATACCCATCTCTTGTGATTCAATAGTGGCAAGAATAAGGATACTACACAAAATTCCCAACCATATTATCCTAACAGATGTACATACATAAGTAAGAAGCATAATACCCATCTCTTGTGATTCAATAGTGGCAAGAATAAGGATACTACACAAAATTCCCAACCATATTATCCTAACAGATGTACATACATAAGTAAGAAGCATAATACCCATCTCTTGTGATTCAATAGTGGCAAGAATAAGGATACTACACAAAATTCCCAACCATATTATCCTAACAGATGTACATACATAAGTAAGAAGCATCAATACCCATCTCTTGTGATTCAATAGTGGCAAGAATAAGGATACTACACAAAATTCCCAACCATATTATCCTAATAGATGTACATACAGAAGTAAGAAGCATAATACCCATCTCTTGTGATTCAATAGTGGCAAGAATAAGGATACTACACAAAATTCCCAACCATATTATCCTAACAGATGTACATACATAAGTAAGAAGCACAATAACCATCTCTTGTGATTCAATAGTAACAAGAATAAGGATACCACACAAAATTCCCAATCATATTATCCTAACAGATGTACATACAGAAGTAAGAAGCACAATACCAATCTCTTGTGATTCAATAGTGACAAGAATAAGGATACCACACAAAATTCCCAACCATATTATCCTAACAGATGTACATACATAAGTAAGAAGCACAATATAATGTAATCAGTACGTATTAATGCGCATATGTAATTGTGTCCAATCCTTCAGGATCCAGTGGTAGCTAGATCAAATCCATGATACCATGCACCCCAGCAAAGTCAAGCACCAGGAGAGGGCTGTTGCGAACATCCTCTAAAGTGAGCCCCAAGCTATCGAGAATATATGTAATTGTAAATTGTACTTATAAAAAATATTGACTAGTAAAGAATTAGGCATGTTTAAGGTAATAAATAATGTTTTTATTAAATACATTTGTTCTCAAACTAAGAGTGCGATGTGAATTGTTGCCAATATTTTGTCTAAAAATAACACATTTAAATCTATTAGGTATAAAACCATCTGAAACTAATTATTTTATTCGACTGGAAAATACTGTAACAATCAGTTTATTTTGAAAAGAAGGGAAAATGCAAATACTAATTTTTAATAAATAAGGAATTTGTTTAACTTTTTTGCAATGAAGTTAACTAAAATTTTTAATATGCGTATATATTATAAAGTATAAAGTTTTGTATATATAATATTAAAAAAAGCTTATTATATACATATACATATGTGTGTTTGTCATAAGGTCTTGAATTATTTAAAAATATAAACAAATTATATGTAAATATATTTTAAATATATTTTTCTGGATGCTTACAATTGAAAAATAGAAAGCATTCCTTAAAACGCATTCTACGCAGATAAAATATGCTATCATAATATGACAGAACCACCTGCTGGAATCTACAAAAAAACGTGCTGGAAGAATAATAACACGGACATTTAGAGCTCGAATTTTATTTCTGTTATAACACAAAGCATTATGTTTCAGAGTACATTCAGAAATTGTAACCTTATGTAGTTAATATTCAGATAATTCTTTATTCAATACATGAAAGTTTATATATGAGTGTGTTATGATATATATATATATATATATATATATATATATATATATATATATATATATATATATATATAGATAGATAGATAGATAGATAGATAGATAGATAGATAGATAGATAGATAGATAGATAGATACATATATATATATATATTGTTGAATAGTTTAATAATATATTAATACTATATTATTAATCATAGAATTTTGTGAATTAATAATTACATAATTAATAGTTTATAATAATTAAATATTTTAATAGTTAATTAATGTGTGAAATTTGTGGGTTTAATCTCATTGTTTCACATATCTTCCATAAAACTCTCTTGAAGTTAGACTGCTCAGGCATCGAAATTTCGATCATAGAAGACAAATACTAGGAGTCGAAAGCCGCCTACCCTGTCGAGTGGTCAGAGTGCTGACTGTGGATAGGGAGATCCTGGGTTCGAAACCCAGTTCAGGCATGGATGTACTTTCTCTTGCTGTCTATCCTGTCTTTGTCCTTTCTTTATATTAATGTTGCCTACCCTATAAACGAGTCCCTATGTTCTAAGGAAGTCACACCAAAATTTGGTTCATTTGGAAAAGTGGAGCAGCGCACCCCATACTGTCAGCCTGGCTGGCACAAGACAACAACAACGAGCCGAAAAAGTTTCTAAAATAAATACATTGAAAAAATAAATGTTGGAGCTCTCTCAAATTAATAACTAAGTTTTTTTTATTTGAAATATTCGATTTACGATTTCAACTATCACATTTATTTGGTTGTTGAAAATCCCATTCATAAAGTAAAATGAGGTTTCTGATACATGCAAATCATGAAAATTATAAGTCTCTTCTTTATAACGTAATAAAAACAAATTTTAATTACAGACCTATTTATGATCTATTGACGATTTTTTGTGTATTTCTCTTGAGTAGTTATTGTTATGTGCATTTTGATATTTTATAGATGGAAATCCATGAAATTTAACGATAGAGTAAACATGTTAAATAAAAATTCTCATAATTCTCTAAATCGATAGATTTTTGTAAAAGTTCAGAATTAAAATTTATTAACTCAAATAACAGTGGAGAGAAACACACACACACATATATATATACACATATATATATATATATATATATATATATATATATATATATATATATATATATATATATATATATATGTATATATATGGGGAAAATATACAAATATGTGTAAAGTAACTTTATTTAAATATTTAATAAAAGCAATATGTGTACAAAGATAATTTAGTCCTGTAGGAGCTCTATCCATAATACTTAACCCATATCTTCACTGCATAGTTACTAACTAGTGTTTCCTCTTTAGCAAATACAAAACAATTTTTCCTCAAAAAAAATAATCAAATTCACTTCTTAATAGTTCACGTTTTTCAATATTAATAAATAAAAATTATTCGATGATAATATTGCAAATTCTGGCAAAATAAACACTATTTTCACACATAATTTTTATTTGATGAATTAAATAATTTATAACGATAATTTAAATTTTATTCCGAAGATTCGAAGTTCTATTTATGTGAATCCCATAAAAAATTCAAATTGGCAGTTTCATATTTATTTTCGATTTAAATGAGGTTTAAAAACTGTATTTCAACCAAGAACTTTTAATAAACCTTTACATTTGTCTTTCTTAAAGAATTCAAATTAATTGACTATCATTGCTGCTACAGCAATATTTGTAGTTTATTTCAATTCTGTACAATTTTTTAGAGTTCACTCAATCATTAAACACACTATTATAGGTTTATGTATTGATTATAGTTAATATATTGACAATAGTTAAAAAGCAAATTTTTTATAAAAAAATATCTGGCACACACAGGTGCCGCAAAATCCATTATTCTAAATTTTGAATTTTTTTGGCGATGAAGAAATAATGCCAAGATGACGTAGTGTGACGTGCGCGATGACGTAAATACTAGGGTTATCAAAACAGAATTTTCTGCATAATTTTTATAGGTCTCCATATGTATGACGTAATAAAAACGAGGTTGCCAGATACATAAGAAAATCCACCAAAGAATCGCCAATCTAAGAATTTGGAATAATGGATTATATGGCACCTGTGCCAAATATTCTATAAACTGAATAATTTTAATCTAATCTATCACATGTATAAAAAAACCAAAACTATAGGCAAATTTCTTTCTCCTTGTTTGCCAACGGTTAATTTAATAAGTTATTTCAGTTGCTCTAAATACACTTACTTAGGTGTCGACCTTATTACCTGTACGTGATTCAATATTAAATTACGGCACGATATGTTTAGTAGTTTCTGGTTGAATATTCTGTTAATCAGAAACAAATATGTAATTCTAAGCCTCGATGTCAAAATACAGTCCCAAACACATTTATTTTTATAGTATTAAAAATAACTTGTACTTTAAAATAAGATAAATAAAAATTGATAATAAACTGCAATTCTTTATTCTATTTTATTGAAATTGTGATCATAATTCAAAACCCAGAAGCTACGTTAATGATAAAATAATCAAAAAAACTCCTATCACTAGAAATATAGTATTGAATTTAATAACTAGTAAAGTTATCATTTTAATAATCAAGAAGTAAAGAATTCTAGAAAAAAATTAGGATTTTTAATTATAAATAAAAACAAATGAAAAGACTGAGAGGCCAACACTTTAGGGTGGGTGCCCTTTGGATTTTCGTCAGTTTAGCACCGGGTCGAGTAATGTGAAACATGGTATAATAAATATTTGTTTTTAAAATATGTGTCATTTTTTAATTGTATATCATTTCATAGTGTTTTCAGTGCCATTTTGCTTTTTGAAACATAACGATTTTAGAAACAAACGAAAAAAAGTTTGGCGAGAAGAAAGGTAGCCAATTTTTTCGACAAGGAGCACCTTAAAATATATTTTTCCCAAAAAAGGTTATATCGAATGATTTTGAAATTGAAAATTCATATAGAATACCATTATAAAAAATATATGTTGTATAAATACCATTTGTTAGATAAAATATTAAAGACTGTCACTTTTTAAGATTATCAACAGGTGTTCATATAATTTATATTAAGAAATAATATGGTTCCCAGTTAAAAATGAACTTTAAAATTATTTCAATAAATTTCACTAAATGTTACATAATGTAAACAAAGGCACATACGTATAATTTAAATAATATTCATTTTAAAACACACTTTTAATTTCATCCAAATTTTATTAAATATGCATGCATTGTCATCAAAAATATGAGTATGAAATTATAAAAACATTCAACTGGAACGTAAAATTTAAAATATAAAAGTAATGATACGACAACATATTCTTCACTGAAAACGAATATAAGTTGAAGATGTTATTATAAATATTACATCACATTGTTATAGCAATTAGATTATACCTTTATTCAGTAATGGGAGATGTCAGTATTAATTTAATAATCATTAGATTTCATTTCAAATGTTTTTTGAAAGAATGGATATTTGAATCTCCATAAAATAATTTTTTGTATAATTTTTGCTTTTGAATTTTTTGAATTCCAACAATTTGAATTTCAGTAAAGAATTCCTAAGTGTTAGTTTAGAATTCACTAGAAGGAGGGACTTATCATGAAACAGAAACTATTGATCAAAAACTTGAAGAAGGATAAAAGTCAAGATTTATCTGCTTAAAATATTTTTTATCAGCTTATTTCAGTTCACACTTTACTTATCAGCACAAAATAGGAATTGATTTAGATGTTCTTGCAACATTCCAAATTCAAATACACTTACACATTTATAATTATAATAATAAAATATGGGCAACTGAATAATAATGACACAAAAACAGGTTTTAAACTAATAAAGCCTATAAAAATTCAGCACATGAATCTTCGAATTCATGAGCCTGTGAATTTGCAAATAAAAATTCGTGGGTTGATAATAAAAATTTTTTAATTAAATTAATTTTATAGCGTCATGCTTTGTTAATTACATTTTGAAAAACATCATTTTTTATAGAAAATTTCAAATTTTATATATATATATATATATATATATATATATATATATATATATATATATATATATATATATATATATATATATATATATATATATATATACTACTCTAATGAATGTATCTATTCATAATATATTTAAATGTGTATTTCCCCTGTTGTGTTACAAATTTTAATATTTCAATAGTAATTGTTAAGTTCTGCAACGTTAATAACAATTTTACATAATTTTATTATAAAAAAAGAATTTCGTATCTCAATAAATTTTAAAAGCACTTATAAACGTTTTAAAAATGTAGATACAAAAAATCGCTTTTAATATCGATAAATAATATTTTAACTAAAAAATATAAATCTTACTTGAATTTTCTTAGTTAAAATATTATTATAGACATCATTTTATATTATAAAAGAAATATTTTAGTTTATAAAACAACATAATAAAATAAAAATAACATAACGTCGTGCAATTTTGATTTTAAAATATAGAATTATTTTTATAGTAATATAAAACTTTTCGACATATTATAATATACAAATTATTTATGATGAAGTTTATTTTATAAATTTAACTAAAAACTGTAAATCTTGCTTACATTATTTTAGTTACAATATTATTTCATGTCATGGTACAAAAAGTAATACTATTATAGTTTAAAACAAAACACTAATATTTTGTAATATTGATTTTGGATTATAGAAATTATATTTTTTATATTGTATTATATAATTTTTCGTCACATTATAATGTATATACTATATATCATGAAGTTTATGTTACAATTTTTAAGCAAAATTTCAATAATAAAAAAAAGATAAAATTTACTTAACAAAAGTACGAAATATTAAAAAAAAAACACACTCAGAATATACATCGCTTTACCAACAAAAAGAAAATTTTGAAACTTCGATAACTAAATAAATGTGCATTAAATTATATCCCAAACACTTTAGAGCGAAATTATTTCTCCACTTATTACTTTAAAAGGCCGGAAACAGATAACAACATTTGTTGCTGTTGAGTCAGCGTTTCGAAAATTAAATAAAACTTCTGTCGTGAAAACCTAATCACACCGCTATCGACCTCGACAACTGTTGACTCGGAGCAACATATGGCATAACAGTTCTTACAGGTGTTAAAGATGGATCATTAACAATTAAGCTATAGAATACTCACAGAACTTGAAAAGAACCTGCATGGAAACACCGATCCGTTTCACGCTATTGGATATCAAAGCAACAATGTTGGCTAATTGATTTATGCGTTTTGTTAGTGCGAGAATAAAATATAAAAGAAACACACTGACCGAACTTCACTTCCTATTCTTTCTTCGACATATTGCTCTCTCCCATGGATCTTCGACATCATTTTACTCTGAAGAGTAAGTGAGGTAAAGCGCCATCTATCGAATAATGGTGACATCTTTTCGGAGTCGATAGGGGAATTATTGTCAAAGTGTCAACGGCGGATTCTATAAATAACATTTTTTTTAATATTATAACTTTTCGCGATGCATCAAACATTGCTTAAATTATTGAAAAGCAAATAATGGTAGTAAATGACAGTAGGATTTATAACCAGAATAAATTGAATAAATATTAACGTTATATTGAATTTAAGATGTATTGGAAGCAAAATTTATTTTGGTGAAAAATTTGTTTTTTTATCTTAACAAAATGAATTAATTTTTCAGTTGTTTTACATTACTTGAGTTATTATTTTTATAATGCAGTTTTTAGAATATTATTAAAGTTTATGTAGAAAAGCAAACAGAGAATCACTAACATTATATAAATCGATAAATATATTATAAGAATTTGATGCTATTATAATCATAATATTCCGTGAAAATTAATTTCAACTTATTTTCAAACTTGTAATTAATTTTCCTATCAAAATGAATTAGTTCCTTCTGGTTAACAATATTTCAAATCATTACTTTTATAAACAAATTTTAGGAATATTATTAAACTTTTAATAAAACGAAAACAGAGAAAATCATAAATCAATAGATAAACACATTATAAGATTTTGAAACCACTACAATTACAATATTTGGTAAACAATAACTATGCCCTTTTTTAAAATGATAGTAATACCTTCCATGTAAAATTATTTTGAATATTATGGTAGAAAAATCTAAAAATGTTGTTCATTAGTAATTCCTTTTATCTAAAATTATTTTGAATACGATGACATAAGAATTAAAAGTGTTGTTCATTATTTCTTGTAAGATGAATCATGAAAGTGTTTTATTTCCAAAGATTATGAATATTAATATAACCATATCAACGAATTAAATAGCGTTCAAGAACAAAATTTTTGGTAAATCTTTTATATTTATAGATCTTAGCTTTCTATCCAACTATAAGAATATAGATGCCAATGTTTAACACAGCGGAGTGAATAAATTAGCAGCCGACGGTAACAGTAAGACATTTTAACACCCACAAATTATTATTGCCTGAAGAATAACTTATCAATAGTGAATCGTGTCCATGTCAGGGTCCGACTTACCCTAATGGGGGCTAGGGGCAAGATCCTGTTTGGGGGCTTTCTCTGCTTTACAATAACAAACTTTCTATTCGATTTAGCAAAAGAGTCTATTCGCCGCCCACCCTGTCTAGTGGTAAAAGGACTGCAGATACGGAAATCCTCGGTTCGAATCCCATTTCGGGCATGGATGTACTTTCTCCCTCTGTCTATCTTGTCTTTGTCCTTTCTTTGTATGAATGGGTTGTGAATGATTGCCTATCCTGTAAACGGATACCTATAGCATGTGTGTACTGAGGAAATCGGACTCCACCACCAAAATATGGCTCTGTTGGAAAAGTGAAGCAGTGCATTCCATAATACAAGCCTAGCTGGCACAAGACAACTACAACAACAAAAGCTTATATTCAAGTGACAATTTAAATAAAACTTTCCTTCAATTTGGTGACCCTTCTGATATAGGGGCCCGGAGTAACTACCCCGTATGCCCTTGCCTTAGCCAGGGTCTTGCTCAGTACTGTAAACCAAATTCTCGATCTTGCCCCCTCCCAACATAGCCTTAACTAAAGATGGGGCATACGGGCAGTTGCCCCGGGCTCCCACATCAGAAGAACCCCCAAATTGAATAGAAAGTTTATTTTACATTGTCAATCAAATAGAAAGCTTGTTGTTGTGAAGCAGAGGGAGCCCCAAAGAAATTTTTGCCTAAGTCGGTTTCTGCCCTCCAAATATATATGTACACAGAAAACAGAAACGAAATTTCCATCTTTTATTGCTCAACAGTAGTTGGAATCGAATCCAGAGTCTTCTAATCCGAAGTGCTCATTTCTAACACTAGGATACGGTGAGAAATCAATGTAATCAGTAATTTCATCCCATTAAATTCTTTGTAAGAATGATTAATATATATCTATCAATAACATTCATTCCAACATGAGTACTTCATCTTCATTTAAATTATTCATTTCATCCGTAATTAATTTTCATTATTTTAAATTTAAAAATTCCCACCAAACCAACCACTCCAACACACACACACACACACACACACACACATATATATATATATATATATATATATATATATAAAACTAAAGTATATGTTAATGTTTCTACGTATAAAGAGAAAATATGTATGGTAAATGCTTTATTTTGGTATTTGAGGTTTGTTTCTAATTCATTTCAATGAAATTAATATGTGAATAAAACAGAGAGAGAGAGACTTCTAATAACAACAATAAACATTTATTTTTAACGCAACACTCAAGATATGTTTACAATATAATCATCACTTCTTCTTTCTTGTTGACAACTTTCGTTTTCACAAATAACATAAGCATATAACCATTACTATTATTTCATCTTTATAAAGATCATATTTGGCACCGTTTAATATGAAATTTTGGCAGAAAATTTTTTAATTGAAGAATAAAAAAAGGAAATTTTGATGAAATCATAGTTCAAATCTTTGGAGAACAGAGCACCATTAATATCTTTTTGATGTCGGTTCAATGATTCCCGTTCTCTTCGTCTGTGCTATTTTCTTCGATGGTTGGAGTATTTCGTTTAAAGTAAAGGCAAAAATAGTGAACGTGGATTTATTTGTTCTGCTCGATATATTTGTTGTGTTGAGTCGCTGACATAGCACACGATTCTATTTGGATCAACAAGAGGTAGTTATTATCCTCAGAAAAATTCTGCTTTTGGCATACTTTATAAATGTATAAATGTAGCTTCAGCCAACAACCATCTAGAATCGTTATCATTTGTCATGTCAGGGGTGATGCTTCAGCTGTCCATGAACCCGTAATCAAATTCGCAAAACCAAGAATAAACATCAATGAACAACAATTGAAAATGTTCAGCGAAACGCAATGGAAAAAGTTTCAATGAAACAGTTAGAGATAGACAGACAGATAATTTATAAGTTCAAATTCATAAACAGTTTGGATGATTCGAATTGTTCTTTCTGTCAATTTCAATTAACTTACAAACCAATAAAATGGGTTTGAAATTATTCTATTTTGGCTTATACTTTTTCCCTATTTTTAGAAAAGTAATATTCAATAAATCAATAATTCAACATTAATTGAACATTTGTTGTCAACTTATTTAAAAAGTAAACATTTCATTTAGAGGGGTGTAAAGCAGATCTACCTCCTCGTGGTGCAGCCTGGAAACGTATTTCATACTGCAAAGTGGTCTACAGCTTTCGGCACCCGACTGGCCGCCCTGCAACTTGGCAGAGCCCATGAAAAGGACCCACCTCCACCGCTGTGCTGCACTGCATGGCAGCTCTGAATCATCGCTCCATTGGCAAGCCAGAGAACACTTCTGGGTCAATGACTCCGGTCATCGAGTTTACGTTTATGTACTGTATTCACCTGTCCTGTTTATTTCGTCTCATGTCCATTTTGTGATTTTTCCTGTGTTTTATTTGTGTTATTCTTTGTATTTGCCCTGTCATTGGAAATAAAAAAGAAATTCATTAAGACAAGGAGTCGTCCGTACTATAAAAATTAAAAAAGAAAATGCGGTTGAATTAAAAAGTTATTTCTGTTAACAACAGAGCTCAATATGTGGTATAAATAGTTTCTACATTTCAAAAAATGGTTTTGAGAAATATTGGTTTATTTTACCCACATTTTAAATCGTTGCTTATCCCAGTTTGTCAAGCAAAGTTAGACACATCTCCATAAATCCGAAAATATACAAATAGTCTAAAAGCAAAATGGAATCTTGAAGGTCCTATTCCTTTATGAAATCCATAAAGGAAAAAATAAAATATCGCTAAACTAAAATATAAAACAAAAATATCGCTGAGATCATCTTGTCAGCTCCACACAAATGGTACTCAGGCAAGATCTTCTGTGCTGGAGAGTGAGTGGCCACTGACATAACCACTTATGAAGAGCGATAAAACTGCAAAGAGAAATGAGCAGCTTTAGTTAGCCAAAAGGCCTGAGGCACTCGCATATTTTGTTGAATCCATATTTATGACCGAAAATAATGACTACAACCATAAATAAGAATTCTTAAGTTCTTCATTATTTGCTAAGCAAACTCAAATTTTGTTTCATAAATAAGGATATATATGATAATAGCAAATGATATATATCAAATGTGATTTGCAACGACCATATTGTTATTTACACATAATTTATCTGTACAATTGTCTCCAACCGTTTTAAGTAGTTTAGGAGGCCCGCGGTAGCCTATTGGTTAGGGCTCGTTAAATCTATGGAATCGAAAGTCCTGTTATTGGTCTTTGAGAAGTTACCATGGGTATAATGATCTGCAGTAAATTCCTCTCTCAAGATGATATTAAAATTGAAGCAGTGGATTCTTTGGTGGTGCCATCTATCGCAGGAATTTCAAGCAAAGTCGTACTTTTATCTTCTTATAAACGAAAAACGTACCCTACAGACTTAAATTCGTGTAGCCAACGGCAAAGGAGCTTGGTTTGTCCAAGTCATAAGTAACAGCAACAATGATAGCAGTTCACGATGACTATTAAAGTGGGATATATAAACCTTATAATATTTCATTTTTGTGGTACATTTTGAGCTTAAATATTTTGAAATATATACATACATATTCATGCAAAATTTCTGTTTCTGTTATGTTTTATTTTACTTCATATGTCTGATAAAAACAGTAGCAGTTGAGGAATTTAATTACCTGTGGCAATAGTGTCAAAAGGAAATACATTTGATCTCTATATTTATTTTATAAAATTAATTAATTAAATATTTGTCATACGAAACAATGATTAATTCATAGCAAATGTTTAATTAATTTATACGAATCAAAACAGATTATGATTGTTGTCATGAAATAATTATTTTTATAGAGAGCTTTGTAAAAAGCTTAGCATTTTTGCCTGCAATTCCTGGTTAAATATCATTTTACTGTTCATCTGTTACTACTATTATGGGATACGCCCAAATTTACTTATCCTTATTGGAGCCCCGGGCAAAATCTTCTTTGGGGACCCCTCTGCTTCACAACAATAAACTTTCCCTTGGATTTAGGTCCCCCTTTGATATGGAGGTGCTGGGGCAACTGTCCGTGTGGCTCTACCTTAGTCAGGATCGGGGATACGACGGTTATAGTTAAGATTTACCAGAAAATATCATTAAATTTTAAGTAACGTTAGCGCAATACATAAAGTAGGAATAAGAAATTAAGACTTTATTTATACCTAATTTAATTAGCTTCGAAATTGGACATCAAAATGTCTTCAAATTGACCATAATACAATACTGGTTTGAAATATGATCAAGTAAATTCATATAAATGTTATAGTCACATTCCTTCTCCTATTAACCAATCACTCAAAAAAACATTTTATTCAAATCATTGCTGAAGTCCTTATCCTAACAAACAGGAAACTGCATTTCTTTCTTTGTCAGAACATGCCGATTTCTATCCTATTCAAACACGAGTTTTAAGACCTAAAAGTTATTTATATTTACAATTAGCGTTCATTTCTTGATAATTCAGCCTAAAAGTTGTTTCATTTCTGCAATAAAAGTCCAGTGTGAATGCCTAATTTGCTCGGATTGCAATCTACATTATGTTTCGGCAACGTGATTCCGCTCAATCATCATAGCAAGAAGAAAATGGCTTAGAAAATGTGTGTGTCACATTTTAAAAAATTGTTGCAAATAAAATTTGTCTCTGTGGTGCATGTTTCGAATTGCACTATTTGGAATAATTTTTGCCGATAAGCGGGTAAAGTCACTCCACAGATAAAAATGGCCAATTTGCGAAATTTTATGACTGCAATTAAAGTTTTAAGTAGTAATAAATTTAAATAGTTATTAAGAAATCAAAAAGATGTTCCATTATGTTTGCTTACGAAAAGAAAATACATCGACTTAACTAAAGCATATGAATTTTTAACTTTACGTATGGATAATAAAAATGTGTATGCGTATCTTATATATGAGATAACTATAACTGAGATAACTATAAAATACACAAAATATTTAACTTTGTCTACACACACATGTAAATCTCAACCACGCATTCTTCAAAGAATATCAATAAAAACAACTAGTCCAACTTTTACGTTATAAATAAAATGAATAGCTATAACATTTTCTTGAATATATTGTAAAAACTTTTACCTGGCACAAAGAAACATTTTTAATAGTGTAGAAATAAGCTAATCTATAGGAATGAATCTAAGATGTTTTCGAAATAAAAATTCATTTCTTAACTTTTATATCTGTATTGCTTTCTTTTTGTTTTGTGTTATTTTTTTAAAATATTATTTAAAGATACACAGGAGTTAACTAGAAAAGAGACTTAATATGAACTAAATATAGAGTAAAACTTTATGAATTCAGCTATCTTTTTATTTCAAATATAAATTCATCAATGTCATCAGTTATTTTAATTTATAAGACTCTGTCTAATTCAACCAAATGGAGATTTAGAGACAATTATTTTTTTTAAATTTCCTTTTTTTGTTTTTAAACCATAAATCATGAAGCAAAAGATTTCAGGTTTGATCTAAGTCACTGTTGAACCAAAAAAAATAATAAAAAAATAAATAAATAAATAAAATAAAAAAGATATAAGAATAAAATAAAATAAATGAATATTGCGCTTTTGCATGAATGTCTGTCGGGGTGAGTGCTTGAGAATTTTCCTTGCGAATGTGAATACGGTGCAAATACCTATACCTTCCAGAAGAAAAATAACGCAGTGGCTGTTGAAATGTCACACAATGAACGGTCTTCGATCCTTCGGATGAACACTACGTTACGAAGTGTCAAAAAATTTATGCAAATATTTATTTCCGTAAATATTTGTTTATATATATATATATATATATATATATATATATATATACCTGCCACTCTTCTGATTTCATCGGGAAACTCTTGATTTTTCATAATTTCTCCCGATTCCCCGGCAGTGTTTGAAAATCTACTAATTTTTGTCAATTTCAGTGAAAAATTAAAAAACAGTCAAATTTTTACAATGATAATTCATTAATACAATAATACGTACATATATATATATGTATATATATATATATACTCGTGTCCATAAATTAAGGATAATGCAAGTTCAGGAAAAGAAAGAGACAGTAACAAAACAAATGTGAATTATTTGCAAAGTCTTTTTATTAAACAAAATGTAAAAAGCAAATAAGGTGCTCTATTTTTGACATCATTAATAAAAATTGCGATTTTTACTCCCTGGAGCAAATTTTAAAAAAGAACCTATTTACAAAAACCAATATAACATGGTTTATACATAGTATTACCCCCCCAGACGATGCAATACAAGCCGTATAACGCCTAGCCATGTTGAGTATTAAATTATCTATCTGATCTTGGGGAATATTACACCACTCATCAAGCAATGCTCTCCGAAATTCCGGTAAACATGTGGGAGGAGATTGACGGGCTGCAACTCGTCAGTCAAGCATGTCACACGCATGCTCTATTGGATTCAAGTCCGTAGAATATACTGGTCAGTCCATACGGGTGATTTTCTCCGATTGAAGGCATTCGTCTTCTATGTTTGCATGGTGAGGACGGGCGTTGTCATCCATAAACAGAAATTCTGCACCCATGGCACCTCAAAACAAACGTACATTTTGTTCCAGAATGTGGCCTGTTATTCTTACATTCTGATAGGTTAGTTCTGGAACCCAGAATAATTTCTCCCCAAATGATCTACAATACAAATAATAAATACAAAATTGACCACATACAGCTGTCGTATGACTTTGAAGAATCATTGGATTATATTCCACTTTGGAAAATTTCATGGCAAAGTCTGATATAGAGCCTTCATAATATGTAGGAGCATTTCCGTAGGAGTCAAAAAATTCCATGTGATGAGACGAAAGTAAGTAGAAAGCCAACCAATGACTTCCAGGTTCCGCCGACGAATCAACGTTTGCAATGAAGCATGTTGGATAGCTGGGGATTCTCATAGGTAAGTGATCACTTGAAAATACTCCTAAAAAGAATTCTCTTGTAAACTTGTCTTGAATTAATATTCTTCGTAGCTGTTCAGTGTTCATGATTAATTGGCGAAATCACACAGCACGTGACGCGATTTGGTAATTTCAATCACGTTTTCAAATTCAGCGTAAATTAGCACTGAAATAGTTTTCTCCAACGATTTGGAAAATTTCATTTCCACTCTCAAATTACCTTGACGTTGCAAATTCAGGTGTGGACCATCGCTTAAATCGGCGGAGAGATCAAAGCCAAATAATGTATGTCCATCAGCATATTCTTCTCTCGTTAAGTAAATACCTTTGTCCTGATTAAATCCAGAAAATAGAGTGTGATATCCACGTATATAATTCTTGTTTTCAAAATTTAATTCAAGTGGTTTTCCAGGTACAGGCTGTCCATCAACATAAATTGATAAATAGCTTATATTGTAATGATCAAACAGGAAAGGGTTTAAATAATATTGACCATTCGCAGCTTCATTTTCGAGCCACGCAACAATGACACGTTTAGGCATGTTTCCCAGAAATACATTGTCTTGCATAAAAGACCAACTTCCCTTAGGCATAGAGTAAGTCTTACACATTACCCGATCTATTGGATATTTTGCCGTACTTTTTTCCAAAGCTTTTGCGTGTCCCAGGGAAACGCCTGGACTCACATTGACTTTTCGTATGAAAAGAGAAGAAATGTTCCAAAACTACTTGGTAATTTCCCCCTTTATTTGATGACATCAGGCAAAAAGTAGGTTTGCTGCGAGTCATTTTTATTTTCAAATCAACTAAATTCAGCAATAAGCGATTTTGCTGAAAAATATCACAATGCAATTGACCGATCATATCCAGTGTTTGATTGTTAGCGATTAGGTCATGCCGTTTCTTGAGTCCATCGTTGCCATTCTCTTCTTGCAACGGATTAGCCACATTTAAATTGTTGTCTTTGTAGAAACATTCACAACTTAATAAAGTTTTTTTAGCATCTTCTCCATAATTCATTAAAGTTTCTATGTAAGCCCTGTAAGGATAAGTATTACTGGAGGATGAAATCACTCGCTCGTTGAGACTCACGTCCACTTGAGAAAAAAGCGCATGTAGAAATAAATTGACTGGTGCTACAGGTTCTCTTTCGGATAATGTCGCTCCATCCGACTTCACTATTTTTGCTTTTAAATAAATATACGAAGATGATAAGTCCATATAATCTTCTCCGCTACCTGGCACGTTAAATTCCACGGGACCTCCATCACGTATATTTGCTAAGGGATGATATTCTATAAATTGACCTTTTTCTATGGCAGTCTGAGTAGGAGGAACCATAAACAAATCTAACTCAGATTTTACGCAAGCAGCAGAATCTTTGTGTATGAGGGCACACATCTTTAAGCAAAAATATCATGTGCTCTCACCTTCTTGGCTGAACGCTTAATGATTTGTTTGCTGGCTAGCTTTCTCTTTTTATTCTGACCTGAGCCTATCATCGACTTCACCTTAGCAGCAGTTTTATCAGTTAACTGCTGTCCTGCTTCTTTCAACCGTCGCTTAGCAGCTACTTTTACATCTTCTCCACGGCTAATATCATTTAAAACGTCTACACCGCTTTGTAACAGTTGTTTTCCAACGGCTTTAGCACCTGATTTCAAAAGAGGTACGGCAGCGCGGAAAATTGAACGAAACAATCCTCCAAAACCATATCCTCTCTGAAAATTGGTTCCTTGGTAAAAATTCAGTCCAGTTCCGGTTTGAAGTACATAGTAGTCTTCAAAGGATTTTTCACAGCAGCGATAAGGGACATACATCACGACAAATATTTTTGACGCAAGTGAAGTTTCACGTATGAGCGTCCACGTTCGAATGGCGTTAAATCACCTGTGTGTGTCCTTTTAACTATTTCCATGGTCTCAATGATTTTTCGGTTTATGGGTAAATAATGAGGGCGATCGTACTGTGCAATCACTACCTCACCGTCCTGACCTGTGACATTTACGATTCGTAGTAGCGGAGCTAATACATCTCCTACAATCTGTGGTTCCACGATATCTGTATAAACAAGGAGCACTCTATAATGAGCACACGGATCTGCCACATAGGGACTTTCGACTGTAGCTTCCACATTTGCATCGAATGAGACCACCTGAGTTGGTTCGAAGCCTAACATTTGTGCCAATCCATCATGTAGTATGACTCTTGCTCCATTTTTAACTGTAATAGAAACCCGTTTCGTGACAGGATTAAAACTAAATTCGGTTTTATTTTCATGGCTTTTAACAATGATTGCTTTCAAAATGTCAGGAACCGTTTCATAAAAACCTGGTGGAATTCGTCGACCTAGTTCCTTTCCATCTCCTAAGTCAAAACCGATTAAATTATTACTCGCATTCACATTATACCAGGTATGTGGATAAATAAATTCGACAATTCCAACCTCCCACTCTCCATTCAATTCAATTGGAATTGGTAAACGGGTAATAAAATGTGAAATTTTATTTTCTGGGAAATAGTTCATGGAGCTATCACTAGGAAGTGTCACGTAAAAACTCATCTTGCAAACTGATAATGTAAAGGATTGAAAATCTAATTTATAGTGAAAATAAATTAGTGGAAGGTATCCATTGATTGAATTTGTTAGGGTAACCACGATATTTCACGAAGTATTCTAACTGTCCTTTGCTAGTACGTTTTCTCAATATCTTTTCAACTATAAACTCATCTTTTAATTGCACCTTTTGAAGCTCTTGCGGATAAAACGTTCCTTGAATGGGTTCTCCTAACAAATCTTTAATACGATATACTTTAGGTATCCTCTGAACACATTCAATCACTACAAAAATTTCCTCAGACCAATTACTTTCATATCCCTTTTCAAATATCATTTTGTGCTTAGAAACTCTCACTGTGTCTCCCACATTAAAAACACATGGCTTTATTTTGGCATTTTCCATGTTTCCATATAAAGTAAACCAGACATCTTGTTCATTATCTGAAGTCACATCTGCGGGTGCTCTTTTGATACTGGAATGATAAGTGTTATTATAGCTATGAAGCAACTTGTTCAATACGTCTAAATAATGGTAAGTATGATTTTTTGTAAAATATTTCCACATTTTTGTTTTCAATGTTCGATTAAAACGTTCTACTATTGAAGCTTTCATTGTATTAAAAGTTGTAAAGTATCGTACATTTTGTTCTTTCAAAAACTTTTGAAACTTGGCATTTTTAAATTCAACCCCCTGATCAGTCTGTAACCGTTTTGGTCTTCGTTCAGCGAATATTTGTTGAAATGCTTTCACAATTTCTTCTCCTCGCTTTGATTTCAGGGGTATCGCCCACGCATATTTAGATAGAATGTCTACGCAAGTGAGTATATATCGAAAATTCTGATTGTGTTCTCTTAGACTTGTTACATCGACGAGGTCTGCTTGAAACTGAGCATCCTTGGCGTAAACGATCACACGGTTGGTCGGGAATTTTCTCCGAGCTGGTTTGTGTAATGTATACGCATCTACTCTCTTCAACCAGTTCTGAATCTTTTTCTTCGAAACTTTTCCATCTACAGCACGATATAAGGCATCTACACCACCAAAACTTGCCCTGTGAGCTGGATCCTGATACGTCGCGTTCATTACAACAGTTAATTGTATTATTATTCACGTTTATCTTAAAACGCATCATATTCCTACACCGCCTCTCTGAAAGAAAACAAATTCAAAAATGACTCATCACAGTCCACTATATCTCTTTTATACGTTAAATAGCAATACTCAAACATATCTCATTGGGTGTGTGGTTAAGTCACTGAAAACTACATACCCAGTGAGATATTTTGTAACGGGTTCGAATCCCAAGTGAAAACCAAAACCATTTAAAAAGTATAAGCAAATGCTTAACTCATATTTAAAAGCAAAATATATAAGTCACTCCAAAATTTTTAAAATATTTTTTACATGTGCTCTAAAAATTTCAACCTCTTAAAAATTCTAAAATTATTTAAAAGGTCCTTGATATCTCTAAATAATTTTAAGTTTAGAAAAAAAATTCCATGTCTCTTAAAAATATCTATTATTCCAAAGATTTAAAGAAAATTCCACTCCAATAGATGGCGGCACTATTTTCTCAGACTAAGTTTTCTAAGTTCTTTATCTTGAAATTCATACCATTTATCGTGTGGAGTGACTATCTCTTGTGCGAAGTGCTTATCAGTGCGGAGCTGACTCACCTAATCCGTAATCCCAGTGATGCTGAAATTATCAGTGTGGAGCTGACTCACCTAATCCGTAATCCGTGTGATGCTGAACTCTCATTTTTCCTCTACTAACGTCACTGCTTAGTTATTGCAACACCAGATAGATCATTCGATAGTATTGCCTCCTCCAATCTATGAAATATGAATTATTATTTATTCAGCTATCAAATATGAATCAACTATTATGTATCCGACTATCACAACTATAATCAATCCACATATCTAATAAATGTGAACTATTTTCTATTTATCTATCAAGTATGTATTAACCATTATATATACAGCAATTAAATATGAATCACCTATTATACAGGGTGTCCCAAAACGACCGCATAAACTCTGCACAGCCAGATTCCTCGTTGGGAGTACATAAAAACTGCACAAAGAAGCGTTCCCGTACGATCCATAGTTTACGAGAAAAATACGAAAAGCAAAGTATGACGTCACTTCCGGTGCAAGAATAAACACTTTATTGAACATATCAACAGCAGTATACGCACAATTTAAAGCAGATGTTCAAAGTGTCCACCTTGAATGTCGAGGCAGGTTTGAGCACGCCGTGGAATGGCTGTCATCACACGTTGGAGCATCGCGGGGTCCACCGAAGTATAAGCAGTATGCAGACGAGCAACTATGTTCATTGGTGTTGACACTACGTCTCCATACACCATTTCTTTAGATGGCCTCACAGGAAAAAATCCAATGGTGTAATTTCTGGGAGATATAGAAACTGGCCTCAACGTCCGATCCAGCGGCCGGGGTATTCCGTATCCAGCCAATCATGTATAAGAGCACAGAAATGTGCCGGAGCCCCATCATGCTGGAACCAAAGGCATTTTCATTACATCGGCCATGCATCAAGTACATGTCGCAGTAGTCACGAATGGAATACCTGGCCACCATACGAAGACTACCGGTAGCTGCAAGCATGCCTTCTTATACCAGTTTAACGACGGCTTAACGTCATTCCATGGCACGCGCGCATGCATGACGCGATATGCGCGGCGAACGTTTTAAACATTATCGTCTGGAAAGATATGCAAATACTGTTGTTGATACGTCCAATAAAATGTTTTTTTCCTTGCACTGGCAGTGACGTCATACTTTATTTTTCGTATTTTTCTCGTAAACTAGGGATCGTACAGGAACGCTTTTTTGGGCAGTTTTTATGTACTCCTAACGAGGTATCTAACTGTGCAGAGTTTATGCGGTCGTTTTGGGACACCCTGTATATAAAGCTATCAATTATCATCAATCCTTTATCAAATATGAATCAACTATTTTGTATTCATCTATCTCTCTCTCAGAATATATATTAACTATTATATATCCAGCAATCAAATATAAATCAACTATTATATATTCAGCTATCAACTATCATCGATCCAGATAACAATATAAATCAATTATCTATCCATCTATCAAATATGTATTAACTATTACATATCCAGCTAACCAATATGAAGCAACTATTATACATCCGGCAATCATGTATCAATCAACCAGAAAAGTAAAAATATTTATACATAATTGTGTTCTTTTATTTATCATCATTCGAAAATCATAGCTTAGAGCGTTGATTCATGCGAATAAAATAGTTTACAAAGTAGTGATATATTTCTTATAAATCAATGATACAACAACCAATTGAAAATAACTTATTTCTTTGTTTAAAAATATCGATTAATTTACTAATTATACATTAATTATGAAATAAGAGAAAAAAATTTTGAGATTTCCCCTCAATATAAACCCTTTGGAGAAGATGACAATCAATTAATTCAATAATAATTCTACAAACAAAAGATAATTTTTAATCAATTTTAATTTTGTCTCTTTTGATTTAAATTAATTTAGTATATACGCCTTATTAGAAGAATTCATCCACTTATTGAATTATTGAAGAGAGTATTTTATAAGAATTTGAACTCTACGGGAAATTGCACAGCTTTTATTTCAAAAAGCACTTGAAAAAAACCGAGGGAAAAGTTACTGGACAGAGTGGATCAACGAAAAATATAGCCAAGGGTTGATTTATGTGCGAAAGTAATTAGGAGAATCATTAGTGTAGGTGAGAGTTACCAACTTATAATAAGATTTCGAGCCTGGAATTTCTCGCATTGTTGTTTACATAATCCCTTTCATGTAAGCCAAGAGTTTCAACTCCATTGCAGCATCGAGATATAAAGATAAAAGCAAAGAGGAATCGCGTAATTTCTATATTAAAATGTCTCAGAAAGCTGACATTTTCATACAATCTTTATCACAAGTAATATTTAAATTTTTCCCCCTTTCTAACAAATATCAATTATTATAGTTTATATTTTACACATACTGCATCATTTACAAAACTATTTGTAATTATGGACTTGCATTACCGGCTGTGTTAAAACAATTTCCTTTTAAATTTTTTAGTTAGATTCAAGATAATCTCTAATATATAAATAAATTTATAGAAACTAAGGGAGAAGATCTAAAGTTTGAGATATTTACTGTTTCGGCGCAACTTTTGTTCAAATACATCGAAAAAATTAAATCAGAATAGAACGTATCATGTGTTATAAGGCTTAATGTGTTTAAAAAATAAACAGCTAAGAGAACAGAGAGAAAAAAGAATAATCCGAAGATTTATATAAACATTTTTTTTTTACTTATATAATTAAAAAAATACCTGTTTAAATAATAATCTACTCTTTTTAATGTTTTGTTACCTCCCAATGACGATGAAAACATGTTATAATACATAGTACTGAATGTTTCTAAAAAGTTTTACTTGCTAGAAAAGTAGTAAAAAAACAAAGTCGGCTTTTTACATTCATCTTTTTTTAAAAGCTCAGTCTCTGTTTCGCTCACCTATCGCCACTGTAAGTGTGTCAATTGATGACTTCTTTTATTGTTTGCATTTAGTTATTGTGTTTTCAGCACCCCGAGAGAAGGCAAAATCTCATAATTTAGAATCAGAGATCTTCTGATTTAGTCAGCAAAGCCAAAAGACATCATTACACTTGGAAGACATTGCGACATCTCGACATACTTTAGGCATCCTGCAACCCACTATACTGTACCACTTTACGTTAGCATGTATACATAGTGGTGCAGGTAAATTCCGGACTATACCTTAATGTTAACAAGCTTGGAATACTCGCTCATCACCAAGTTTCCCGCAATTTTGAACCCTCTTCTCCACAACTACGCCATACAAGCGTAAGGACTTTAAAAGTTGCAGATCAACGTGGACACGTCCCCAAACCACGAAGCTCCAGGAACCCAGTGCGGGAGAATAAGGTCACCCTCCCTATTGCTTCCTGTAGTAAACGATGCTTCACTTTGCTGATTTTACGGGAAGTGGTATGAACCTACAGAGCCACTGGGGCTGTATTAGCCACCATTAGTGAACATAATGTATATTCGGGTGTTTCGGGTACAGAACCCATGACTCTTCAGTGACCATACAATCTTTCTTTAATCAAGTCACCCCAACTGTATAGTATATTAGCAAATAATAGCAAGTTTATGACAAATGCTATAACTTTTGACCTTTAATTATTACAAATGAAAGTTTTGTAAAATGTAAAATTGAATCTTGTGCATTATCGAATTAAAATTCTTTGCAAAAAATATTTATTAAAATACGTAGTTTTTGATTAGGTTTATTTTAATATTTATTTAATTTTTTGAGGAAGATTTAAAATAAACTTTGTTTAGATTTGTGCACATATTAGAAGTTTTGCTTTACGGAAACTATTCTAAACTTGTAATTTATTAAAAATTTTAGACAATTACCTAAATATACATGATCTTCCTTTTCTTTAGTTAAAAAATTAATTTTTATGCAATAACGATTTGAATCTTTTTTAAGCATTTTTTATAAAAGCAATAATAAAATATAAAGGACACTACGCGCTCTTTTTTACAACTTTTCAATCAAAATTCGATTTTAAAATAATACAAAGTGAAAAATTAGTATGACTGTACTTGCAATTCTTTACCGAAAAACTCAATTTCCATTATTGTAACTATATCTCAAAAGATGGAGACAGAAAATAATTATTTTTGTGTGTATTACATATTTAAAAAAAAAATTCGTTTTTATGATTTCTAATTTTAAATTATTTTGGTGCCGAAGCATTTTTTTTTTATTTTTTAATTTTGCATTTACACAAAAAACATTCATTAAATTGGAAGATATCCCACCATGTTAAAATTAGTGTAAAGGGAAAAAAGATGGAAAGTGCAATTGTTCCTTTTTTTTTACCTTCTATTCCCATCAGAACAACGGCAAACATCAAAAAACGCAATGGAGCAGTCTCTAGGGTAATCAGCTTTTAATTTAAAAAGGAAAAGACTAATTGAATCGCTTGATGAAAGCTAGAATAGATAGACTCCGCTGATAAATTTCATGAATTTCGTGATAACAGATCTCACGAAAGCGTAGTCTCAATTCACTCACTAACTGTAACCGAAAACAATTCCCTGAAATATATTTAAAATAATAGTTACAAAGCCATGAATTTTTTTTATGAATTTTTCCCTTTTAAACTCTAATATAAGATAAATAAATAAAAAATTAATATATCATTTGAATGGAATTTTTTTTAATTTATCGTTTGGATATAGAAGCATTGCTAAAGCTCCAAAATGGCACTAATTTCGTGATGATTTAAAAAAATTGCCGCCTAGTAATTTCCGCTTATGAATAATATTTTAAGAACAATAAAATTACTTTTATGTGTTTTTTATTCTAGACCAAATTTAATTTCTTTTACAAGCAAAGTATAAAAAACTTACAAAAAGCTACTGTAGATGATTGTTTTTTTTATTCTTTTTGATTATAACTCGTATGACTTGCTTTGAAATATATATTCAATCTTGTACAATAAAGTCAGTCTAATGCAATAACTTTGAAAATTTATATATTTGAACTGAATAACTTGATATAATTTGATATTTTCAAGGTTATTGTCAGTCTAGTACAACAACTTTGAAAATATATAAACTATTTGAAAATTTATATACTTTAAAAGTTATTGTACTAGACTAACTTATCTCAAACATGTTACTTCGCATGTTAAATATTGTAAGTATAATTTAACACTTAATTTATAATACGAATAAAAAGGGAATTAAACTATTCAGTGGTAAAATTTTTAAAATTAATTTAAATGGTAAAATTTTTAAAACTAGATTTGAATTTAAATCCTCAAATTAAATTGCATCACAGCAGGTTGTGTCGGATTCAAATTATGATTTAAAACATTTATTTAATTACTGCGCAAACTTTTTCAATACTACTATTTTTAAAAATTTGGGCAATAATATTAATTGTTTTATGAATAAAGTATTGCTAATGAGTGTTCTTTACTTCTGTATATATAACTCTCTCTATATTTAAGAATAAATTATTACTCTTTATAGAAACTAACATTTTAATAATTGAACAGTTGAAATTATTAGTAAAACTATAAAATAAATTATAACTTTATACTTTTAAGAATCGCATCGAATCCAATATCTAATTTTCAAATGAGTACCGTTAGATTTCTCATTTTAATAATTTAAAACAAAACAATCTATTTCAACTTTTTAATTGATAAACATCTCACAAAAAAGTTTATGTATTTTTATACACCTTCTTATTATTTTAAAGTGTAACACATTCTTTTTTTTTGGCTTTAAATTATATATATATATATATATATATATATATATATATACTTTAAACTTCATAAAAATCTTAAAAAATATTCAATTTTTAAGAATTTTAAATTAAAAATTTTGTTTTTACTCTCTTTAGAGATATATATTTTTGTACATTCATTGGCTATTTTTTTTTTTTTTTTTGTAAAACTTAATTTAAAGGCTCGAATATAAGGAGATTAAAAAAAATTAGATTTTTTTTTTTGGCAGTTGACTGTCATGAGAAATATCAGAAATATCAATGGAATGGTTAACGCTCTGACCTTGAGTTCAATACTACGCTTTTTCGATTCCCATCTATAGATTGGTAGTGTTGAAATGGAGACCTTTGCGTGACCTTAATTGTGACAAACAATCAAACATGGTGTTCACCTGAGGCCTTATGGTTGGAAAATGATTTTTGAAGTGCAAGGTCTTCAAACCCAGGTACTGTTGAACGGCGAGATGGATTCTGCATCCATGTCTAAAAGTGTAAGTGCTTGGGAGTTATCTGGGTTTCTTCCCTTCCACAACGGATATGGCCCACTGTTTATGAAAGGTCCTCTTGGAAGGCAATTTTAGCACAGTATCAAAAAACCTTAACTTTTTAGTTGTTATTGTTGTACAAGTATGCTTCCCTGTACCTAACCCTGAATTGGGCGCTACCAATCAGATAGAAGTATCCAGGTGGATTCTTCGTTATTTTAAAGCAAGGAGAAGATTCCTTAATACTTGGCTTGCCACTCCCAGACGTATCCTTTCACTTGGAGGACATTGCGTCTACGACCTATTTAACGTACCCCCTATCACTTTTAGTGAGCACGATGGATCTTCGGCTAAGTCAAGATACGAACTCACTACCTTCCGATACTGAGAACGACGTCCTAACCAACCAGGCCACCGAGGCGGCAGTGGCTCTTCAGAGTGAAGGGTCCTAGTTTCGATCCCAGCCACTATTGAATTATCGGGATATGTATATTATGTTTCTACATTCTCCATGCATGTTTGTCAAGAGGGTGCTTGGTAGTTTTTCGGGTTTATTCCTTTGCAACATACAGACCACTATCTGTGAAAAGTTCTCCCTTTTCGACAAGTATAAGCATGTCTATCCGTGAAAGGCAACTAACGCTGTGGACATAAAAAGTGCCTTACAACAAACTTCATAAGATGGTATTACATGGTATCAAATAAACCGAATACTATAAAAAGTATTTAGCACTAGAAAATTTCAATATCGATTTTAAAATTAAATGTACACAAGCTATATGAAAGCGCTTTCTTCTCAAAGAAAAGAAGCAAACTTATTTCAAAGAGACTTCTTATTGGGGTAAGTAATTTTCAACCAGAAATTTTTATAATGCATCATATTCTATATAATATTTCATTCACTATTTTGGATATAAATTGATATCATTGATTCAAAATACTTGCCAACACTTAAAATTTCAAAATCTTACGTTTTAACTTTTTTTATACGAATGAGAGACATTTTTTAGCGTTTCACGCTCTCAATGCACACGTACGAAGTTCGATCCTCTATCTGGGCAAGGTTGACTCAGGCTTTCATCCCTTCAGTGCGTCGATAAACTGAGTACCAAGCATGCTTGGGAAGTAAACACTGGGAATTTTACGTTAGGCTGACCACCTAATCGGGGCATATGTTTTGCACACCAGGGCCTCTCGGACTGGAAAACAGAGATGGTCACTGTAAACATTGGCCCACGGAGGCTATCGTGCCACAAAGCTTAGTTTAGTTTAGAGAGATATTTCTAAAAGTAAATCAGCCGTTTACAGACAGCTTTTTGCTTGGATGAAAAAATTCCTACCGTTCGACATTCATAAATATATTTTATAGTACGTATTTACAAATATATTTACAAAAAAATGTTTAATTGCTTAACAATTTATATTTAAAAAAATGAAACATCAAAAATTTAAAAGCTTATGTTGACTGGATGCATTTACACAATATTTAAAATCACCTTCACATTAAAAAAAAAGATTCATTTACTTTAAATATTTTTCAAGTTTTAGTAGTGTATTGATTTCGCTGAGCAAATCACATGGGCAAGAAACTTGAGAGGAAACATTACAATTTCAAACTAAATTGACAATTCATACTATTTTACCGCTCGGCAGCAGTAAGACCTAACACAACAATTTTAACCCAAAATCCGCACAAGTTGACAGCTATGGTTCTATATAATATAGTAAACTAATATGCAGTACACCTATTAAGACACTAGTTAATATATTACACAGTAAACCCTCATTCATCCGGATCCTATTATACCGAACTTCGCTTAGTTCACACAACTATTTATATGAACATACTGTATGAATATAAAGCGAGTTAGCATAATAGCGTATTTTTCTCGAAGTTTTTCGATCCAGAAACTGTGAAGCCTTAACCATCCTTGGTCGACAATTCATGAACATTTATATCAGATTAGAAAAATAAGCAGAGTAGGTGCTTATGTCCCCCAAAATCAGTCCGAAAAGAACAAAGCCAACCGATCCATGACGTGCAACGTATTGCTTCAGAACCGTTTTCCCTTATGCAATTTCCCTTATACAGCCAATTTTCTTATGTTCCAATTTTCCTTATGCAGCCTTATATTTTATTCTCTTGGATACAAAATATGATTTTTATTGTGTATTTTGCAACATTTTTCAAGCATAATTCTCATATGGGTTTCCACTGAAGATAATTGGAAAATATTTCATTGCCTGACAAACCTAAGAATGATTTTTAAATATATTTTTAACAGTTCTTAAATATAATATATTTTTTAATGATTCTTAAATATATATATTTATCACATAAATATCTTTAAATCATGCATTCTTAAGTATGTGTAATGGGGATGGGAAAGTGATGTCGTTTCTGCTCATGCCGATATTTGATAATAATTTGTCAGCTGATGATATCGTCTGATTTCATTTTTATGTAAGAGCAGATGATTTTATCAGCATCTGATATCATCTACTTTGTAAATAACGTCCGGTGGTTTAAATAAAACTGCTTGTTAAAAAAATAAATTAATAAATTAATTTTTTTCAATTTGTGGTGAAATGGCCAGTCAAATACTAGAAAATCATATCCAGCATTGTATGTTTTTTATTTAGTTTCGCGAGGACAGTAACGCAACACTTGCGACCAAAAACATTTGCGATGTTTATCCAAGTGCGTTAAGCATTCTTAATTGTCATAAATAATTTTCCAAGTTCAGATACGATAATTTTGATCTCTCTGAATTATATCGATTATGAAGACCAACAACATTAGACAAACTAAGGGCAGAAGTGGAAGCAAATCCATGTCACACAATCGAGAAACTGTGAAGCCTTAACCATCCTTGGTCGACAATTCATGAACATGTATAGCAGATTAGAAAAATAAGCAGAGTAGGTGCTTATGTCCCCAAAATCAGTCCGAACAGAACAAAGCCAACCGATCCATGACGTGCAAGGTATTGCTTCAGAACCGTTTTTTGATTGTTTGATCACTGGAGACAAAAAATGGTTCCTATTTAATAATTCAAAACTCAAAAGGCAGTGGCTTTCTCTAAATGAATCACCATGAAGTACTGTGAAGCCGGGTTTACATACCAAAATGGTGATTCTGGGTATTTGATGGAGTATTCACGGAATCGTTCACTTTGAAGTGCTGAAATCTAGACAAACTATTAAGGTAAACTTTTCTAGTGAACAATTACATCGGATGAACCAATCTTTAATCGAAAAGAATTCAGTTAATTGTCAAAAAAAGGACGTCAATCTGCAATACGACAATGCTAAACCGCACTATGCAAAGAGGATTCTGGAAAAATTAATGAATATGGATGGGAGGTACTGCTTCATTCACCATACTCGACCGATAACTTACTCTCGAATTTCTATTTATTTCGATCCCTACAACATTTTCTTAGTGGCAAAAAATTTGAAAATCTCAATAATGTCCAAAATGACATTTGGAGACATTTTACTTAAAAACCAATTGATTTTTATCGGTCAAAGATTAAATATTTGCTCGCTAGATGGCAAAAGGTTGTTGATAACGATTTTGATTATGTTATTGATTAAAAATAAGGACGTATTAAAAATTTATTTGCTTGAATTTAGTGCAAGAAAGCGACATTACTTTCCAGTCCCGCTTATATACATATATATATATATATATATATATATATATATATATATATATATATATATATATATATATATATATATATATATATATATATATATATATATATATATATATATATATATATATATATATATATATATATATATATCCATATGTACATATATATATATATATATATATATATATATATATATATATATATATAATCGAATATAATAATTATATAATTATTAATATTATGCAGAACGTGCAGTTGAAATTTCACGCTCTGCCTAATATAAATCGTTAAATATTTATTTTGAATAATCATTTAATTTTAGGTTTAAAATAATAGATTTTCATGAAATAATTATTTTTTTAATACAATACAAATCAAAATGATAAAAAGGGAATTTTTAAAGGTCTTAAAAAAATTATAACTTTTTTTTTACATAATTATATTATGTAGCACCTTATAAATGACAAGAAACCTTAAGACACCCAGTTTTACCACAATTCAATTCTTAATTCATCTAGGAAAACATTTTCAATAATTACTTTAGTTGATTAATAGCAGCACTCAAGCAGTTTTAAGTTTCGGTAGTAAATTACAACCTGGGCAGAAAGGAACGTGCAACATACTACAAAAACAAGTTTCCTATTTTTCAAACAAATTGTTTGTTTGTTTTTTCAGGCGTTTTATCAACAAAATGACATGTGCAGGTTATATAGGAATATTTTGATTTGTTAAATTCAAAAGCAAAAACATTTTCTAAGAAAAAGTTATGTTTGTAAAATAAATTTATAAAAATAAAATAAATGATTAATAAATCGTAAGACATTTTATTATTCTTCAAAAATAATATTTTTAGTAAAATTAAGGACTGAAAATTTCCTTTGGAAGGCTACTTTATTCACTATTTATGATCAATTGATCTCAAAAGAAAATGACTGGAAGCAAAAAAAGTTTTCCAATTGACAAATGTCCATGAAATATGCTCATCGTGGCCTAGTGGTCAGAAAACGCCATCGGAGCATAGAGTTCCGGGTTCGATCACAGTGACGGTTGAACAAAGGAAGATGCATATTGAACTTCTTTGTATTTGGATGATGTCTACCATAGCGGGTGCTTCTGAATTTCATGGTTTTCTCCCTTGCAATTGGTAAGTACGTTCTACTATCAATGGAAAGTACTCCCGAAAGGTAATTAGTGTTATGGGTGTTAAAATGCTTTACAATGGCTTTTCGCTGTCAGACTCTCAACAAAGCAGTTATGAAATATACTTAGCGGTAAGATAGATCTGGTCAGATCATAAAACTCCGTATTCGAACCCTGCCACCGGTGAACAACGGGAGATGGATGTTGGGTTTTTGTTTTTGCATGCGTGTCTTAAGGGCACGGCTGCATCGGAATTTTCCAGATTTCCTCCCTTGCGACTAATTATTATGGTCCATTATTTTCGGAAAGTCCTTACAAAAGGCAATTAAAGGGTGGATGTTAAAAAGCCTTACAACGGTCCTTGTCCGATAATTTAGAGTGAAAACAACCCCGAGACTCAAATTCCCAACTATTAGTGTAATATTTCTCGCAAAAATAATAAAGAAAAAAAAAACATAAAATATTCAACTTTCGAACAAAATAACATTTATATATATTTTCTTTCTACTAAATTATATGAAGGAAACATTGCAGAAAAAGTAATTAAGAGTATAATATATACATATACATATATATATATATATATATATATATAGTATATATATATATATATATATATATATATATATATATATATATATATATATATATATATATATATATATATATATATATATATATATATATATATATATATATATATATATATGTATATATATATATACATATATATATACATATATATATGTATATATATGTATATATATATATATAGAGAGAGAGAGAGAGAGCAAGGTAAAAAACAACATATATTGGAGGGAAGTATTTACGAATTATAAATAGTATGTCAATAAAATATAAATTTAATGATAATTTGTCCTATGTATAGAAATTTGGGACGCAAATGTGTACTTTGCATGCAAATGGATGAAATTTAATTTTCTTAAAAAGCTCTTATGATAAATAAAATATTTCTCGTAATCAACTTAATGGAAAATGTCATAAAAGAAAATTTATGTAAATATTTATTAGTTAATGAAAAACAACGGCCATGGGATTACTGATTCTTCTTGCAATATAGAGTTGAGTTTTATAAAAAAAATTTAAAAAAAGGAGATAAAGTATTATTTAAATTAGTATTACCAACTTTTTTTTTAAACTGATTTTTGAATAGCAATATTCTATTAGAATATGAATAGCAAATGAAATTAACATTTCTTAAATCGTTAAGAATTTAAATAGCAAATGTGTATGAAGACACCGCTTAATGAAATAACCATAAGTAAATTTAAATAAAAAATTTTAATATTCATTCATCATTTTATTATTTAACTTAAAAATCAATTGTATAAAATTGGATTTTATTTATTTCTTGTAATTTTTCATTTATTTTACACTTTTGAAAGACATTTTTTTGTAACTTCTCTATCTAAACCGTATTTTTATCTTAATAATCAACTGGCTCGCATTTCTTTTTTTTTTTTCTTTTTCGTTTTGAATTTTTCAGATTTATTAGAATTCTTTTCTATGTTAGTTCATCATTTAAAATTCAATATACCCTAAATAAACATTCCATAAAACTTTTCTTCATCATCAATTAACTAAACTGGCAATTGAATAGTTAGTGCTCTGCTCTTGAGTTCGTGAGTTCGATTTCCTCCTTGTCTGAGAAAGTAAGCATTCCGAATGTATTTAAATTGTGGAATCCACTTGAATTAATCATTACGTGCAAGTCAATAAAGACTGATCAGCCATATTATCCTTAATTAAATCTATTACCACAAGATTACTTTGTTTTCGTCACCCAGATATCAATATTTTCATTAAGATTAAGAATTTCAAGGTCGCTGTCTAATTTTAATAACTGTGAACTAAACTTAATGTTATGACATCCCCGTGTGGCCAAGGCCAGCAGTGCGAATATCTTTTTTTTTTGTGAACGAGGAGCCTGAGGTGCGATGCATATGTTCTGGTTAGGTGGTCACCAACTCAAAACTCTCAGTGTTTAATTCCCAAGCATGCTTGGTACTCAGTTTTATCAACCCACTGAAGAAATGAAAGACTGGATTGACCTTACCAAGACCGAGAACAGAACATCGAAACTGTGCCTTAAGCTCGAGGTGAAAACTCGCCGGGCTTTTGATCACTTTAAGTTAACAAAAAATAAATACCTGTAAGTAAATGCAATGTAAACGAATGTATAAAAAAGTAAATGAATGTAAATGCTCACAAAATCATTCAATGATCTCCTATGAGAAATAAGAAAAATGATAAATTACTCTAGGAAATAATTTCAATGAAAAATAAATAAATGTCTCATATACACAGACTAACACTGCGTCTCACCTGCTTACAATTCATGATATCACTTATTTTTAATGGATTGAGATCATAAATATTCATTGAGAGATTTGAAGTGCTCATCATTAAAATTTTATACTTTCAATCAGTTTAAATCATTTCTCAATAAAACAATATGATCGGTTTAGTGGGAAAAAAGCAGAACTCAAACAAAAGCTCAACACTTTCTATCAAGTTCTAAGTCAAGTATAACGATAGAAAGATTCCAATAACAAAGGTTGTCAAGAAGTACAACGATAGAAAGATTCCAATAACTGAGGCTGTCTAGAAGTACAATGATGAGAAGATTCCAATAACTAAGGTTGTCAAGAAGTACAACGATGGGAAGATTTCAATAACTAAGGTTGTCAAGAAGTACAACGATGGATAAATTCCAATAACTAAGGTTGTCAAGAAGTAAACGATGGGAAGATTCCAATAACTAAGTTTGTCTAGAAGTACAATGATGGGAAGATTCCAATAATTAAGGTTGGCAAGAAGCACAACGATGATAAGATTTCAATAACTAAGGCTGTCAAGAATTATAACGATGGGAAGGTTGTCGACTTAAAACATCCTCAAATTTAAAGTAATCCTTCTTTGAGCGAGAAAAATGTAGACTTAAAACATTTTCAAATTTAGTAATCCTTCGCTAAGCGACCATCTGAACTAAGAGTTGCAATTTCTCTTTTAATGTGTTGCAATTTCATCAAGAGAGAAATTGCAACTCAATTTCATAGAGTGACATTAGCTGAATGAGAGAGCACACCATGGCCATACGGAAGGACAAAGTGATTTAGATTAGAACGAACTATATGTTATCTAGGCTACTGTTGCATAGCAAAAGATAGATCGAAAACAAAAGGAATAAAAGATAGAAAGATTAAAAACTTAAAAAAATTTCGTTTTATATTTAACTTGAAATTTTAAGCACATAGATAATTGAATATTTGTCGGACCTTTATGTTACTCCGCAGCTTAATGGATTCGTCTTAAATTTCATGTTTCTTGTCATTGTAGACGGTTAACTACACAATTAATTGTTGTTGTTGTTACTTATGACACTTGGATAGCCAAACTCGCTATGCCTTGGCAATGCGAATTTATGTCAATTTCGTTTTAATCAGAGCACCATGAAGGTGAAAGTACGTCTTTAATTGTAAGATCCACATACAGAAGTGTATAAAAGATAAATGAATAGGATACGATTCTACAATTCGGGAATTATCAAACAGAAAATTCTTTTCAGAAGTCTACTACTAATAGTAATTTTGATTTTTTGTCCTATATTTCTTATAGAAGAGAAAACCTCTAAGGTATTCCAGTGTGATTACTCAAAATTTATATTGATGTTTGAAATTTATTGTCTGATCAAACTTGAGTTTATAATTTTCGGATATACATGCATAAAGAACAACTAGACAAGAGTAAAAAGTATTTTCTTTACAAGAAACGGCGATAAAAAGGATCAGTAGTAGGCGCGATGCGATTCGAAAACCAACTTGAGATGAATTTCTCTAAATCAGAAAAGTTATATACAGTATTTTGGTTAACCTATCAGAAGAGCACCTATAAAGAAATAATACTAATATTCAAAACCATGTTGAGGTATAAATAACAGAACGATAGCTCTTAAACTCATTGATTTGAGAGTTGATTTGTATTTCACGGCCATATATTTTTATACTCAATTAATGAGACCTGTATACATAATTTAAACTTGATTCCGAAAATATCATTCACGTCTAAGGTAAGAATCGAAATTCGAAAATTGTGATCCATAGGCCATAACGCTAACTTGTTCACAGACATGAGAGATGGAAACAAATATAGTAAGTTAAAAGGGAAACAGAGTAAGAGGCCAATTGTTTCGAGCTATATAAGTACAATTAGGAAGTCAAATTAAATATGGGCGTAATACAAACACCAACCAAAATTAGGGTTATTTTTCAATTTTTAATGCTGACTAAAAGCCGAAGTAAAGCTCCAGAAAAGCTTAAGTTTAACTTCAGGATTCTTAATTAAAAAGTTATAAGTAAAAACTCCGAAATCCTGATTTCTTACTGTCATATTGATCGTACTATGGAGAATCAAAATATTTGAGACAGTTATAATGATACTTTTAACAAGATTTATCATTCTAAAAGCACAAGACTATGTCGGAATAGTTGAAAAGAGCTATTATCTTAACAGGAAATAAAAAGGAAGCTTCTAACATGCACTCACTAAAATTATCTCACTACATACAAACTTTACAATTTAATATTGTTTTTTCTAAAGGGTGGATTCCCTCCAACATTTACCTTTGTTCTGAAAGTAAAACTAAAATCGCTGTTTATAATTTGCTCTTTAAAAAACATTTACTATAGATGGACTAGATTTTATTATATTCATTTTCTCACTAGATACTGATTTTCCAGGCTAAAATATCCTATATACATTTACTGGAATTTAGGCCCAGAGACCATACGGAAAATGTTCAACATAGAAAATTTTCTTGACCAGGGTTTCTGGAGAAAGAGCTAGGGGGCCAACCCAACCTTAGATTGGCTAACTGCTTAGAAAGGTATCTTGCCATTTTAAGAGTGGTAAATTGGAAGATCATGGCCAAAAATAAAGCCCTGAAGGGAAATTTTTGATAAACCCAGAGCCCACCTTAAGTTATAGTACCATTGAAGAAGGATCATACAGAAAAGTACATTAAATTCCGCTGAGAATTATAAAGATTCATCATGGCTTAGTGGTAGGACAACAGTCCTTATAGTAAATAATTCTGAATTTAATCCCAGGTACTGTTAAATGAGAGATAATTATTGTGGCTCTTCCTTCTGCAAGGAGGTGTGTCAGGTTTTTGTTCTTGAATTTTTGGGATTTCCTTTATGAAATGTGAATACGGCCCATTATCGATGAAGTTTTCTTTCAAAAGGCAATTTGCATGATGAACATTATAAATGATCTATGCTGCTTCATGTAGTTTTTATTTCATTGTATTGATAGAAATCAAATTAATAATTTAAAATTGGATGAAGATCTGTATTTAATTTACAGAAAGAAGAGACTAGCATTTATAAAATTAAACCTTTATTAGTAAAACACATAATCGTTTCACACGACCAATGTCATAACATTAAAACAGCAATTAGTAAGAATAAAAATACATGAACTAAACCGATGTCAAATATTTATATAGTATTTATAAGGACTACTATATAGTATTTTCTATGATGTAGAATGAGTATGAAGCCACATTACTTCCAAACAACTTCATGTAAATCATGAAGTCGGATATAAATTAATGGATCTTTAAAATATGAAGATCGATATTGCTAATATTTGTGTGTGATTTTGCTTCAAACAAAATCTACCTCTGAAACTGTTCCGTTTGATGGGATAGTAAAGTAGTGACTATATTTTTACAAGGTAAATCCAAAGCGGTTAACATCGACTCTTATTAGACTAACCATGTCCACAAAAGGTATAAAGGAGAGGAATTTATCACATTTAGATCTTCCTTAAGCCAGAACTACATTAAGATCCATGCCAGGCTCTTTGTATATTCTTATCCGGATCAAAATAGTGTATTTCATTTGTTTTAAGCGCAGAACGTGAAAACTCGTGTCACCGTGCCTTTAAAATGTAGACATTTTCCCAATTAATAATTAGACCTTCAAGCAAATGGTAGTCTTAAGCATCCTCATACTTGTGCGCTGACCACAAATGATTATAATTTAATTTTTCTGTGGTTGGCAAAAAGACTTATTTGTGAGGGGGCGCCGGGTATGTTCATGTGGAGAGTGCATGACGAAGTGAAGTAACGAGATGGCCAGGAACCGGTTTTGGCGCCAGCAATGGAGGAAAAAAGGTCGAGTTTTTAGGGAGAGACCGGTGCCGGACACGTGGAGTTGCCGGGGAGAAAAACCGAAACTGGAGCAGTACGAGAAGAGTTCCTCGAAAAATATGGGAGATTTTCTTCAGGGATGAATCAAGTTATATGATACTTCTACTGCTGCTGTAACACTTCTGCAAAATCCCTAGAAACTGGAAAGAAAGCAGCAGAGTAACCCCGATTAGCATTATTATATGAGGTTTCCTGGTTATCCGGTGCGACATAAGTTTTTTTCTTCTAAGCAGAATCTCTCAAGCGGATGAGATTGGATAAATCGAGAAGTTATATCGTATCGCAGAATCTCAATGCTTCATTTGAAATAGCTTTTATAATAGAAAAGCATACTATCGATGAAGAATTAATAAAACCATGTGTCCTAAAATCCAGGCAGATAATTTTAGGAGAAAATTCAGAGCAAAAAATGAAGCCTATTTCTCTTTCGAATAATAGTCAAGCATAGAATCGATAACATTGCAGCAGACATTAAGTCAAACATTATTAACAGAGTAAAATTATCGCCATTTTTTACCATTAATCGCGATGAATCCACCGACATTGTTAATTGTGCACTATTATTAGTTTATGTTCGTTACATCGGCGGAGATATCATTAAAGAAGAGATTTTATACTCCCAGTCTTTGACAGCAGGTACTACATCTGAAAACATTTTTATCAATATCAAATTTTGTTGAAAAAATTTATTTGGATTGAAATAAGCTCATTGGACTTTACACAGATGGCGTATCTGCAACGATAGGTGTACGATAGGGCTTAGCCAAAAAGCTCAAAAAAAATCCCGCAATGGTTAATACACATTGTGTTATTCATAGGCAATCTTTGGCATCCAAAATATTGCCACAGAAATTACGCCAGACTTTTGACTTGGCTATAAGGATTGTAAATTACATCAAGAGCAGCGCTTTGAACAGTGGGTTATTTACTTTACTTTGCGAGGATCTCGATTCTGATCACAAAGTTCTTCTGTTCCATTCAGAAGTACGCTGACTGTCCAAAGGCAACATGTTGGCTCGCCTTTATGAATTGAAAGAAGAGGTAATTCTTTTTTTTTGAGCTCCAAGAAAAACGCGATTTCCTCACAATGTTCAAAGATGACACGTTTCAATGGAGGTTGGTTTATTTAACTGACATATTTGGTACCTAGAATGAGCTAAGCTCGAAACTTCAGAGCAGAAACGGCACTATAATAAGCAATTATGATTATATTCAGGGTTCATAGCAAAGCTTCAACTTTGGAATCAAAAATTGTTTTCTGAAAATGTTATATCTCTTTTTCAGCTGTTCGAAGCATTAAAAGTAACAAACTGGACGCAAATTTGAAAGCTGACATAAACACTCATTTGCAAGTGCTGGAAGAAGAAATTCATTGATACTATTGAGACATTGATTCAGTCACCAATATGGCACATGACAAGAAATTCTTTTGTTGTCGATGTGTGTTACAATTACCAAAAGAAGTTCAGGAAGAATTTTCAGAAATGAAGGCTGATTCATCCATGAAAGGTAACTTCCATCTTTTGACATTGGAGAAATTTTGGATCAAAAGATTGATGTTAATTCGAAACTTACCTCTCTTGTTTTAAGAGTACTACTTCCTTTTTCTTCCATTTACTTGTGTGATCGACATTAATACAGTAAAACCGTCTTAAGGTCGATAGCGAGCTCGTGATAGTTCTGGCAATAAAAGAACCTAGAATCAATCAACTGGTACAGAACATGCAATCTCAAATGTCCCATTACTACCTACTCTTACTTTATTAATTTATTTCGATAAAAAACATTTTAATTTAAACTTTTAAAGTTTATTAGAATTAAAATTAAAGTCTTTTAAGTACATAATGGGCGCTTTTTTTGTATTTAGCGAAAAAGTAAAGAGGGAGGCATAAAAACATTATTAATAGTCTGGGGAACCTCAACAAAAGAAAAGGTTGGGAAAACCTGAACTAGTAAATAGCGGAACAAATTAAAATTTTTTAAAGGGTGAATATACAAATTAAAAATTCTAAAAATATATTCATGGTATAAAAAGAAAAATATAAAAAGAAAAAATTGGATCATTAAAAATTTTTTTTAAATGTAAGAATTTAGAGATTGCACCACAATTTATTCATTCTATTTAAATATACAGTGAGTCAAAGTTAAACTCTCACACTATGTCATTTTTCGTTCAATTTGAGATATGAATCGTAATCATCAAAAATTTTCATTATGTTTTATTTAGGTAACAAGTAAAGCACTTTATATTTATTTTACAAAAATAACTTTGTGATTTAATCATTTTTTTAAACAACGCTTTACTTATTTAGATGAAAATATTCGAAACTCGTTCGCAATGTCGTCCCGCAGTGAATTATGCTAAGATAAATGATATCAGCATTTTTAAAATTTCGTGTCGCGTTAAAACAAGGCTCGGTCAGTCAGAGAGTAACTATTTTGTTTGGATTTACACCATGGGACGTCAACGTGGACAAACATCCGTCAAGTGAAGGAGAGCTGATTGCTCACCAGTTCAAATTAAGAAAACCACTCCGTCAAATTGCCAAAATAGTCAACAGAAGTCATTCATCTCATCAAAGCGCTTGTATTGTAAACATCGTAGTTTCGTTCAAACTCGTTTGTCGAGATTGAGGTCGAAGGAGACTGTCTTTCTTAGAGGCATCTTATTCAAGCTTCTCAAAGATCATCACCAACGGAGATAGTGACTTGTATAGGTATAAGTCCCCGGATACCTTACGGTGCCAACACAAGGGGCAAATTTTCTAGTGTTTTGACTTGGACTGCATGGACTCTTCGGAGTCCACCGGACAGATGGAGGTTTCACCTCCAAACCCTCCCCCTCAAGCTACGGACTTAAGTTCACATGACTCTGAAATCGGGATGAGGGCCATCAGCAACAAAATTAGACTAACTTCCGAATATATTCAGAAAATTAGTAATGAGGAACTTACGGACAGTGAAATAGAACTACTGCGAATAAACAGCATCGAGCTGACGAAATTAACTGAGCTCCTTGCGAGTTACCAAAGGGAGAAAACCTCGAAAAATAGGGATACTCCAAAAACTAATGTAAATGCGCCACCGCCATTCTCTGTTACAACTAATAATTGATTTGAAGTCCTAAGCTACTGCGATGATGTCGAAATTGTATCAGTAAATGAAGACTACCCGGAACTTAGCCAAACTGTTAAAACCTTAAAACCTAAGTTAGCCATCAAAAGAAAAATTGAGGAAAAAATTAATGTCTCTAACAAAAAATCTAATGAAGTCACAGATAACAACAACGAAATGAGTGATGCTCAAAACTTCCAACCAGCGAAAAAGAACACTAAAATACCACCAATAGTGATAAAAGACCAAACAATTAATTGGAAAAATCTACAGGAACTCTTCAAATCAAAAAATATATCAGGTTACAAAGGAAAAATGATGGGAACTGAAATTTTAACATTAAAAGTGGATAATTCTGAAACACATGGAAAAGTCACCTCAGCTTTAGACGAAATAAAAACCACCTACCATACTTTTGTCGTCCCAGAAGACAAGAATCTAAAAATAGTCATACGCAACCTTCCGCCATACTATGATGCAGAAGAAATAACTCAAGAATTAATCCAAGAGGGGTTTCAAATAATCAATGTTACCCAGATGACCAAAAAAGTTGACGGGAACAAAATCAACTTACCTCTATACATTGTTACCCTCCCTAAAAATGACAAGTCAAAAGACATTTACAATATGGCTCACATATTTAACCTAGCGGTTAAAATCGAAACATACAAAGGAAGAAAAGGAGTAACGCAGTGCTTTAGATGCCAAGGCTTCTTTCATGCACAAACCTCATGTCACCACAATTTCAAGTGTGTGAAATGTGCAGGGGACCATCACCATTCAAATTGTCCTAAACCGACTACCACACCTGCGAAATGCGCCAACTGTGGCGAAGCCCATCCTGCTTGTTTCAGGGGATGTAATAAATTCCCCAAAATAAATGGAAAACAAAATCTAAATGCACATATAAAAAGTACAATTGTACCCAGTTCAAACCCCAAACTAACATACGCAAATGTTCTGGTTCAAGAAAACGACACAATAGTTAAAACAAAGGAATCAATAAATGAAGCAAAATCAATTGCAAATGAGCTAAAATTACTAGTAAATTATGTGCAAAATTCAGGAATCCTAGAATTAACTGCTCAATTGAAAAAATTTAACGAGGCCATGGAGGCCCAACAAAATGGAACAATAACAGCAAATAATGAGTAACAACCAACAAAACTTTAGCCCACTCACAGTGGCCACTTGGAATGCACAAAGCATTAAACCAAAGACGCAAGAACTCATAAACTTCCTGGATCAATATAACATTGACATAATCTTACTCACGGAGACGCATCTAACGCCTGCAATCAAATTCAACATACCAAATTACAACGTATATAGAACTGATAGAGCTCACCACAAAGGAGGTGGGACAGCCAAAGCAATTAAAAGATCATTAAACTCAACGATTTACAGCAAACAATAATAATAATGGTTATGAAGAAACTTCTATAATTGTCACCTTTAAACCCAAAATAAATATCAAATTTACGAGCATTTATAATAGACCTCAGCACATACTAACTTCACAAAACGTTATTGACATATTTTCAACCAATTTCCCAACCATCATAGGTGGAGATCTAAATAGTAAAAATATACACTGGGGATGTAAAATTACTGATCAAAATGGAACCACAATATTAAACGCTGCACAAAACTATAACTATACAATAGTAGCACCAATAGAACCAACGCATTTTGACTATAGAAATAAAGGAGATATATTAGACATCTTTCTAAACAATAGCCAAATACCACTTTCAGCTAATACATTAAATGAACTATCCTCAGACCACCTCCCAGTTATTGGATGTCTGGGAATAAATAAAATAATTGAACAAAAATATCTGTACAGAACAAACTGGAAACTATACTACAACATTCTACAGGATCAATACTGGAACAACAATGAAGAATACCATCAAACACATAAAAATATGCAAAATAAAATCTCGGAGGATATAAGAATATTCACTGAAAACATAGTAAATTCAAAAAATACAGCAACCATAACAGTAAAATATCATAAAAATTATCTAAGGCTTTCCAGCAATGTAAGAGAAATAATAAAAGAAAGAAACAGAATTAGAAGAATATATCAAAAAACCCTTAACCCTCACTACAAAACTAAAGTGAATAAATTTAATAAACAAATTAAAAAACTTTGTGACGAAATCAGAAATGAAAACTGGAAACAAAAAGTCGAAAAACTGACAACAGAAAACAACTCTATTTGGACTTTTGCCAGGCAACTTAAAAGGAAGAAACCTCAAAATAACAGGCTTCAAGGTCAAAATGGTCATGTTTACTCAAATGAAGAAAAACTAGCAATTAGTTAGTCTTGCAATGGTATATGCTACTAATAGAAACCATTCATTTGTGTATTCAATGGGTATTTCTTAACATATTAGGGAATTTTCACTTCAGTGTAAACGGGAATCAGAAGTCATACATACCATTTAAGCGCACTATAAGAAAACAATTATTCTCCGAAAATATATTTTTTATAATAAAATAAATACAATAGTTAGTTATGCAATGTTTCATTTTACTGATAGAAACCATTCGTTTGTGTATACATAGGGTAATTCTTTAGATATTAAATAATTTTGACATCAATGTAAGCGGCAATCAGAATGTCACAAATATCATACAAGCTCACTATACCGAAACATATATTTCTCTTAAAATGTATTTTATATAATAAGTTCAATACAACAGTTGGTCTTGCAATGTTATATACTACTGAAAAGAACCATTCGTTTTTCTATACATTGGGTATTTCTTAAGATATTAGGGACTTTTGACATCAATGTAAGCGGGAATCATAAATCATACATACCATAAAAGCGCAATATAAGAAAACACATTTTGCTATTAAAATATGTTTTTTATAATAAAATAAATACAACAGAACGTTCTTGCTATATTACATATTGCTGAAATAAACCCTTCGTTTGTGTATGTATGGGGTATTTCTAAAGATATTAGGGAGATTTTAACATCAATGTAAGCGGGAATCAGAAGTCACAAATACCATATAAGCGCACTTTACGAAAACATATTTTTCTCCTAAAATATTTTTTATAATAAAATGAATATAGTTAATCTTGCAATGTTACATAACACTGATAGAAAACATTCTTTGTGTATACATGGGGTATTTCTTAATATATTAAGGAATTTTGACATGAATGTAAGCGGGAATCTGAAGTCACAAATACCATACAAGCGCACTATACGAAAACACATTTTTCTCTTAAAATATATTTTTTATAATAAATTAAATACAACAATTAGTCTGGCAATGTTATATGCTATTGCAAAATAAACCTTTAGTTTGTGTATATATGGGGTATTTCTTACGATATTAAGGAATTTTGTCATCAATGTAAGCGGGAATCAGAATGCACAAATATCATACAAGCGCACTATACCGAAAAACATTTTTCTCCTAAAATATATTTTTTTATAATAAATTAAATACAACAGTCAGTTTTGCAATGTTATATACTACTAAAAGGAATCATTCGTTTTTCTATACATTGGGTATTTCTTAAGATATTAGGGACTTTTGACATTAATGTAAGCGGGAATCTTAAATCATACATACCATATAAGCGCAATATAAGAAAACACATTTTGCTATTAAAATATATTTTTTATAATAAAATAAATACAACAGTAAGTCCTGCTATATTACATATTGCTGAAATAAACCCTTCGTTTCTGTATATATGGGTATTTCTTAAGATATTAGGGAATTTTGACATCAATATAAGCGGGAATCAGAAATCACAAATACCATATAAGTGCACTATACAGAAACACATATGCTTCTGAAAGAAATCTTTCGTTTGTGTATACATGGAGAATTTCTTAAGAAATTAGGTAATTGACATGAGTGTTAACGGGAATCAGAAGTCATAGATACCATATAAGTGCATTATACGAAAACACATTTTTCTCCTAAAAATATTTTTTATAATAAAATAAGTGCAACAGTTAGTCTTGCAATGTTATATGCTACTGAAAGGAACCATTCGTTTTTCTATACTTTGGGTATTTCTTAAGATATTAGGGAATTTTGACATCAATGCAAATGGGAATCATAAGTCCCACATACCATTTAGGCGAACTATAATAAAACACATTTTTCTCCTTAAATATTTTTTTATAATTTATTAAATACAAGAGTTAGTCTTGCAATGTTAGATGCTACTGAAAAAAACAATTCGTTTGTTTATTCATGGGGTATTTCTTATGATATTAGGTAATTGTGACATCAATGTAAGCGGATTTCACATAACACACATACCGTATAAGCGCACTATACAAAAACACACTTTTCTATTAAAATATAGTTTTTATAATAAAATAAGTGCAACAGTTAGTTTTGCAATGTTACATATTACTGAAAGAAACCATTCGTTTGTGTATACATGGGGTATTTCATAAGATATTAGCGAATTTTGACATCAATGTAAGCGGGAATCAGAAGTTACAAATACCATATAAGCGCACTAAAAGAAAACACATTTTTCTTTTAAAATTTATTTTTTATAACAAATTAAATACAACAGTTATTCTTGCAATGTTAAGTGCTACTGATAGAAACCATTGGTTTGTGTATTTAATGGATATTTCTTAAGATATCAGGGAATTTTGACATTAATGTAAACGAGAATCAGTAGTCATACATACCATTTAAGCGCACTATAAGAAAACACATTTTTCTCCTAAAAAATATTTTTTATAATAAATTAAATACAACAGTTAGTCTTCCAATGTTACTTATTACTGAAAGAAACCATTCGTTTGTGTATGCATGGGGTATTTCTTAAGATATTAGGGACTTTTGACATGAATGGAAGCGGGAATCAGAAGTCACAAATACCATATAAGCGCACTAAAAGAAAACACATTTTTCTCCTAAAATATATTTTTTATAATAAATTAAATACAACAATTAGTCTTGCAATGCTGTATGCTACTAGCAGGAAACATTCATTTTTGTATTAAATGGGTATTTCTTAAGATATTAGGGAATTTTTACATCAATGTAAGCGGGAAATGGAAGGCACACTTACAATATAATCGCACTATAAGGAAACACATTTTTCTCCTAAAATTTATTTTTTATATTAAAATAAATACAATTGTTGGTCTTGCAATGTTACCTATTACTGATAGAAACCGGTCGTTTGTGTATAGTTTAGGTATTTCTTAATATATTAAGTAATTTTGACATCAATGTAAGCGGCAATCTGAAGTCACAAATACAATATAAGCGCACTATACGAAAACACATTTTCTCCTAAAATATATTTTTTATAATAAATTAAATACAACAATTAGTCTTGCAATGTTATGTGCTACTGAAAGAAACCTTTCGCCTGAGTATATATGTGGTATTTCTAAAGATATTAGGGAGTTTTGACATCAATGTAAGCGGTAATCAGAAGTCACACTTACCATATAATCGCACTATAAGAAAACACATTTTTCTCTTAAATATATTTTTTATAATAAATTAAATACAACAGTTAGTCTTGCAATGTTACATGCTACTGAAAGAAACCTTTCCTTTGTGTATACATGGAGAATTTATTAACATATTATAGAATTTTGCCATGAATGTTAACGGGAATCAGAAGTCATACATACCATATAAGCGCACTATAAGAAAACACATTTTCCCCCAAAATATATTTTTTATAATAAATTAAATAGAACAGTTATTATTTGAATGACATATGCTACTGAAAAAATCATTCGTTTGTTTATACATGGGGTATTTCTTAAGATATTAGGGAATTTTGACATCAATGCTAACGGGAATCTGAAGTCACAAATACCATATAAGCGCACTATACGAAAACACATTTTTCTCTTAAAAAATATTTTTTTCAAAAAGTTAAATACAACAGTTAGTCTTGCATGTTACATGCTACTGAAAGAAACCTTTCGTTTGTGTATACATGGAGAATTTCTTAAGATATTAGGGAATTTTGATATGAGTGTTAACGGGAATCTGAAGTCATACATACCATACCAGTTTAATATACGAAAACACATTTTTTTCTTAAAAAATATTTTTTATAATAAATTAAGTGAAACAGTTAGTCTTGCATTGCTATATGCTACTGAAAGGAAGCATTCGTTTTTGTATACATGGGGTATTTTTTAAGATATTAGGGAATTTTGACATGAATGTAAGCGGATAAGCGCTCTTTACAAAACACATTTTTCTCCTAATATATATTTTTTATAATTAATTATATACAACAGTTAGTCTTTCAATGTTATATCCTACTGACAGGAACCATTCGTTTTTGTATACAATTGGTATTTTTTAAGATATTAGGGAATTTTGACATCAATGTAAGAGGGAACCAGAAAACACACATACCATTTAAGCGCACTATACGAAAACACACTTTTCTATTAAAATATAATTTTTATAATAAAATAAGTGCAACAGTTAGTCTTGCAATGTTATATGCTACTAAAAGAAACCATTCACTTTTGTATACATGAGGTATTTCTTAATATATTAGGAACATTTGACATCTATGTAAGCGGGAATCAGAAGTCACAAATACCATATAAGCGCCCTATACCGAAACACATTTTTCTCCTAAAATATATTTTTATACTACAGTAAATACAACAATTAGTCTTCTAATGTTACATATTACTGAAGGAAACCATTCGTTTGTGTATACATGGGGTGTTTCTTAAGATATTAGGAAATTTTAACATCAATGTAAGCGGGAATCAGTTGTCACACATACAACAGAAGCGCACTATACGAAAACACATTTTTCTCCTAAAGTATATTCTTCATAATACAGTAAATACAACAATTAGTCTTCTTATAATACAAATTTCTGAAAGAAATCATTCGTTTGTGCATACATTAGGTATTTCTTAAGATATTAAGGAGTTTTGACATCAATGTAAGCGGGAATCAGAAGTCACAAATGCCATATAAGCGCACTAAAAGAAAACACATTTTCATCCTAAAATATATTTTTCATAATAAATTAAATACAACAGTTAGTCTTGCAATGTTATATGCTACTGATAGAAACCATTTGTTTGTGTATACATGTGGTATTTCTTAAGATATTAGGGAGTTTGACATCAATCTAAGTGGGAATCAATTGTCATAAATACCATATAAGCGCATTTTTCAAAAACACATTTTTCTCCTAAAAAATATCTTTCATAATAAATTAAATACCAGTTAGTCTTGCAATGTTATATGCTACTGAAAGAAACCTTTCGTTTGTGTATACATGGAGAATTTCTTAAGATATTATAGAATTTTGACATGAATGTTAACGGGAATCAGAAGTCATACATACCATATAAGCGCACTATAAGAAAACACATTTTTCATTTAAAATTTATTTTTTATAATAAAATAAATACAATAGTTAGTCTTGCAATGTTACATATTACTGAAAGAAACCATTCGTTTGGGTATACATGGGGTATTTCTTAAGATATTAGGGATTTTTGACATCAATGTAAGCGGGAATCAGAAGTCACACATACAATATAAGCGCACTATACGAAACACATTTTTCTCCTATAAATCGTTTTTTATAAAATAAACTTAGCTAACTTACATGATCTTTTGTGTAAAAGGAAAATGCATGATTATGAATCTGTTCAGGAGTATTTTTTTAAAATTAAAGAGTTATGCAATTGCGGTAAATTTGGAGAATCTGCCTTATTGCATTATGTCATTAATGGAATAAATGATAGACAAGAAAACAAAATTGTTTTGTATGGATGTAAGAAAATTTAAGTGAATTTAAAGAAAAACTCAAAGTGTATGAAGTATAAAAAGTGATTCTGTTAAAAGTAAAAATGCTTACGATAAAACGTAAACAAAATATAATTTTCATGATAAATATGATAATTTCGATGAAAGCAAAACAAAATATAATTCTCTTATGATAAATATAATTTTGATAAAACGAAATCAAAATATGAATATAGTAATAGAGTTAATTCTAAGAATGAAAGTATAAATAAAATAAGGTACTATGATGGTTTTGGAAAAATGAAATAGTGATTAGATGATCGTAAAGATAAAATTTGTTTTAATTGTGGTGAAAAAAATCATATTTCTAAATTTTGTGAACATAAAGAGAAGGGTATTAAATGTTTTCGATGTTATAATTTTAGACATAAAGCTTCATTATATCCAGAAACTAATTCTAAACCTGAAGTAGCAACAATGAATGTTAATGTTAAAGCAATACTGAATTATGTAATTATTAATAATTTGAATTATGCATTAATAGATACTGGAAGCCAAGTAACTTTGATTCCTGAATCTGTCTTTGGTAAATTAAATGTTGTAGTTATTTCCGTTTAATTCTAAGTGGTTTTGGTAAATGTGTTGTAAAGCCGTAGGGCTATTTTAAGGGAAATATTAAAATAGATGATTTAAGAAGATATTTATGTGGTTGAAAATAATGTTGTCATATAATGGCATCATAGTAATGAATGTACTAATACAGGGTGAAACCTTAATTAATGAAAACGGAATTAAGGTTAAAAATAAATATTAATGTGCGTGTAAAAGAAATTAATACTTTATCAATTCTACCTGTTGATTTAACTTTTAATGAAGTTGAACATTGAACCTAATATTCCAAAAAAAAATTAAAATATAAATTGCAACAATTAGTTTCGAGTTATGTACCACATAAAACAAAATCAACTAATGTTCAATTAGATATTTTGATAAAAAGTAATGAGCCTATATCTCATCAAAGCCCCGTAGATTACCATTTTCATAGAAAAAGATAGTTGAAACCCAGTAGACGAATGATTAGAACACAAGGTATAATAGAACCCAGTTCTATTCAGAATATTGTAGCCCAGTAGTAATCGTAAAGAGAAAAGACGGAACACCACGTTTGTGCAGATTATCGGAGATTAAATAAAGTGTAATTGTAAAAGATAGATTTCTCCCCTCCCACATTGATTGAAGATATATTAGATAGATTGCAGGAATCGTGTGTGTTTAGTACTTTACATCTACATGGAAAAATCTCAAGAACGGATTTTTCCATGTAGATGTAAAGAAGGATAGTAGAAAATACACTTCATTTGTAACTCATGAAGGCCAGTACCAATTTCTTAAGGTTCCTTTTGGACTGTGTAATTCTCCAGCCGTGTGTCAAAGATTTATAAATACTATTTTCCGACCATTGATTAATGATGGTGTTTTACCTTATATGGACGATATAATTATTTTGTCTTCCTCAACTGAAGAAGGAGTCGAACGTCTTGAAAAAGTCTTGAATCTTGCGAGCGAATATGGATTAGAAATAAATTTTAGAAAATCCCATTTTTTGAAGAAGCGCATTGAATTTTTAGGCCATGTCATCGATGAATGGAACATTTTCCCATCTAGTTGGAAAACCAAAGCTGTGCTTCACTTCCCTGAGCCACTTAATTTGAAAAAGGTCCAATTTCTTAGGATTGACTGGATATTTCAGGAAATTTATCCCAAAATATTCCATTATTGCTAGGCCATTGAGTGATCTTTTTTGAAGAAAGGAAATTTAAATTTGGTGAAGAGGAAAGAAACTCTTTTAATCTATTAAAGTTAATTTTAGTTCAGAAACCTGTGTTAAGTATATACAACCCAAATTACGAAACTGAACTGCATTGTGACGCCAGCATAGAAGGATATGGAGCTATTTTATTACAGAAATCCCCAAACGATAAAAACTTCCTTCCTACCTATTTCACGAGTAAAAAGACACCAGATGCCGAATGAGGAAGTATTCCAATTACGAACTTGAAGCTCTTGCAATTATTGAAGCGTTAAAAAGATTCCGCTTTACTTATTAGGAATTCCATTTAAAATTGTCACTGACTGTTCCGCATTCGAAAAGACTATGCAAAAAAGAGATTTGTCAACTCGTGTTGCTCGTTGGGCTTTATTGATTCAAGAATTTCATTATAGTATTGAGCATCGTTCCGGTACAAGAATGGCTCATGTTGACGCACTAAGCAGATTCCCTGTAAGCATATATTGCATCTCAAGCGATACTATCATACCGCAAATAAAATCGGCCCAAGATAATGAGGAAATAAAAAAAAATCAAAGAATTATTAAAAATATCCAGTTATGAAGATTATTTTGATAGAAACGGAGTTCTTTATAAATTTGTTGATTGTAAGGAATTAGTGGTTGTGCCAAGAAGTATGCTGACAGGAATTAGAAGTGCGTATGAAAAGGGACATACTGGAATCAAATATACAGAGAAAAGCATTGAGGACCATTATTTCATTCCCAAACAAACAGAAAGTAGAGAATGTCATACCTAACTGCGTTCACTGTATTCTTGTAAATCACAAAAGAGGAAAGAAAGAAGGCTTATTACACCCATTGCATAAAAATGACGTACCACTATGCACATACCATATTGATCATTTAAAACCTTTAGAAAGCACACATAAAAATTATAAGTAAGTTTTAACAATTATTGACGCTTTAACTAAGTTCGTTTGGATTTTTCCTACGAAGACCACAACATCTGGTGAAGTCATTTCGAAATTAGAAACTCTAAAATCAGTCTTCGGAAATCCCTACCAAATTATTTCTAATAGAGGTACAGCTTTTAGATCTGCTGAATTCGAAAATTATTGCTCTAAAGAGAATATTAAACATGATTTAATAACCACAGGTCTGCCAAGAGCTAACGGACGTTGAAAGGATTAACCAAACTATCATATCAGTTCTTTCAAAGCTATTTTTAGAGAATCCAGCTCAGTGGTATAAATTTACGAACTACAACAGACGATTAATTCAACATATCAACGAAACATAGATACCACACTTTTTGAGTTGCTTTTTGGTACGAAGATGAACGTGGAGGTATAAGTAAGCTCCAAGAAATGATTGAAAAGAAATTTCAAACTAATTTTGAAGCTCAAAAAGATGAACTCAGAAAAATGCTAAACAACAAATTTTGAAGATCACCCCCAAGAAGAAAACAGGAAACGTATAATTTAAGAAGAAAAGAACCACAATCTTGTGAAGCAAACGATTTGGTCGCTATTAAGAGAACTCAGTTTGGACCTCACTTAAAACTAAAAAATTTAGGACCGTACAGAGTTACTAAAGTTAAAGGAGGTAACACCTATGATGTAATCAAAGAAGGAAGTCATGAAGGACCTAACTACCACGACTTGTGCCGAATTTCTAAAACCCTGGTATAGTATGGCAAAAGACAAGGATGTTATGCAAATTAGAGTTAAATTAAAGTCTAATTGCTAAAGGATAGTGTGAAGTCGAACTGACTAAAATGAAGCTGAAAGATAAACATATGCATTTTTTTACTTCAGATCTAAGAAGATAAGCTGAATATAAAATTTGTTTCTTTTCAGACAATTATTCTGTTCTGCTTATTTCTTTCTCTGTTTCGCTTTTTTATATATATATATATATATATATTTGCTGTGTCGTCTGGAGGGCCAGCCGATTTCAGGACGGCAGAACTGTGGTGGATGAACCACATAATAGCCGAGTCACTATTTCAAATGCCCTCTTGAAAAGGGGCTCGAGAGGTGCAACAGCTTCCCCAGTGAGCGGAGAAAAAGAGCCTGAAGACGCAAGGCTTTAAAGACGTTCCTTTTTGATAGCAGCAAGACGACTACTCTTGTTCCCCATAACTTTAAACTTTAACTTTAAATTTCATTCTATTAAGACGATTAATTGTAAATATCCCAAACTTGTATACATTTGCATTTGTAAATATATGTTAATTAAATATTAGGCTTTATATAAGAATTGTTAATTAATCAAATTATGCCTTGGCCAATCTCCGCGTCCCACACATATATATTAAATAAATGTATATATATATATATTTAATATGTATACATATATTAAATATATATATAGTGGTGTTTTTGTGGTGGTGGTTTTAAATAAATTAAAATATCAAAAATCAATAAATCTACAGGTATAAATACAAAAATTTATTACTTTTTACATAAAATTACATTAACAAAATAAATTATTTGAATACAAAACTATTTACAGCGCAAATTTATTCACACAAAGTTGAAACAGTATAACCATCAACATAGTCCTGAAAATATAAATAATTTTAGTGACATATATTTTAGAGTTCAACTTTAAAATAATAAATTATAGAACAAAGCAGATTTAAATCTTTAGGAATTGTTTAATTTTTTAAAAATTTTATAACGCTCAATTTTTTAACATAATAATCATTATGTACATATTTATTTTATTGAAAGTTATCTTTATATACATTAATCTCTCACAAGAGAAAAAAATTAAGGAACGTAAATACAAAAAGTGTTCACAGAAAAAAAAATTAATTCAACAATTTTATTTGCTTTAAAGAAGGTTTATAAATCTATAAATTTTATACTACTACAATAGATATATTTCAAAGTTGACTTTAGACATTAAAATACTGTTAAATTACAATTATATTAAAGCAACTACATCTAAAATAAAAATTCCAGTTCTACCTACAATTTAAAATACTTTTCAAGTCCAGAATGCCATTAAAAATAAATTAGTACAGGAGTGAATGAATGTACATTCATTTATTCATACATTTTAATAACTAAATAAACTAAATTTAAATATAAGACAGAAAAAAAAAACACTCAAATTTATGAGCTATGAATAAAAATTATGTAGAGATGGATTCTTTTACAAGTTATATACTTTATACCAAGTCAGAAAAAAAAATTAAAACTACTACATTTCAAATTCTAAATGCTTGTGTAGTTCAAAGTAAACAATCACAACATAAAAAATATAGTAAGTTACATAAAAAAATAAGCACTAAACTATAAAAACTTCTACAATTCATATTAAAACTAATTTTTGAAGTAAAACTCTTAAAACCTAGAAAATTTATGCTATTTTAATAAATTAGAAGTCAATAAAAATTTTTAAACTTCTGCAATATCTTTGAATTCTAGCGAAGTAACTGGTGTCAATTTTAATTATATGTATTGAGTAATAAGATTTTGGTTTTCAATCCGTAAAACGTTTCACAGAAGCAAAAAATGGTATGGTAATTCTTTTGTACATAAATACTACACAATATTTTATTTAAAGACACTAGAATAATAAAAACAGCAAGTACAATCTATTTGCACAGAGCTAAATTCGAGTTTTTCCTTCATGTTCCCATATCCATTAAGTAAAACAAAATCAAAATACAAAACAGTCATTTCTCCAATTGTCATTTTTCAACTAAGAATTTACATATTTTGAAATTCAAAAAAATTCAGTAACTTGATTGAATTAAATATATTTGAATTTTAATAATAACCATTCATCATAAAACTATGAAAAACACTGAAATATGGACTTTAATTATGATAAATTCCAAATACCAAAGAAAATTTGTAAATTTAACTTTTAAGGTTTAAAAAACTAGTACATGCTAAATAATATAAAATAATTATAAAATATTAGCTATTATAAAATAATTATAAATAATTATAAAATAATTATAAAATATAACTAAGAGAAACTAAAGAAAATTGTTCTTACCATGATGACAATCCGACTAGATCTGTTTCTGTGCAATGTACAAAACTATGGTTAAGTATCTATATTAATTTTAGTAAATTTAAAACTTGGTTATTATCATCAGCAATATTTTCTACATCAAAACTAGTTTCAGAATCAGTACTCTGATCAGTTCTAGCCTGCCCTTCAGATTTTTGGGAGCCCGGATTCAGTCTACATAAAAGAAATTATATAATTAAATAGAATTTGAATATCACTACAAATAATTTTCAAATTTTAGGGATTGGTACAAAAGTTGAAAACAGTAAATGTTAAATTTCTATTAAATAAAAATTATTTAAATATATTTTATTTTTAAATGAAGTGAGATGTATTATTAAATATTTCACATCAAAGAAAATTAATATTTAACTATCCCATGCTGTGATTAGCCACACAGTTCATTAGCATACAGTAACATATTACAGTTCATTAGAATACAGTAAAAATAATCAAAGCAAAAGTTTATTCACACATTTAACACAAATTCTCTTAATCATATTTGTCGCTCAATGGTCATTTTTTAAACACCAGGGCTGATTATATAACCCAGCACCTAAGATTTAAAGTGGAATTTGAACTATGACAAACATTCAAGCTGCTTCTTATTCAGAATATTTTCAGAAATTACGAATATATGTTAATGTCAGAAGAAATTATTAGACAACTTTTAACTAAATTATTTATATATCTTATAAAAATAACAAAAGCTAATTATAATTTTGAAATGGCAAATACTTTTACATAAACTAAATATTCAGAAATAATTTTCAACTTCAGCTTAACTAAAAACTTAAGACTTTTCACTAAATATTAACCTATGTTTATACATTTATTTTCCACTAAATACTCAAAATTGTAAACTATATTGTATGAAATTCTTACAAGCAAAGATTTCTTTTTCATACATATAAATTCAAGGTTTTTAAAATATAATTTTTTATCCCAGAGTAAACAATGAATATAATAGTAAAAAAAAGTTTACTAAAAAGGTGAAATTTACAAATCTTCATGGGCCAAAGCTTCCAGTGAAAACTAGTGATTTGGAAGATATTAATATTTTAATTTATTAATGGAAGTAAAATTTATTAATGGAAGGAATAAATGGAAGATATAATTTTTAATTTACTTTGATCAAAATGCCATTTTGACCACGAGATAGAGTCAGATGTCAACATTGAAGACATGAATTTGCATTCTAATGCTTTGCGAGTCAGTATAGATTTGGAAAAAATGAATGGCCACTATTACTGTGAGCAAAAAAATTTTAAAAAAAAGATAAATATTAAAAAATAACATCAAATGTAGAAAGATCCAAATATATTTTTCTACATTATGCATATTATACAATATGCATATTTTTGTTCATTCTCAGCAGTTACACATCATGGCTTATAACTTAAAAAAGGCAAAGAATCGCACACCTCCAATAAAATTTAAAATGCAGAAATTTTACAGTGAATTTTCCAGTGATGTCAAATCACTGTTAATCTAAATTTTAAAATAAAACAAGTTTATGTTTTAAGTTTTCCAGAGATCAATTTAATTCTTTGCAGCAATTTTGAATTCAACCATAGATAAAAATTCTTCTGGCAAACAGAATAAGGATTTTATTCATTTAGGTGTAGTTTTGAAATTTTTTTAATACTTCCAGTTTTTAAATAATATGGTAAAACTAACTTATTTAATTGTTATGGTGCAATACCATGACAAAGTAAATATTCTGATTTTGTCAAAATGTAATCAATTATTTATCATTTCAAACAAAATTTGATTGACAACTTATGTAGCTCATAAAGATCTAATTTTTAGCATTAGATTTTTTGATTTAAAAAAATTTTATACCTTGGAAATTTTGCATTTATAAATGTGACAAAACTAGACTACTTATTTTCATAAAAATAATGAAAAAAAATAAAATATAGAAAAAGTTTTATAAATAAAAATTAAATTTATAGGTAGTTTTGCTAAGCAAACTCTTTTTAGCATTTTAGAAAATATTCCTATATAACATTTAAGTAACATTATAAACACAAGAATTTTTAAAATTGATAATTACAAAAATAAATTAATCTTACTTTAAGGCTACACTGAAGTGCAGCAAAGCCTTTTCATGTTGGTTTGTTATCGTAAGAAGCTCTCCTAATTTTTGATGTAGAGTGTGAGTTGAATGATGTTCTGCAATCTTTGACAATCTAGTAACAAAAATCTTTGATATAATTTAAAAACATTTTTAACATCAAATATTAAAAGTTTCCTTACTCTTATGTATTAAAAAGTTGAATGATGTTCTGCAATCTTTGATAATCTTGTAACAAAGATCTTCGATATAATTTAAAAAAACATTTTTAACATCAAATTTTAAATACTTAAGAGTAAGGAAACTTTTAATAAGTTTTGTACAAGGAAAATTGAAGAAAAAGGCAAATTTTTAACATAAATAAGATTAATGAAAATGAAACAAACACTATGCAATAGAACTAAAATAAATTATTTTTCCGCAAAAAACTATAAACATTTATATATTAAATTTTTATATACAAAGTAGCACATTTTATCTGTATTGGTAATAAAAACTTTTGTTAGTACTGATCTAATCAACACTAAAAAATTTACAAAAATTTGTTAACATTTTAGTACTAATCAATCTGATAGCTTTTAAAAAAACTTTAAAACATTATTTAAATTAATTAATTAAAGCAATTTTTCAGCTGTATAAGTACAATCAAAATCAAGTTCTTTTCCATTTTTCTAAATTTAATTCACAAATATATTAGAACTACAAAATATGTCCAATAAACTCTTCTTTCCCAATTTTTATGATTTTTCCTCAATAATTTTATTAGAGCATACCTACACTTGCCAGTTTTGTGCTAATTTACACAGCAACAAAAGGGTAACATTTTTTTATTTTTTTCAAAGATTAATTCCTTAATTTAAACAACATATCACTTGACATAAAAACTAATTTGAGAATTTAATTTGAAAACTAATTTGAGAACTAATTTAACATATTACAATCATTAACACTGTTTGATTATTTTTGTTAATATCGCTTAACTGCTTGGCAATAATATAATTCCATTAAAAAGTTCTTATTTTTTTATTTTAAAAAACTTGAATAGTGCTGATATCTAGTACAAAATAAACTGTTAAGTATAAAATTATAAAATTAATTTTCTAGATAATTTAACTATTTTCTAGATAATTTTCTAGGAAATAGATTGTTCTTATCTTTTTTTTTAAGCATTATTTTTTAACATTAGCTCAGAAATATCAAGGGCAGGAGAAATATGGTGAGAAAGCCCACCCCATGACTTTGATGGACATCAGAAGGAAAAGAGAGGTTTAAGAAAAATATTTTTATAGAACTACCTTAACAGATTATCCTTAATTATTATATCATAATATAAGAAAAAAATGTTTCATAACATACTTTTTATCAACTACCTAAAAGGAAACACCCATATATTTTACAATTTTTAATTTTTTCCTCATTGAGAATCGGTATTGAAAATTGGAATGAAATATTCCTTTATAAAAATAGCAAACACATATATATTAGGATTAATAATGTGTATTTTAGGATTTATAATCCTACATGTATTTAAGATTAATAAAGTGCTTCTAATTTATAAACTCAGTGCTTTTAGTTTAATTTAGACCAATTTTTTTAAGCAAATTTTACACCACTAAATAGTTGAATTGAGGAGAAATATTTCTACGAAAGCAAACAGAAATTAAAACTATCAACTGAATTGTTTAATAAAAATAAGGAAGTGAATAAGTGTGAATTTTATTAAATTTTACTAAAGAAAAAATTTGTTTATTTTTTTTTATTTTATTGTTAAACACTTTTAAATAAGTTATATAAAAGTAACATTCCAAAAAATTATTTCCAAATTTTTTGTTTTAGAAAGGATTTTTAAAGATAAGTCATTTAGGATATACATTTCAAATTTAATTTTCTGAACTTTAAATATAAATGAAAAATGATCTGAATGAAATTTAAAAAGACTGAAAAAAATGGACTAATGCAAAAATAAGAAATACAAAAGCTTAGTATTCTAAAAACAATTTCAAAATCAACTCATAAATTTTCTGATTTTGTATTATATTTCAATTCTTTAATTTAATATTTAAAGCAAAATATCTTCCAGCAAGAAAATTTCTCTTACTGTAAAATATTGATATTAAAAATAAAAAATCTAAGGCAGATTAAAGAGTATTTTAAATATGATAAAATAATACAACTAAAAAAACTTCCGTTTAAAAGCAAAAAAAATAAATAAAATATAAATAAAAACAATAGAATTAAAATGGTAGTGAAATCTAAGAAATGTTGGTCTAGACATTGTTTCTCATTGCTTATAATTATGATTCAAAATTACATACACTTCAACTGCTTTAAAATGGTTATCTTCTTGTTCATGAATTGTTGCTAACAGATGAGCAGCATCAAGGGAATGAGATTCATCCAATGCCCTTTCCAAAAGAGATTTCACCTGAAAAAAATTTTTTTAGAGTCAAAGATCTAAAAAACAAAATTTGATATTTTGGAAAAGTGCCAAGATTTTTGAAAAGAAAATTTCAGAGTATCACAGAAAAATGCTGTCACTATTAATAACTATGAACATAAAAATTTAAGGAATTGCCATTGTAAGTTTTTAACTGGAAATGTTATTACTAAATATATAGAAAACATTTGATTTTTTATTTATCCCCATTAATTATTTTTAACTATTAACAGTGATATTACACGCATATTTTTGCAACAAAGAAATCTCTTGCAGAACCTCAAGAATCTTTCAGGTGCACGATATTACTTGATAGTTTTGATGACTTACTTTATTAACACATAAAATTCCTTCTAAATGATATTAGTTAATTTAAAACAATATCTAACACTTTTTTTATTGACAATTAATGCATTAAATTCTAAATATGAATAATTTAATATAGTTGACTAATGTTTTTAGATTTTAATTGAATATATTCTAAGCAACTTATACAATAAACTCCATTAACATAAGAATTAAGTAAGAGCAAAATTGGTTTATTTTGTTTGAAAAAAAATTTTAATTCCTGATCATAGCATTTCTTGTCTTAAATGCATTTTGCAAATCAAAATATGTTTAAAAAAATTTGTAGACCAAAGTGTCATTGTCTTTTGTCCACATTCTGCATTACTGTCAGGTACAGTAGTAAGACATTAACAATCAATTCTAGAACTGCAGCTGGGATCATTGTGACTCAAAAGCAATTTTGTTTCCAATTTTCTCAAAAAATACAAACGGAACCGAAAAAATTCTTGACTTTCCAATTTTTATATTAATGATATGAGAAAATAAACTTGAATACTAATTTTTTGTTTACAATACTTGTATCTAAAACCATGGAATGGGTCATTTCGACTTCATTATAATCACATGGATTAAAAACTTACAATTCAACATTTCCAGGAATAGAAAAAGCTTTCGGTACTCTTGCCATTTCCTAGATGTAAGCAGAACAATATTTCATGTTCAGTAAATTGTTATCAATAACAGAAAAGCAGCTGAAAATTCTGTAGTCATAGACAGTGTTGCAGCTTCCTCTCCTTCAGTTATCCTTCAGCATGGGAAAAATGCCTCTAGTTAGTATTCAAAAAATGTTTTCCCTCATTTTTTGAGGGGAGGAAGCATTGAATGGAAAATGTGGTACAATACTACCAAAGGCAATGTGGTAGTCTAACGGCTGTACATCTGGTTCTTCATGATTGTACAACTGGTTGTTTGCATTGCCTTGGAGATATTTTGAGTGAACCAGTCTGTTCAATCTTGTTTACATGCAGGGATAAAATTGAGCTTGGGAGAGAATGGTTGGAAGAAATATGCATAAATTGACAGTTAGTGAGGGCCTTGAATGTATGCAAAAATTATCGGAAAATAAATAAAAAGCAATAAAGAAATTATTTTCAGCTATGAATATTTCTATGGATGAAGATACCGTACCTGATTTTTTTTTTTTTGTACAATGTAATAGCAGAAAAACCACTTCTGGAAAGAAAAGAATACGTGTAAATAAACGTAAAATGTTATCATATAAAAAATCCAGATGAAAAGAACTCTGGAAATTTTGTTGCAAATGATGGAATGTCTCGGTATCACCTTTGGACGTTGTATGCATGGAAGAATTGCTGAACAAATGTTTTCAGAGAAAACAATGTTCCAATTAGTCATGCAAAGCAAAATATTGAAAATGGCTATGCAATTAGTTTACAGATGCTACTTTTACATGAGCCTATGCTTAGTTATATCAAAAATTGTACAGAGGAAGAAGCTCATCAGCAACTGGGGAAAATGAATGGTCAACAACTTTAGATGAACTAGATGTTTTTATATTAATTTTGTATGCCGAGGTACATATGGTACAAATAATCTACAGCTTGATAATCTGTGGTCTATCTTTTTTCCACAATTCTATGGCAATGATGGATTCAGAGAACTTATGAGATTTTTGTGATTCAATAAAAAAATTACACAATCTGAACACATTCAAACCGGTAAATTCTGTTTCATTACTGAAGTTTGGAAGAAATTGAAAAATCGATAACTTGCTATAAACAAAGACCATATATAACTATTAATGAACAGATGTTTCTGTCTAAAGACAAATGTCATTTAACGCAATATATGCCAAATAAATCAGATAAATTTGGTATTAAGTTCTAGCTTGCCACTGATGTTGATAGTAAATATGTGCTCAATGATTTTCCACAATTGGGTAAAGATGTGCCATGTTCTGAAAACCTATTTCTGAATAAGCTGTTTTGCGTTTGATAAAAACTTTCGAAAATAAAGGAGGAAATATCACTACAGATCATTTTTCACAACCCTAAATGTCCCAAATGTTAAAAAACAAAGAACACTAGTTTGCCAAGCTTTCAAGAGTAAAACAAAACTGTAGATACTTGTTCTAACTGTAAAACACAGATATGGTTTGTTTGTTGCTCAACGGTCATTTTTTGCACACAAGGGCTAATTAGACCAGGACCTACGGTTTAAAGTGGATTCCGAACCACTACAAACATCCATGCCCAAGGTGGGATTCGAACCCAAGAACAGTTGAACCGAAGGCAAGAGCGCTAACCATTCTGCTGCCAGCTCGGAAATATAGATATGGGGAAAGTGCACAAAATACATTAAAAGTTAACCAAAATGTGCATGAACTCTCTGTGTAGGAAATCTTGACAACTTTTCCAGTTTTGGTAAGAAAGTAAATATTTCTTTAAAGTTGTCTGCATATTTTACTAACTGTATACAATATTCCATATTGTGATATTATATTATTTTTATCACTAATTTTAACAATTTAAAATTAAAAATGAATGTCATTGCCAAGTAATTACAGAGTACTTATAGCATAACATGAAATTTTATTAATGCGGTCAATTTGACCCAGACCATCTTCTTCTTAAAATTGAGTTTGTATGTCATTGGGCACCTCTGCTTTTATCAGCATTTTGTACCATTAACTCCAAACCCAATGTTTCCTAGTTCCAGTTGCTTGGGTCACCCACTTTACTAATAAAGTCCAATAACCCTTTAATGGAGTCTAGGTGTAACTCTCTAGTATGGATGAAGCCTAAAGAAGTTAATTTAGGGAGGGCAAGAGCCTCACATTTGTAAATGACATGCTTTGCCGTTTCCTCTTGCATATGACATTTCCAGCAGATAAGGTCTTGCTAGGAATAGTTTCCTGACTTTCACCAGAAGAAGATGGTTTAGAGGTCATTTCTACCTCAAGTGAAGGATTCATTGCTGCCCCTTTACAAGATTGCCTCTGAGTTCCCTTGTCTTTTTCAGCAAGGTCTACTTTAGAGGCTTCACCTGCAAATGCAGAAAGGTTTGTTACTTCTTGTGTCTTTTCAGCCACAAGATAACAATTAAAAAGCTCAAGTAATATAAGTCCACCCAGCATTCCCCGAGTTACTGGGCAAGGCAAATTACTCTAGAAGTTTGCCAAGCAACTAGAGGCTCCGTTAAGACACCAATACCGCGGTGCCAATTAGCCCTAGGCACGGATCGCATAACACCAGGGTTTACGGGAGCTGGTTCGCGGCCTCTGATTCTATATTCAAGGCTATCCTGTCATTCCTACAGGACATTCGGCTATCCACCACTTGCCGACGCGCTTGGTGGCTGTGCTCAAGCCCCAGGAAGGTACACGTACCCCCTGGTTCCAGGGACCCAGACCATGGTTTTAGGTATGACGAAATTGCCGTGGTTCTAATATTAAAAACACTGTTTCATCAGCTCTTATTTCAGGAAACTAAACAAAAACTTGAGTCTTCAAATGATATGAAATGAACAAGTTAGACTAACAAAAAGCTTAATCCAAAGCAACATTAGCATTTTAATCTTTTTTCATAAAATGTAATGAAAAATTTGCAAAAGTTGACTGGTATGTTCACAGTATACATTTTCCCTTTTTTATTTCATGTGTGCAATCTATAAATTCACAAAGCACTCCAAAATTTTGCTTTAAGAAATTAAATAATATTATGAATTTGAATACTTGTGATAAATATGAAAAGCAGGTCTAAAAGAAGTGTACAAGATATATAAACAAAGATAAAAATGGGTTTGTCATAGTATTAATGTGTGAACAATTTTTCAAACATTTTTATTACATTTTATATTTTTAAATTAATTAAAAATGAATAATAATTAAAAATAAAAATTAACATTAAATATATAAAACATTAAATTTGGATTTCTAGCAACCTTTAAAATTTAGTATTTTTAAAAAGTTATTTTTCCTCTAGTAAAATGTAACAAGATTTAAAAAAGACAGAAATATTTATAAAAATATGGAATTTTTTTTTAACCTGAATATTCATAAAAACTTTTAATCCTATATCTTAAAATCTACTATATCAACATAAAGTCTAAAATATCTAATCACAAAAAGATTTCCTTCTTGGTTATTAAAGAACTAAGTGTATATAATGCAGAGAATTCAAAAGGAAAAAAAAATATATATATATACAGTCTAAACATTATTGATTAGCATTACACACATGTGGTAAATTTTGCAATCAGATTCACCAATTAAAGAAAAACAGAAAATTTTACTTAAATGAACTATAGTTTCTGAGAAAATCTGTAGAGAATATACTTACTGTCATATCAGAAGCATAAAAAATTATGCAGTTTCTATTTTTTAAAGAATGCATCGAACAGCTACATGTTAATTTCAACACAAAGGCAGAAAGTGCACAATCTACATGGTTTAGTAATGTTCTTTTTATCATCCAAATAGAAAACAAAATTTAAACTTTATTTCCTCAAAAAAATTAAACTTTTAAAACAATACTTGTAAAATATTTTATTGAGTAATTTCTTTTAAAACTGGATTGTTTCTGCAATCATTTGATTAAAAAAAGATTGCAGATTAAATATCTTTCAATATTCATTTCAGATATGTTTTAGAAGTGCAAATTATCTTCAATTACTCATAGCAGTATGAAAACTTAAGATTTGATTATAGTTTGAAACTTCTATAATTGTGGGAAATTCATTAAATTATAGATTTGTGGACAATTTTGATAACAGTAAATCTCACTTCATCAATATCTTATTTTATAATAAAATTAAAAACAAAATGAATAAAAGAGTAATTTATACCTCAGCGCTTGAAGATGGATCTTTGTTCAGTGTTGATGCATATAACTATAAAAAAATTATAAACACATTAAAACTTTGTACATGCTATACATGCTTTGACTACTAATAATTTAAATAGGTAGAAAAAAATGAAAATATTTAAGGCATTATATTCTACAAAGTGAAATAAATATGAGATTAAAAGTTATGCATAACAAATATATAAAAATTTCAATGAAAAATGTTTTGAAGTTATTACATAATTTTCAAATAAATTTATAGTTCATTTATGCAATATTTTAAAGGTTAAGCAAATAAATACATACTGTGATGGCCCTAACTGAGCTGTTCATTTGTTTACAAGCAGAATAAGCCACTCCAATTGCTTCACTTATCTTTTTTTGGGCTAGGAAACTCTCAATCAAACCTGTCAAGACAAAGAATAATGCAGTAAATATTATAATTAAAAAACTAAGTGGCAAAGCACCCATGGCGCTACAATACCCATATCTGTTTTCCTGACAAGGCCTTAGGGTGCAAGGCATATGTCCCAGTTAAATGCACATCCTAATGTGAAACCCTTTTCAAGCATGCTTTATTGATTGAGCCATTCAACCGCCAACCTGTGCTCTGAAGCACAAAGCGAAACTACAAACCACTAAATTAACAACTAGTAAATGAAAAAAAACAAGAAATCTCAGATTTAATCAAATTAGCAGGTAGAATTAAAACCATTAACTTGACATGTTTTAAATACACTTACAACAGAAGATAAAATATTTTCAGATTATTTTCTATGAATTATAGTTACATAAAAAAAAATTCAGAACAAAAATATCAGAAAATCAAATTTCCTTTACATGCGGTTGGGTTTTATCCTTTTAGCTTTTTAAAAAACTTTCAAGTGATCAAAAAACAATCTTCCTTGCATTAATAAGCATTCCTTTTTTTAATTTTTTCATTTACATTTAAAATTAATATAACTTTCAATATATATACATAAAAAAATTATAGCTTTCTCAATTTAAATTGGAAAGCTAAAAGTTGAATTATTGATTGGAAGAAACAACCACACTATTTCATTTTAGTTCAAGTTCATTTTAGGCAAGAAATATTTAGATGAGCAATATATAAAACATAATATTTTTTGCCATAAAAATTTAATACACATTTTGAATGCATATTGTCAAATAGTTCAATATTTTGTGTTGTTCACTAATCAAAAATTTGTTGATTCTTGTTTTTATCATAACTTAACCAAAGAAAATTAAGAAGGTAATATATTCATTATAATAGTAAATTATATGAGAACATTTTATTTTTTGAACGAAATTTTTAAAATAAATTTTAGACAAATGAATGCTTAATCTATAAAAAGTAGTCTTAAAAATATTGATGCAATTTATAAGTTTTATTTGTAACATTGCAAAGTCATGTATGAAAACCAAGAGAAAAATTGTATGTTATTTTTAATGAAATACAGGGTGGCACACGGCAGACGGATGAATATCAAAAGCCAATAAAACGCAAAATATTAAAGAACAAAGATATTTTTAATTTTGATCTTATACACTGACAAGGGAAATTAGAGTTTAGACAGTTTTGAATAAAATATCGCCCAAATGGCGGCCCTCACACTCCACACATTGCTTAAGCCATTTCCTGAAATTTTCATGGACTCTTTCCAGCATTTCTACAGGAATCTGTTGGATGCTGGCCTGAATGTTGCCTTTAAGGGCTTCCAGGGTCCTAGGACGGTCGTTGTAAACGAGGGATTTTAGGTAGCCCTACAAGAAAAAATCACAGGGGGCCAAATCTGGAGACCGCGCTGGCCAGTGAAAATCGCCTCGCTTGGAGATGAGGTGCCCAGGGAATCGATCACGCAAAACATCCATACAAACTCTTGCCGTATGGGCCGTGGCCACATCCTGCTGAAATCAGATGTCATCCAGGTTCATCTGCTCCAGTTCAGGCAAGAAAAATGTCTGGATCATATTGAGGTAACGTACAGAAGTCACAGTTGCCGCTCGATCTTTTCTTCAAAAAAGTAGGTCCCGATGATCCCCACCCTCGACAAAGCACACCAAACTGTGACTCTGTCAGAGTGTAGGGGCCTCTGGTGGAGCTCCCTAGGGTTTGTCCCACTCCAGTAGCGCATGTTCTGTTTATTTACACAACCGCTGAGGTGAAAATGTGCCTCGTCAGGGAAGAAAACAACAGAGTCTGGAGGCAACGCAGCAAGCATGTTTTCGCTACTGCGTTGACGTTCTTCATAATCCAGTGGTTTTAACTCTTGGGCAACAACCATCTTATAGGGGTGTAAATGGAGGTGTTCTTTGACGATTCTTTGAAGGAAACGTCTTGAAATTCCAAGGGCGCCAGCCTATTTACGAAGGGAACGCCTAGGAGACTGCTCAACCGCAGCTCGAACTCTCTCGATGTTTTCCGGGATGGAGACAGTTCTCCTAGGGCCCCTCCTTATCGAGGACATATTTCCTGTATCCGTAAAAGCTTTCACCCACGCAAGAATTCTGTTCCGATTGGGAACTCGACCGCGAGGGGCGATGCGGAATTCTGAACGGAAAGCGTGCAGCACGTGGACAATCGAACGGCCGTTTGAAAAATATGCTTCCACGCAAAACACACGCTGTGCTACAGACTATTCCATCTTGTGAACTGACTTTGATATGCAGACAAATCTCCGATCTCGCTCTTTCGAACCACACCTTCTTCGAGCAGCGCTAACGATTAGGAAGCGAGCAATGGCCTTTTCAAATCCATCCGTCTGCCGCGCGCCACCCTGTATATAAGCACTTTAAGATTTAGATTCATGAAAGAATTAGATGAATACTTTGAAAATAATCTATCAAAACAATTTTAATATTTTTTAAAACAACTTATTTATGCATTTTCATATTACTGTAACAGATTATTGATACTGCAATAGACATTAAAAGAAATATATTAGAAGGAAAAGTTAGTAATCTTTTGGTTTTAAATATAAAAATATATTTCAAATAAAAGGTGTTAAAATTCAATTTATTACAGAATATTTTAATACCTAGCAAATTTTATAATCACAATATCCTTCACAAGAACATTGTGGAGAAGTATATTAACAAAACATCATTATATAAAGAATAAAATTTATTTCTATATTGTCTAAAAATTTTTTAGAAATCAAAAGGATAAAAATTATTTGGGAATTAAATTAGAATTCAAACACTTTTGGAAAAACAAATACTCTATAAGATCTACTTAAATACAAATTATAATATAAATACAAATTTAAAATTTAGTCAGAAGATTTAAAGTAAATTAAAAATCATTCCCTATTTAAACTTAACTAATTAGTAATTAAATATGAAACTTAAAGTAACAATATAAAATACAATACATTCAGCTTGATTAATTTCACTCAAAAATTTAAGAAATGCTTATCCTAATTCAAATATAAAGGATTTTTGATTACTTCTCAATGAATAATTACAATATTCATTTAGAAATATTTATAAATCCTTTATTGTAATTATAACAGATAATGTATAATTTCAATTAAACATACATTAAATAAATACAATAATAAATATACTGTACTTATATAACTACGTATATATTACTGCATTTTTTAATAACTGTATAAAAAAATACCAGTTAATTAATCAGTGCAATGATTAAAAATTGTAAGAATTTTTAATATGTGTCACATATTACTGCTTTCTGGGAGAATTTAATATAGTGGGTTATATACATCTATCACAAAGAAAGAAAATCTGAAAGACACCAACAGTAAAAGAAATCTAGGTAGCAAGTACAGCAGCAACGACAATCTCTGTTCAACAGCAAACAGAATCAAATAGTTTTAAACCCCAAAAATGTCAGTCCTAGCACTTTCATGATGACCCTTAATTAATGTAATCAAAAATATTGCAAAAACAATAAAAAAACTTGAATTCATTTATACACACTTCTACAAAAATTGCTTTAAGAATCTACCTTAACTCTATATGGAGAACTGAACCTCAATTCTGTATGGAGAATTTATTCGCTTCCCAATTATTTATAATATAAATATTTTTATACATTGTAATGAACCCATGGATCTACCTTCTACTTAAAAGTAAAACTAATAATTTTGCATGTTAATAAAAAACATGTGAAATAAACCAAATGTGAATAAAACTTTCAATAAATTCACCCATTGAAGTATTGAATAATAAGCTTAAGACCAAAAACCTTTTTAACTAGTTATAATCAATAAATAAAATTTATATCATTTTCATCTTAATTCTACACAAGAGCAACTAAATTGCATAAAATGAGATTAATGTCAGTTCGCCTTTGTAAAAATATAAAAAAGCATGGAAAGTTTTTATTTTCTAGATCTACTTTTGTAAGTCAGAACAGAAATTCTCATACAATGATAAGGAATTTTTGCTTAGTTTTTATTAAAAAATTTTTAATATTTGATTGTACTAACGTTATTTATGAATCTTGGACAAGCCAAGTTCGTTATCCAAAAATTTTTGTGAAATTAAGTCAGAAGGGTTTGTTTTTAGTTTAATCACAGCACCATGAAGATGAAAGTACGACTTTGCTGTAAGATTCCTCCGATTGACCACAGGACTCCCTCCCTCAATTTTGATTTTGATCAGGAGGGGAAGGAAATTTTCTCCAGACTCCATTACACCCATAATGACTGCATATTTAACTGTATTAGATAAGTGCAACAAAAGAGTTGAATTATAAATTAAAATATTCTAACAAATTTTACTATTCCCAACGTGTAAAGCTGCCACATAGTTATGATTTTGAAAATAACAGCAAAACTTTAGATTTCAGATTCTCCATAGGCAGTAATTAGGATAATGTAAAAATAAAGTTCTAACTCTGGCATATAATTCAATACATGGACCTTCCATGTTGAAATTCTTTTCATTATAAGACTTGACTATCCAGTAATGTAGATATTTCAGAAAGCCTTACAAAATTTCACCATACCAAATTTTAATGAGGCAAAGACAAAGTGAAACAGCTAAAGGTTTAGTTTGGCTTGTTTGCCACACATTTTTTTATAAAGGGATAATTTGACCTGGATTCTGAATTACAAAAACATCCCCACACAAAATGGAATATGAATCCACGAACAGCTGAACCAAAGATTAGGCTAACAATTTGACAGCCAGCTCTCCTGGGTAAATCAAAAATAGAATTAAATGTTAGATATCAGACTAATAAGTTTTTTGGCCTTTTTTACAATTGTTTTGGCAGGGGTGCACAACCTCTTCAGAATAAGGGGCCAAAATATGAAAAAAGATCATGTCGAGGGCCAAAGCAGTACGTAAATGTTAAAACATGTTATAAACGTGAAAACACTTTTTTGTGGCAATACGCATGAATTGAATAATTGTTAATTTACTTATTTACTCATGCAAACATTATACAATAAAGTAATAAAACACAAACATTATAGATATGCTTAAAATACTTTATTTCCAGAAAAAAACTTGAAATTGAATAACGGGAGAAAACTTTTTGGTAATTATACAAAGAACACAATTTAAATTTTGAAAAAATTAGTAAAATTTAATGTGATGGCTATGACTGAATATTTGAAGTTATTGATTTTATATTGGGCTTAAGATTCGTTGTGGCAATACTAAAACAGAAGAAAGGATCCTATTTCTTATTTTTGATTTGTTTAAATTTATTAAAGAAAAAGTTTGCTCACAAATGTAAAATATTTATTCTGATGTAGAATCGTTTTCCTATCAGATTTTTTCTTTTGTTTATTTGAAAGAGTCTCATTTCTTTTTAAATTAGTCTTATTTTATTAACAACATTCGCGGGCCAACTTTAAAGGCGACGCGGGCCAATTTTCACCCGCGGGCCATAGGTTGTGCATCCCTGGTTTTGATCTATGATAAGAATCAAAATAATTCTAATATAATATTTACACAGAAAAGAAATATGAATAATCAATGCATTTATACATTTATATATAATGAAAGTATCATAGAAATTATCTCACCTTTATGAGCCTCATATCTATAGGGAGCAATTTTAGTAACTGCACCAAAATTTGACATAGCATTATCAGGTTTCCCCAATTCCAACAAAATCCTTCCATTCAAAATTAAAGCTTCAACATTATTGGGACTTATAGTAAGAGCCTATAAGAAATGTGAGATTATAAAATTTAAAACAATTATTAATTTTCTAAAATATAAAAAATAAAATTAGCCTTAAAAAATTTTAAGATTAAAAAACTATAATGTTAAATTGTAAAATGAGATAACACAATACAAACATATCATTTGAATATAATATTTACAAACAGAAAACACCATTCAAATTAGAAAATTTTAAGTTACAATTCATATAAAAAATTGATATTAAGAGAATTCTTTTCAAATAATCAAGCTAAAGAAATACTAGAAAATAAAGTAATTCATAGACTGATAAGAGGTTGAGAATAACACTAAAATTTCTCTACTTTTCAATAAAATAGAATAACTAAAAATAAGACATACCAAAGCAATGTTTTTAAGGATTGTTGCAAAAAGTATAAAAATCTATGATCAGATTTTTACTTCATTTAAGAATTAATTATTTCTTATCAACTAAAATTTTCAAAAAATTATTTTTATTTCCTACATGATACATAAATTTCATTTCATAAGTGTAGAAAAGCAATCAAATCTATTAAATCAAATCTAAACAATCAAATCAATCAAATCTACTTCAAAAGAAAAAATTATCTTAAAGCTAGCTCTTATTTTAATGCATCAAATCAAGTAAAATTTGTTGCTTCTATCCAAAGATATGAACAGTAAGAAGAATATATAGAGAAAAGTCAATTATAATAAAAATGGCTGATAGTGTTGCTTATACTGCAACTGTGTAGTTTTTTTTTAAAATAAAATTCTAAGCAATTTAATCTAAAATAATGTAAATATATAGACCTTATAAAATAAATACCTTCTAAAATAAGACAAAATTAAAATAAATTCACATGTTACTAATACAAAATTGATAAAGAATACAATCCAAAAAAGGATGTAAATAGATTATCTGAATTCCTAATGGTAATTTAATTCAGAAATTAAAGATATTTAACATTATAATTATTACTTTCTTGAATTGGTTTATTACCAGGGAAACTATAAATATACTTCTTTATATATTTTAACAGGAAAATAACGCCACTTTTCAAAATTTCACCAGTCTTTTGTAAAATTGATAAATTATTCAGTGGATATAACATTATGTAATGATTAAATATTATTTACAGAGTATCAAAAAATTATGAAATCTGTTTTAAATATGTTTATTAAATATTTAAAACATATTTAATAATTCTGTTTGTTAAATATTTCATAGTTTGTTAAATATTTGATAATTACAATGGCAATTATGCATCATTAAATAATTCAATAACAAAAAAAATTGAAGCTAAAATTTCTAAAAACACTGATATGTATTTTTAAAAATATTTTTTTAATGTTTTACTAATAAATTTATTTATAATAATTGCCACACATACTTTATTTACGATTTTAGCTGCTTTTACTGAGTTCTCTGTAGAATAATCTAAATAGGCTAGGACGATCCAGGTTTCAGGAACCATATCATTTATTTGTACCACATGAGAAACTAAACTAAAATAAAATTTACATATATAAAATTTTGTTTCACAAAAATAGAATTTTAAAAAATGAAAATGTTCAAAAATATTTTAAAATGGAATACATTTTTTAGAATAAAACATTAAGAGACAGAAATATTAACACTTAGACAAAATAATGATTTGCACACTTTACAAAATAATTACCTTTCTAAATCCTCAATCCTTTTCTCTTGAGACAGAATAGAAGCATAACAATCAGTTCCTTTTATTAAAAAAGGATCAATAGCATGAGCCTGTCATAAAATGAACAATATTAGTTATTTTTTATAAATTCTGACATATTACATAATCAAAAATTAATGATTTCTCAATACTTCCAAAAATTGGAAAATAAACCTATGGTGACCGTAAAATTAGTTTTAAAACTACATATGCAAATTTTATGTAAATTTCAGTAAAAAAAATCAGCATTCTTTTTTGTCAAGACTAAATTCTTGATATTCTTCAATAGACTAAGTTAAAAGAAACAAAGTAGAAGTATTACAAGTTAAAAAGACTCAATATATTTTAATTATTAAATGAAACAGTTCAAGCATTTTTATATTAGCTTTCGGGTTTGATCTTTAAAAAATTAAAAAGTAATCAATTGGATGAAAAGATATATTAAGAAGCAGGGGAACAGTGATTGTAACCATACGAACCTTCATTTTGGAATGTTTCATCATCTGAAGGTTCACAGCAATGTTTTAGAGGAAACTAGATTTCTTTTACCTGTAAAAGGTGATTACGGCTCCTTTCCCTCACATATTGATTCAATACCAACAGAGTGATAATAGCTACTCAAGGTGAGCTTTCAACCTTTTAGAAGGATACCAAAATGAGATAGAAAAAGAAAAAGCAATATAGAAAATACAAATCACAGGGGAGCCTTGAAATAGTGACATCTGTGTTTACTCACAGAAATTAAACCTCCTGAGAAGATTTAATACTATGAATCATCACTGTAACATACCTGGCAAATTTTGGAAAAATACTTCAGTAAAACTTTATGGATGTAAGAATTAGGCATGTAAACAAAATATATTCTTAGTTAAGTTTTTAATTTAATATTAAATTTGATATTTTTAATTAAAAAAAATATTTAGTTGCTTTAAATTTATACAATCTAGAATGCATTCATAAAATATTATCATTCATGCTTTTTGAATATTAAAGATATTATGTGGAAATGTTTTGCATGGGACAATGAAGCTAAAGCCCGCCACACACGATACAATTTTTCCATACGATTTGTTGGAAGGGGTAGGAAGTAATTAAGCACACAGTCCCCTCAAACTCTGCTGACCACAGAAGGGGAGGCACATCTGGGGTGAGAAGTTATTTTTAAGGGTGCCATTTTTCAACATTTATTGCTTTTGGCTTAAAATGTGTGCCATGTAAATGAAATCAAAAATCGCCAAAAATTTCAATAATTTGTTGTTCAGTCACTTTTTCTGACTTGACGTATTTATTGTTGTACTCATTTGTCTGCTTGTAATTTCTGCCATTAAATATTATCATATAACATGAGCAAATTAAGCACAGAAGTATTATTGGCTGTTGCTTTGGACTGTGATGATGGTGAAAAGCAAACAAACAATAAGAAAAAGAAATGGGCAAAAAATTCGCTGCTCCAGCGTGAATCTCTTTCACATCTAAATTTAATTACAGAAATACAATCGGAAGATAAAGATTTCTTGAATTACATGAGGATGAATGAAAAATTGTATTCAACAATTAGGTTTAAGGTCAAATGATTATTTAACTGGATTAGAAATAGGGCAACAAAGAAATTATTCCGATGAAGCAAAACTCATTCGAAAAAAGTTTGCCAATTATTTTGCTTCCAATGAAGGCAAACTACCATGGCAAGACGCTTTGATTTAATCCTAAATAAAGTACTTAACTTTTAAAAGTTTATGTTTAGAAAATATAAGGTATGGATACTAATAAAAGTGCTAATTAATTGTTAGTTTTATTATTATATATCAAGAAATTAGTACTTAACACATTAAATATATTTTGCAACTGTATATATGTATTATGAATACTATATAAATACACATAAATATATCCAATCAAATTCTGGGAAATTATAAAATGGTCGATATATTTAAAGGGTAAAAATGGCATCTTAATAGCATGTGTAAAAAGTTATTTGTGCTTGAAGACGCGAGATCCCTTAAATTTATATGTGTATCTCCATAAAAATTATAAATACACAATAATTGAAGCATTAATTGAAGCATTTTCATCTATTTTTTTTATATATTTTCAATAATTTTTCGTACGCTCTAACGCTTTTTTATTTATTTGTATAATCATTACTCATTACTTGCCACAAACAAGGCTCATCTCTATATACTTCAATGAATTCTTGCAATATATGCTTCATGGACATTTTTAAAAAGTGAATCTAATGTTTGTGAGGTGTTGTATAACAGAAATCTAAGTTTCAGTAAATGAGAAGTTTCAAAAATTTTCCCAAGTGTCGCCAAGAAACAATTTGTAGCCCTGTGGGAGAAGACACGCGACAACAGGAAGCAATTATTTACTCCCTGTAACCCCCATGTTGGAAGAAAAATCAGAACTTGTTTGAATTTTCGTGAACCTGTCCAACTTCACCACAGACGGTACAACTTGTTCACGTCCAACAAATCGTATGGAAAAATTGTATCGTGTGTGGCGGGCTTAAGTTACACACACACACACACAGCCCCCAGAAATACTTTAAACATTTCATCTTAAAAGGAAATTGTGACTGAACAGAATTAAGTTGCATGTTAACAATAACTTCTCTATTTAAAAATAGCATAAAAATACTTTATTAAATAAATTTATTTTTAAGATTTCATGTATTTAAACAGTTTAATGCCACAACAGTTGTTTTTTGGCTTTTTATAACAAATATGTACTGAACACTTGCTCACATAATTTTCAGAAATATCCTTTTGAACTCTTATCTACAAGACCATTATTTCAAGATTTCAAAAAGTTTTCCAAATTATTATTATTAGGTAGTGTGAGTTTCTATAGTCATTTTATTTCTCTTTCAGTAAGCTAGAAACTCTTTTACATTCTATGTTGCTATGCGGTATCACTAACAAAGACACACACACACAACACTACCTTCCCACGTTGATATGCTTGCTAATGAGACAGTAGATATTGTCTAAAACTGGTGGTGGGCAGTTAAGACATACCCGAGTCACTGACACATTTGGATCTGTTCTCAAGAGCAAGAAAGATGTTATTGGTGAACAATCCCACCTGTTCAATGATACCAGGGAAAGTGCATTGGGGTGCGTTATCACTGAAGTGTAGGAGGGACCAGAGGGCCATCACTAGGTTTATCAGCGCACATCTATTTCCTATTCTTATGGAAAAAGTTTTCCTAGCCTGTTTGAAGTGTGCTGATCATCAGGCCACTCTTGATATTCTGGATTGTCTTAGGCTTACCAGAATTGATCTTTTCACAAGCCCAAATTTTATAGACTTGATTTAGCATTGCTAAACAATGGAGATATACAAGAACATTTTACCTGCATAGTGAAAATAGTGAGTTTCTACAAGAGGATTCAATTGATCAATGAACTTATGAAGACTTTCATAGGAAAAGCCAACGTGTTTAAAGATTTTAGAATATTTTTTAAACCTTTTAAAAAAACAGATGGCAATTTCTCAAAATAAATATATTGATGAAGAAGTATACTTATTCAGAGGGATTTGAAATTGGTTGTATTTGGTAGTCTATTTTAAAGTTTGTGATAATGCAACAAATAAATTGACTGTAAAAATTAATCTGAACTTACCCTTTCAAAAGAATATTTAGCATTTTCAAAGTCACCTGCTATAAAATAAGCTTCTCCAAGTGAGGCAAGAACATCAGGATTATCTCTGAGAGAAGTCTGAAAAAATAAGGGAAATATTTTTTTTATTTTATTATTTTCAAACAAAAGTTCATCTAAGAATATGCACAAACGAGAATATTTGCAAATAGTAAGATCTTCCAAATTATTAAAATTGTTGTAAAATATTAACAAAATTTAGTTAAGTCCTATTTTTATTATACTGTAAATTCTCAATTCTGCATATTCCAACAAATAGTTTAATTTATCTAAAAAAAGTTTATCAGCCAAATTTTAATCTAATTTTTTTACTAATTAATTTTAATTTAAATTAATTTTAATTCAATTTTTTACTTATGAACAAAATTTTAACTCAATATTCAAGTAAATTTATTCAATTTATTTAACTAAAGTTTATATTTTCTAATTAGTAGGTTTGTTAAAATATGCATATAGCATAAGTAAAATAAAATATTTCCTTTTAAAATTTAATAAGGGATTTTTATAATCAATACTGAAAAATTAATCAGCACTTTATTTGGTAATACCATTTCTAAATTTTCATTTGTATCAAATATGTCAATTTTTTCCAAAAAGAGTTATTTCTTTTTTAAATGTTATTGCAGGAAATTTAATGTTTTTTTTAAAAATGTTAAGGTTAAAACATTATGACAAATAATCAAGCCTGAAAATAAATTAGAAATAAACAAAAAGAATGAAAAATTAAAACCAGAATGATAAATTACACTTTATTAGTCACTTAATTATTTTTAAGTTATTTAATAATAACAAATTTAGCTATGAAAAATAAAAACCTATATTTTTCTATGGTATATCATTTAAGTTATTAAATGACTTATATCCAAGCAAGGAAATGTATTTGAGAATTCATTTTAAAATTATTCTAAATATTCTTTACATATAAAATCCTTTAAATTAAAAACTACACTTTTATCATCAACTAAAACACATCTATCATATCATTTACAAATGTGAGCTCTTGCCCTCCCTAAATTAACTTCTTTAGGCATCATCCATACTAGAGAGTTACACCTAGACTCCATTAAAGGGTTACCGGACTTTATTAATAAAGTGGGTGACCCGAGCAACTGGAACTAGGAAACATTGGGTTTGGAGTTAATAGTACAAAATGCTGATAAAAGCAGAGGTGCCCAATGACATTCAAACCCAAATCTAAGAAGAAGAAAACACATCTGTACAATAAGACTAAATATTAAACAGTTCAGACAAAAAATAATACTCCTTTCAATATAAAATCCAAACATTAAACTGCTGGCCATCCAAAATGCTTAAGAAAGTGCTCTTAACATTGCAATGCATGATTCATGTGCATCAATAAAGTCACTAGCAAGCACCATATAAAGGGAGAACAAATGCCAATTTTAAATACAGCAAATGTTTGCTTTTTTTCACCTCAGCTTTTAACTGCCTCATAGAAGACATTGAGCAAGTAATTTGAAGTTTCAGAGATTGACAGAAGAACAGTAGCATGTAGGGTTTCGTTGCTTAATTATTTTTTACACACAAGGATTAATTAAACCTGAGATCTATGGTTTAAAGTGGATTCCTCGAACCACCACAAGAACACAAGTCCAAGGAGGGATTCTGTTGAACTAAAAGCAAGAGCGGTAACCATTTGGCTATCAGTTCGGCAGTAGCATATAAAGATTACAAATTAACCTTTAAAAAATCTGATAAAATTATATGAAACCAAACAAGTATGATACACATTTTGTACCAAAGAGACTGATAGCTCTATCACGATTGCATCATTGCACATGACAGGCATATGCACATGAGTCATGGAATACTCAGTCACATCACAGATTCAATTTATTATGCATCATTTGGTGCCCACATGTACCATCCAACACTGCTTCCAACTGAGTGGAATACATGCAAGGCACCATTGTTTCATTTATGCAAAACTGAAAACCACATGCATTTATGTCACCAATGATAGAAATGGACAAAAGATTGGAATGTCTTTATTAATGAATCCCCCCCATCTGCCTTCAGAACCATGGTCAGATTTGAGTCTGGGGACACGTGAAAGATGATTAAGCTGATTTATGCATCACTACATAGGACATGTACCTAGTATCATGGTTTTGAGAGGTTAATGATTTCCTTCCTGCATGCTTCTAGTATGCATTGCTGGTACACACAATAGAACATCTGATGTGCTTCAGACCATTGTCCTTGTATGCTTTCATTGCATACCAGCCAGATTCCAACAAGCTAAAGTGAGATCAGACTAGTATACAACGTTCAAAAGTTCTTTGCTAGTCAGATTGAATCACTACTTTGGCCTGCTTAATCTCAACATCTATCAACATTTGAAAATGTGTTTGCAGAATTGGCCATCACCTGTTGCCAAAGTTGTACACCAGATCAACTTTGGCAACATGAAGCCAAATGGACTGCTCTCAAGGGTACATTTGAGGCTTCTTTTATTCTATGACAAGGAGTATGATAGTGTTTACAGCCAACACTGGTCATCACACTAACTACAAATTTTGTCACCATTCACATTTTACAAAAGGCTAATTCCAATCCTTTGATCTTTGCATAGCATGTTATCTATCAAATTTTGCTGTGATATATCTGTTCCTTTTTTGGTGTTGTATTTTGGGCAGCCAACAGTGTATTATAATTATTATGTTAAACTTGCTAGATATTATCAACTTATTTTATGCTAAATCTTTAACCAACCATAAAAATTATTACACCTTTCAATACTGAAAGATTGAATTGATAACAAGTTAATAAACAATGGGTGCATCTAATGAATTTGCTATCATAACAAAAAGTAAATTTGTTTTGGTAATCCAAAAGTAGGGACCAAGCAAAAGCCTATAATCGCAAGGAGGATGTTGCAATTGTGACTTATTTCATACACACCAGCAATCAATAAACCAAGTGATTTATGTTATCCAAGTTTCGAACCTGGAACTGTTTACAATTGACTGTCCTCAAAGAATGTTATAATACTTTAAGATATTAAATATATATAAAAATTTCATAGTACAAAAGAAGTAATTATACACTTAAAAATTAAAGTGTCCTTTATAAAATAATATTTTATGTTTTTTTTTCTTTACACATTTAAGATATAAAAAGATGTAAAAGTTTTTTTAATGGTAGATATAATGAAAAAAATTTGTATCAATACACAAAAACTGAAACCTTATTTAGAATAGTATTATTTAAATTTATTATTATAAAGAACATAAATTTGCAATATATAAGAACATTATATAAGGCATACCTTCTCCAATTGTTGGAATGATTCCAAACTGTTGAGAAAGTCATTAGAATATATGTAAGCATGAGCATTTACCCAGGAATCAAGCCTGCATAGAGACAAAGTATTAAAAATTTAATTCATTAACTAATTCTGATGTAATTAAAAAGAACTAACATAAAATTAAGTAATTTAGATTTAAGATAACAAAATATCAACTCTCAATATTTATAAATCATGAAATTCATAATCAAATGCTAAAAATACATTTTTCAAACATAAATATGAAAAAAAAACTTGTACAGATTTTCAAAGGAATTAATAAATGACCTATTTATTTAATGATTTATTCTTATGAAAGAACCATCCTTAGTAAAAGAACTAACATCCAAACTATGTTGCAGCTAACATATTTGGCACTTTTTTATATATTTATATATAACATCATGTTATGTAATTAAAAGCTTCATTTTGTTCCACGAAATAGTTAAACAAGATATCAACATTAAAAATTTTGAAAGGAAGGCAACACAATTAACAGATGCTTTAACTGGAGTATCCAGCTTTTAACTTACTTTCAAGTACATTAAATAAAATTACAGAGAAATTTTTCAAAATTCCTTCCTCAGATTAAAAAATTTCTTGGGAATTTACTTCTCGAATAATTTCTATATTAGTTGATGAATAAATTTAACATTAATTTAGTAAGCCCGAAATATTTCTTTAAAGGAAATCCAGGATTAAATGAAGGTGCCATTACTTAAATAATATTGTTACTTATTATGACTTAGTGTAGTAAGACATTCTGAATATGAAGTCCAAAACTAATTCCTTATACTGTTAGATGGGAGACAAATGTTGTATTTTTATGAGTGTGATTTGTCAGGATAACATAATTATTAATTTTAATCTGTTATTGACCATTTGGTTTGTCAGTCAATGGTTATTTTTTTTTACACAAGGGCTAATTAGACTGAGACCTACAGTTTAAAATGGACTTCAAACCACTATAAAACTACTGAAGAGAAAATTGAGCCCAAACTATTAAATAAAAAAGACCATTCAAAGGTCACCTTCGTTGTACTATTGATGAAATTTTTTCCAGGAATACAGTAAGTGATGAATACTTAAATATGCCACATCAATGTTCAGTTTTCTAAGCTGCTCAATATACTATTTGAATATTTGAAAGAAATACACAGCATAATAGTTTCCCTTAAATTGTTTTATGTATAAATAGAAAAAGGACTCATAGTTCAGTAATAAACTATTGATATATATTAAATCAATCTATTTAGATAAAAGCTACTTGATTCATTTGTTTGTTAGTTGGTTTGCTTATTAACACAATTGCTATTTTTTGCATACAAGGGCTAATTAGATTGACCCATACAGTTTAAAGTGGATTCCAAACCATTATACCCATGCCCAAGGTGGGATTTGAATCCAAAAGCTGTTGAACTGAAAATCATGTCATTTAGTTAGCAGCTTGGCTAATAGCTATTTAAAATAGCCATTCTAAAGGAATAATTTTTTAATAATTATCAGAATAAAGCAAGAAGCATGCACAATTTTACATCTGAAAATAAATTATTCATTTAAAAACACTATATTTTATACAGTACTCGTGCACACACAAAAGGCAGAAGTAATCACAATATCAGGATTAACTGATAATTAAAAAGGAAAAACCAACCAAGAAAAGGCTTGTGAAAGAGTTTTAAGATTCATGTTATAATAATGAAATCAAAATTAAACCAAGTACATTGTTTCTTACATGTGCAATTGTTAACCTTCTAATGAGAAATATATTATTATTGATTAAAAAAAATTGTTATAAAATAAAAAAATATGTAAATAAATTAAAACTTAACAATTTTCAGCACAAAATGTTATGCATGATGGAGCAAAAAAAAGGAAATTTAGGTAAATTTTGACTGTTAATGAGCTTGCACAATATACAGAAACAAAAATCTAAAATCGTAAATAAATTGAATAAATAAAGTTACTAGTAAACTTTTAGAAATTTGATTACTATTTTACAAAACAATAGAAAAATTTAAAATTGTTTTCATTAAGAGATAATTTCAAGAAAAGCTTTTCCTCGTATAAACTTATTGCAAAATCTACATCTTTACTACCATTACAATAGCATCCAAATAAATTAAAATAAATTTTCTTTGGTTTATCAATTAATAATTTTGCAAATGTAAAGTATTGAATAAAATTCTGCTACATAAAAAAGCCATATGAATATTTAACCTGCATAAATTTCTTAGAAGCAGTTATTTGATTAGATAAAAAGAAAATCTCATAAGATTAATACATCTAAAGTCAATTTACAATTACAATACAATCCATAACCAATCCAAAAATTTTTTACAGTCCAAAATTATGAATTATAAAATATCATGCAGTTTAATTATCTTTTAAAATATTCTGCAAAATTTTAAAATCCACTACTGGCAATTAATAGTGAATCTGTAAAAAGTCAAACAATACATTTATTACACAAGTATATTATATTAGCAACAAAAAATTTCATTTTTAAATATATATAGCACAAGCCTTAAAAATAAGTAGCCAAAACTATTTTCTAACAGCACTTATATTTTTGGGCACTCAAATAGAGATGTGCATGTCAGCTAAAGACAACAGAACTTCAAAGATGCCTACTTATAATGCAGTGTATGGAATGATAATTAGCCAGTTGCTGAGCAACAACTGACCAAATTTTTTATAAACGAGAAATCTGATTCACATATGTTGGAATGTGCAACAACTGAAAGATTTCTGTATTCAAGATCCATACAATATCTGAAACATGCATAAATGTAGAGTTCAAATAAAGTGCTGAGTCACAAGTCTTAATGCAACAAAAATACAATGGCCACTAATTGTTGGCTTAGTAATACCAGGCCCTTAAGATTTATTTAGGAGTATTTTACTATCATCTTAAACATACAGACTTAACCTTCAAAAACCTACAGGCAAATAATCACAAGACCTTAATCAACACGAATAGCAATGATGCCTATGATAATAAAATCTCAATTAGACTTATATCAAAATCAGATCATTTTTTTTTTTGACACACACACACACAAGATGCTTTATAACAAATTTGAATATCAAAATATTTAAATGCAATTTATGCAATTGAAACCTGCTGCACATTTTTCTTTAAATACATTGTAGGCCGATTTGATGGTTTTTGTAACACAAAGTCCAAAAAGCACAAGTTGTATTTTGTAGGTACAGTTACCACCACTTATTTTAAGTGAATGTGCTGAAAAAGCAAATTAAAAGCATCACATTTTCCTATAATGCTCATTTTAAATGTGTAGCAATTTTAATGGCCAGCAGTGCATTTTAAGATTATTCTATACAAATGTATGAATATTTCAGAAAAATCATTTAAAGGATAAAATTTATTACTTTTCATAAATATCAAACAGAGCTCTCAATATATATACACACTAAAAATAATCATAAATTCAATGGGTAACCAAAATTACATTAGAAACAAATTTATTACAATTCATATTTTTAAAAAGAATTATTTTGATCAGAAATGAGATTGATGACGATTTCAAAATCGTCACCAATGTCTACAAATCATTTTCATTAAAAAAAAAAGAAAAAACTTGCTTTAAATATATTTTCTTCTAAAAACAAAATTTTATCAATGAATGTATGATATAATTTGTTGTTGATAATACAACTAATTTACCTAAGGATTTGAGAATGACTGAATAACAAAACTTAAATTTCTAAATTAAACAGAATTTCTGATGAGCAATCAATTGTTTATACAAAGGACAATTTTAAATATTTCTGCTTGAAAAGATTGCTTTTAGCTGAAAATCTATTCAATTTCAACACACTCGGTAAAACTAAAGTAAACTTTTTCACTCAATTATCAAATATTTTATCAAATTTAAAAGCTCATAAGTTACTAAGATATTTTTAACCCATTTGTTTACATTAATACTTAATATTAAAACGCAATAAATTAACCATATTAATTCTAAACATATTACAAATTTCACTGAAGACTATTCAAGCATTTTGAAATTTTCAAATGTAAATTTCCTAAATAAGTTCTAATGTAAGCATTTACTATTTTTTATTATCTTATTAATGCAAATATTAATTCTGCAAGAATGAATTTCAAGGAAATAAATTTTTCTTTAAAAATCATTTGCTAACTACATTTAATACAAATTCTGCACAATTTTTAACACACAATACTCTAATAAAAAAAGCACTAGTGAATAAATGGAAATAATTTTTGAAAGCTTACATAACAAAAAGGTAGAGTTTGATAACATTTTTTTTTATTTAAAATATTGCCTAAAAAATTAAAAAGAAAAGATTTTTCCTCCATAAAAAATGTAAAGTCTTCAACACAAAAAAATAAAACAGGTATTTTTCCCCCATGCAAAGCTTACTATAAATGGAGAATCCATAGTTAATTTTATAATTGGATGTAATGCAAGATGTTTTGAATTACGAGATTTTCAAATTACGAAATTCCAATGTTTTAGAAGCATAATGCAAATTATAAATTTAAATAAAGAAATATTTTAGAATAAATTTGTTTCCCAAAATTTTTAAATTATTTTCCCATTTAAAATAAACTACTGAAAATAAAAAGTAATCAAATTTACTATTAACACCTTTTATAATGAAAACTTTAATTGTAAACAGTTAAGAGTTAAAATAATTTGGAACTTAGTACCAATCAATGCTGCCAACATTTACAGGTCCTTCTGTCATCAATGACAGAACATCCGATGCTTTCACTCCAAGAGATAATAAACTTTGAGCAGCTTCAGTGGCAAGTGGACACTCCCTGAGAAATTCATAATTATTAAAATTTGCAAATCAAAAACGTTCATTCAAATTAAAATTATTGTAGATCACATTGATAAGAGTAGGAAAATCTAATAAAGTTATTCTAAAATATATATTAAAGAATTAAATTTATATAAAAATAACTAAATTGTGTAATAATCAATAAAACATAAATTAGTTTTTAAAAATTTTAAAAAGCAGATAAACTATTAATTACTAGTTAATTTAATAATAGATAAGAATTTTAAAACATAAAATATAATTCAAAATTGATTTCAAATCAAATTTGATAAACATATTTTTAATAAAACAAAAATTTAACTTAAGATGAAAGTAAACATATCCCAGATTATAAAATATGAAAAGGATATTATTTTGAAATTATAGGAATACATATAGAGTTGTTTGGTATAATATGTTCATTAATTAGTTTTTATTTATATATTTTATTTCATTGATTTGATACTCAATGGTCATTTTTTACACACAAGGGTTAGATAGAGACCTACTTTATTTCATTGGATATTATTTCAAAAGGAAAAATTTAGAATTAATACTAGCAAAACCTTTTTGATTATCACATTTATTGGAATATTTGTATGTACTTATAAAGCAAGAATAAAAAATTAGACAAAAAGTACCTTTTGTCATTACATCACTTACACAAAGCTAAACTATTTTTTTTAATATGAATAGCTATTAATATTTATTATAAAAGTATTATTTTATTGATAATTAAGAAAGTACAATTCACTGATATCATAAAATAAGATACAATACTTAATAAAATGAAATTTTTAAAATCAAATATCACTGCACATAATATCTTATTATTTCTTAAATGAATTAATTGTTCAATTGCAATTCCTTGAGAACTTTAAAGTAATCCTGGTTCATAATATATATTTTTGATATTTAAACATAAAATAAGAATAAACTTATTGTTAAATAACATTTGTCAAATAAATCATAAATTGTATGTAAAATAGCTAGTAGAATCTTTAATAAAATAATAAACCATTTTCACTAACTTTAATTTTAATTACATATATTTTCATAAAAAAATGTTTTACAAATATCTCAAAATTTACATTTTAATTAAAGTATCTACTAGGATACTTAAATTTTTACATAAGGGTCATTCTGAAATTTTTGTAATAAACACAGTAATATAATAACAGGCAGGTTTTCCTCCAAGATAACTGTAATACTTACGAAAATACTAATTTAACTACTCAATTATGCAACTTGTACTGTAAAAATAGCACATTTTCTTAGCAGTAATTCTTAAATCATTAGTTAGAATATGACTTAAATAAAAAGTAGAATAGAATATGAAAATAGCTTATTCTTACATAGTTAAAGTTCATAAATATCCTTTCACTGTATATTCTAGAACTCTTAAAACAAAATTAAGTTATCAATTTAAAAAATAATGATTTATCTGGGAAACAACTATACGAAAAACTTGTATTCATAGGAAACAAATTTTAAAAATCATATAAATTATCAAAAATTTCTCAAATATACATTTATATAAGAAAGTAACTTCTATTTCTCTAATAATTTAATGACTATCACTATATATTTTATTTTAGGAAATATGTCTATAATAAAAGATTATAAAGAAGTCACCAAAACTAAAGAGAGATTTTTAAAAACTGTAACAGTTTCCAAATAAAAATTTATTACAAAAATGTATGCCATTTATTTACATATGTATATTATTAATTGGCTTACCTAATTACAGCTTTATAACAATTAATAGCAGAGATTCTTGCACCAGACTCATGATAAAGTTTTGCTAAAGCCATATTTACACAGGGTTTTCTCTGTTTAGTTGGAATACTTTCTAACTTAATAAAGAATTGCAAAATTAACTATTTGTTTTCCTTTATAAATTACATAAGAACTAAAACATCAAAATTTATACTTACCATAGATGCAGCTGAAGATTTTAGGTTTAGGTTAACAAGGCACAAATGTATTTTATACTTTAATTCTGTTTCACATTTTATTTCCTACAATTACAAACAAAGTTTAATATGTATATTCATTCAAAATGGAATTTATTTTTAAAAAAATAATCTAGTAGAAATCTTCCAAAAAAGAAAATTAACAGTTCAAAAAATTAAAATATTTACAATCTGAATTTGAGTAAAATGTTTTTATTTATATGCAAAATGTAAAATATTTTTATTTAAGTAAATGCATTTTATAAACCGGAAGAATTTTATAGCCCGACCTTAAGAATATTGATATGTCTTTAAAATTTATAAATTATTTAATTTGATAGAGATTTTCCTTGCAGCAAAAATTTCCAGAACAAAAATATATTAAAATGCATACCAAATTTTTCAATAAATGTTGCATTCATAATCCCATCATTTTTATTCAACTACCTTAATGATTTATATTTTACCAGTTTTCTCTCTTACATTTAAAATTCAAGCATCTATAAAGTTACCAGAATAAAAATTAATGGTTGTAATGATTAATATTAGACTTGCTTAAAATTTATATCAAAGATCCCATAGAACATATCACTTAAATATTCTGAGAAATCATAGATTTAGAAATACAAAAAGATCTATGTATAATCCATTTGCATAACATATTTGCCCTTAAAATACATTACATAAACAATCTCTAAAATACAAATACTAGATTTTCTAAAGTATTTTTGCATTAAAATAATCTTCAATGAAAAATCCATGTGATAAAATTCTAAAATCAACAACAGATAAAAAAAAGTCATTTATCATGATAGACTTCAATAATGTATGCACAATTAAACATCAAAATTCATTTTGATTGTTTAGCATATTGCATACTTATTGAAATGAAGTCTCTAAAATCAATTTCATACCTCTGCTAGTCTTTTTTTTTATTTTAAAAACTTGTATTACCAATGTTATTAACATAAAAAATTTTAAAAAATAGAACTTATTTCAATGAATTAGTTGTAAATTTGGTTTTTAATGAATTAGAAAGAAGGAGGCTTTGCATTAGTCTCACCATTTAATTGGAACCTATATATTGCACCCCAGGACCATCTCTGTGATGAAAACAGATATGGGCACTGTAGAGCTTGCCACCCATATAGAATATTGAGTCACTGAGTTTTTAAGAGTGAAGTACTTTGTTTTACTGAATTAAAAGTACTTTATTTTATCAAGGGTAGAAATTACAAATTTTTGATTATAAAAATTCTTCTATAACATTTTACAATCAAAATATTTTCAATGTTTGTATATGTAATGAATATAGAATAAAATTATTTTTTTGTACAGTTCAAATAAAAATAACTAACTTTTTCCATTAAAGTGAGCTATAAAAAGTATGAAAACACATAAATTTACAAATTGTTTTTATCTCATTTCTGACCTTTAATTATTTAAAGAATTAATCAAGGAATTATTTGTTTTGACTGCATTTTCTAAAAAATTTTTAAGTCTGAAACTAATTTTGACTTTCATAAAAATTGCCTATTTTGGACTTCTGCATTTTTGCGACAATATTATACTGTAAAATTGAGTACAGGCAATGAAAAAAAGATTTTTAGTTAAATAACAAATATGACAATCTAAGTCTTTCAGATAAATGATAATTTTAATGAAAGATTTCAATGAAAAAATCACAAAAACACCAAAAATTGTAAAAGATTTTGTAAAATTTTTTTAAAAGTTTAGTATTTATAAAAGTATTTTTAATTCTAAGTGTATAACTTTAGTTAAACGAAAATTTTGGCTGGAGAACACAATTTATCAAAATCTAATTTATTAGTGAAATCTTCTGAAAATTAATCAAATTTAAAATTGTATTCATGAAGATACATGCATATAATATATATACCTTTGCAAAACAAATAAAACATGTTAAACAAGTTCTAAGATATAATCAAATTCTCACAACAAAAGTTTAATAAAATACTTTATTTTTTTTTAAATTGCATGAAGCAGCTAGACTCTTAATCTGATGTTACAACTTGATATTTTAGTAAAATAAAAGGGAAAAAACAAATTTAAAGTTAAAAACATGTATTTTAAGCTTATTTAAACTAGGTTACAAAATGGAATTTTATTAATTTAATTTCTTTCAATTTAAGCTAAATTAAAGATGTAATAAAAAATAATTTTATTCTTATTAAATCAATTGTACACAGGAAAACACATTTAATTAATTTATCTTCATATATTTTATGTCTTGACATTGATATTAAATGCAAAGGTTTAGTAGTAGTATGCATCTATAATGCACATATGAAAGACTTTTAAAGTTTACCTCTAGTGTTTGAGAAGACTGCCCATTTCCTCTTCCATATGCTCTTAACATTTGCAAAGCTCTTCTATATATTGACTAAAATAAATAAAAAAAAATTTAGTTGATTAAATCCTACAAGATAATAAAGGTACCAAATGCACCAAAATTGTGGATTAATATTCCAGAATGAATTCTTGCAATCTTATGACACAGCACTATGTGCAAATGCGCCAAATTCGAAGTTTTAGTAACACTTGAAGCTTTTGTTTTACTTTAATGTGAAAGTGAATCAAATTGAAAAATTTATATTTTAGTATTAGTTTGTAGGAAGTGAAATGTACAGATAGAGATAAACTGAATTTGTTTTTCAATTCTTCTGCAACCGATGATTAAGTGAATATTTTTATTTTGTGTTATTTAATTAAAATTACTATTGTATGTAATTTATTAAGTATCATTTAATAATAGGACATATGTACTTAGATTTACTGTGAATTATAATGCTTGTTAATTAGAAATTATAGTTATCATAAAAATGTACATTATTGATTTAGCTTATTGTACAGTCGTCTTTCGTGCTATACAGCATTTTATTGATGTTTAAAAGTGGGCACAACTGCTTGGTTAATTAAACTCAGTTTTCCTAAAAATATTAGCACAAATACCTTCTTGTTATAATACTCGCAAAGTGTTTGTATTATTTTGATAAATTGAAAAAATATAAAAATTTATTATTAATGTTTTATTGAGTATGAATAGTATTGATTTTTAATTATTTTATACTTGTTATTTGTAATTGTAATATATAAAATTTGTAACATTTATTTCTATTTATTCAGTAATATTTCTGTAGCAATTATAATGAAATATTTTAAAATCAGAAATAGCACAATAATGTAACATTCAAAGTTTAAGAGTGATCATAATTTTGAAAACAGGATATTGCATAAAATGATGCAATTTAAAAGTGCAAGATAATTAAAACAATTCTTGCAAAAATTTAAAATTGCCAAACCTATACAAACTATGATTTGTAAGATTTTAACTTTGATATTTTTACTATAAATAACTATACATCTGTAAATCAAGGACTAACATTTTTTCAAATTTGAAAAAATTTACAGCTAAATATTTTATATTAAATATTGATTATAGACATTTACAAATAATTTCTCTTTAATATAGTGATTTCAATTCTACAAACAATAGACCTTGCCATCAAAAACTAATTGAAGGTGAACAGATTTGTATACCCTACACATTTACATTTAATTAAGCATTTTAGACTGGCCTTTTAATTATCCGACTTCATTCTTTAAGTATGCTTGCTTATAAAATCTTTAAAATATCCTATTTAAAAAACAAAAAATAGTTTCCATGTCAATAGCAATTAGTATTAAAACATGTAAATCATTAATCAAATCCATTTCATGCTAGTTAATTTAGCTTATTAAATATTTTAAAAAGAATTTTTATTCGATAATCAAAAACTGACAAATAGATAATAAAATAAGACATTTTTTAACTTGAATGAACATTTATTACTTTGAGCACTGTACCTTTCTAGAGCTTATATATATCACTTATAGTCTATAAGTATCTATAAGTGATAGATATAAGCTATAAGTATCACTTATAGTCTAGAAAGTTAGAGCTATAACAGAGCTATAAGTATCACTTATAGTCTAGAAAGTTATGAAGTCAATGAAAAGTTTAGAAAGACTGATATATAAAACAAGTAAAATACAAACAGCAAAGCAATTAAAGTATTTTATATATCAACTTTAAAAAGAACAATGGCCTTTTAGATTTAATCAAGTCAAAAAAAGGAGGCCATTACATGGACATTTACTTTAACATTTTGCAAACTATTTCTTCCATGACATTTTTCAGTTAAGAACAAACACCTTTGATTTCAGAGTCAGGTCTGCACTTACCAAATATCACTTTCAGATAGACGGAAAAGAATACTTCCAAAATTACCATATTTAGTTAAAAACTGAATTTAAAGTTGCTATATAAAGTGGTTAAATTTAAGTCAAACAAAGTTGAAAAGAGCCTTTAAATCCATTTAGTATTTGTAGAAGTAATATATTCTTTTAGTTTTGTTAAACATTCAATAACAGTTTCATTTCCATGCTTTTTAAATATTACCTTTCATACTCAAATTATGAAACCAACAAAATTGATGTAAAATTTTTCAAATTGTCTGAAATTTTACAAGCAAAGAATTCACATATTGGATATACAGAATTCTTATTTCTTTACTCCATAAAATGAGGAATTTTTTAACAAAACAAAAAAAGGAGTAAAGAGTTCAATTTAAAGTTTGAAGCTTTAGAATATCAGAAAATAAATTTTAGAAATTAATATTAAGAAAAAATTCTAAAAATGAAAACTTATGATTTAATATTTTGGCATCCATTTCATACCAATGGGAACCTAAGTTGGATAACAGATAGTAAGGATTACATATGTACATTACGATGACATTACATTAATAGAGCAACCTAAATTTTTCCTAAATTGCAGAATGCAAAAAAACATTCTTTAAAAATGAAAAAATTATATTCAGGACAAAAACTTTCATTCTTTGAAACTTAAAAATAATTTAAAATATTTTTATTCAATACTTTAGAAAATTTTCTTAACACCAACCTCTTTGTGGTATACATTTCACATACTTCTCAAATTAATCTGTAACTTTCATTAACACTGTATAGCTTAATAAAAGCAAACAATTATTTGAAATTTGTTTTCTTTTTTCCTTTAGACTATGTCAACTGTAATATTTCTAGCAAAACTTTCCCAATTAAAATATGTCATCAAGTTTGATAAATCCAAAAATTTTTATTATAAAGAAATATTTTTCATTAGAAGGAATATGAAATCTGCAGTTATATTCTACATCTAAGATTCAGTTCAAACAGGATATTCGTTTTATAGAAGATTATATTAATCTATGTCAGACACTGCAGTTAAACCAAGAAATTGAACTATAGGATAGAGGTAACTATTTAACTATCAAGTTTATCACAAATTGAAAATAAATTCCATTTATTTAGAACAATTTAAGGTTTAAGATTGTATAAATTTCCTTAATTAAAGTTTATTTAATAATTAATACAGTTTATATCTTATTACTAATTAATGTTTACATTAATAGAATTGTCATATATAGTTTAAATCATTAATGATCTATACAGAGTTGAATTACAAATATGTTAGAAAAATCACTAAAAAGACATACCTCAGCCTTCTTGTATTCTTTCAAATTTAAAAGTGAATCTCCATAATATACATATGTTTGAAATTTTGAAGATGTATTTAATTCATCAGATTTACTTTTGGCAGTTGTAAGAAGAAGGCTAGCCTAAAATAAAATTTTTAATATAGAAATTTTTAAAAAACACTAAGTAAAAGTTAAACTCAAATTTCTTATAAAAAGAGTTTTCTAAAGATGCATTTTCTTACAATGTATTCAAATATCATATGAAAAGTTTTTTTGACAAATGCAAACTTTTTAAATTTTTTATAGAATAGTTTTATTCTTCAAACACGATATAAAAAATTTGTATATTACTTCACACATAGAACAAATACTTTTTTCAAAGAACGAGTGGGACAAGTATTTTTTCCTTAACCCTTAAAAGGGAAAAATTAATAAATAAATTCAATGTTTTAATAGAAAACATGCGCAAAATTTTGTAAAGCTCGGTACACATTGAATTTGCTTCAAGATAAAAAAAAGTATTAATTAAAATTTTAAGTTTCTAAACTAAAATAAATGTTCAAAAAAATTGTACATGTACAAAAAAATTCAAAATCTATTAATGTTCTTTTTATTTTTAAAATAAATAATTCAAACAAGCTGAAAAACAAGTAAAGGCAATAAATTTAATCTCACCAAAGAGGAAACATTACTGAATAACCCATTGTCATACAAGAGTTTTAATTGTTCGAACATTGACATTGCTGAAAAACAGCACGTGGTTACTAAATTTATACACTGTAAATTAATTCTAAGACGATTTTTAATATTCAAATAACTATAAGAACTCGTAGCATGAAAGTTCAGTTACAGCGCTCATGATCCACATTAAGAAAATAAAGTCTGATGAGAAAATATTCGCAGTAAGAGCAACTCATAGGAAAACGAAGATTTAAATACTACGGCCAGCATGGATTTCATAGTTTGTTTATTGAATATCCACCAAATTTACTTCGAATTAAAAACTTTGCTTATGCCAGTGTAAGATATTTTGAAAGACTTTGAAACTTTTTATACACGACTCCACTTTTCAGATTTAACTGCTAATTTGTGAAATTTAAATTGAACTTTATTTCTTGAACTGTTTTCTTTTTTTAGATTCCCAAATTAAAATATAACTAGTGTTGTAAAGATGGGAGAAAAAACCCTGTTTATTCCCTTGGTAATTTTAAAAAGCCCTGGAAATTTTGAAAGACCCAGAGAGTTTTAAAAAGATGATTTAGAAATTATTGGAGTTTTTTTAAGGCATTTCTTAAAATAAATAAAAAAAATCCACTTTTATGATTCTTATTACTAATTACTGAAATAAAAAGTATTTCAGAGAAAAACAATTTTGTATTAATGACCACTTTAAAATAACTTCAAAAATTAATGTTGAGGAAATTTATTTTTCTTTTTTATCAACATGAATTTATAAATTTATAACGAAAGAAGCAGGGAAATGTCAATATTTATTCTGAATGTCTTGAGAAATATATCTTGATACTTTAATCAAATATTAATTCAATATTTTTATTATTTTAATGAGTATTTTTGCTTTCCTCCGTTCGAAGCTAATTAACTTTAATATTAGAAGGCAGGATAAATATTTTTTCTTGCATAATATACTTCACTTTTCATATATGTAACGCAAAACAATCCATTAAACTAGATTTGATTGGTTGATATTACTCCCTCAAAATTCCAGAGTAAATTCCCTTGGTTCAAAATATTGCATCTCTAAATAAAACTCCAAAATACAAAACAATTATAAAAAAATTAAAGAAATTTTTTCGTTCAATAAAAAATTCAAAACTCCCTGATCTATTTAATCAGAAGCCTGAAATCTAATAGTTCTCTTTTTATTAGTTGAAAGCTGTTTTATACGTATTCTTTTGGAGCAAAAATCATTGATCAGGCCATTCAATGAAAATATATATAGAAAATAGTATATTACGGAATTTAAAAAAACCAGACATTATAACAAGCATGAGTTGGTTATACTATTTCCTAATCAGTTGCGATCCAATGGTATAAAGATATTCAGAAATTACGCAAGTATATTTTGTAACTCCGAAAACATTTATGACATTCATTTAATCTTTTACTAATAATTATTTAATATAAGCAGTTTCATGGACCAAACAACATGTATTTATAAGAATATGATCTCCAGGTGTAATAAGTCTCATTCTTTGACAAACTACCGAGTTGGCAGTCGAATGATTAGCATCTTTGACTTCGGTTTAACAATTCGCGGATTCGAAGCCTATCTTGGATATGCATATTTGTAATGGTTCGGAATCCACTTTAAGCCGTTAGTCTCGGTCTAATTCGCCCTCGTGTGCAAAAAATAATGAACGAAGCTGTTGCTTTGGGATACAAAAAAGAAAACCCCCACAAGTATGTTTTGATACTGATGACTACAGCAATCGTGAAACCCTTGAAAATTCCACACCTTATTGCCGAAGCAAAAGTTGCCAATAAATTCTTGGCACAAACTTGTATTTTCACAATTAAAATTAACTTAAAGAGTTGCATATTTTTAACTATGCCTTCCCGTTCATTGTTTGTCCACGCTTAAAAGGGCTACTAATCAAATTAAATTATTTTTCAAATATTAATATTATATGCGATGCATACTACCCAAGTTAAAAGAGAAACATGGAGTTCGCATTACCGATGATGAGAAATCTTCGAAAGAAATCGCAGTTTTTAGGGTTAAGCTTCAAGATGGAATAGAAGTCAAGCATTTTAAAAATACATTTTCGAAAATAACCAATAAATGGATAACATATTTTTCAAATACTAATTCTCAGCGGAAAATATCTTGGTGATGTGATACTTTTATATATAAAACTGTTCTTTGCTATATTAATATTCATAGCACATGTGTCTAAAGCATTTTCAACGCTTTAATGAGTGTTTCTCAAAGCAAAGACAATGGAGCACTTAAAAATGCAGTTTTCTTTTAATATTCTCATCTCTGTTTTCAGCATTTCTTTTTATTTAAGTTAACTGTAGTTTAATTTACATTTTATAGAAAAAAAATTGAGTAAAACGTGGAAGGCCCAAAATTTTCCTTCTCAAATGAAACCGTGCAATGCCACCTTTGAATTTTGACACAAATTGAAATTAAGACAACTGATTTATGAAATATTGAAAATATATATTGACAATGCAGCATTTTTAAATATAGTTGGAATAAAAATATTTTTGCTTTTTTTAAGTTATTAACTTAAATAATTGTTCGATTGCAAAATTTCACGTATCATTGAAGTGAGTTAAAAAAAATTTAATTGAAGTAGTATGGATATACAAAGATACCCTTTTTAACACTCCTTTTGGTCCCTTTTGATGCCTCTTCAACACTCATCCCTCAGCTTGATGGGTACCTTTAGTGTGTACATTTTTCTGGTATGTGATAAGAAATATTTCGGGATCTTCCCGTCATAGAGGTGGTAATTTAAAATTTCAGATTGGATGCTCCCCCCCCCCAGACCTTGGTAAGTCACTTATTCAATTAAAATCATTTTGAGTTTATTTAAGGGAACTATCTCACTGAGTTGAAACTTAAGAATTGGGAGCGATTTATCTGGAATTGGAAATTCGTTTGATATTCGGAAACTTTTGATATTTTATTTAGTCCCTGTCAAAATCAATATCAGCACCAGTAAAATGGAACAGATGATTTCCTGATAATCGTCAAACTAGTACAAGTTATTTAGTCTTCCTTGTATAATTTTTTCTGAAGTGAGTGCTATGTTTTTCAAAATTCTTAATATGCATGCTTTTAACACATACAACAAATACTTTTCACTTTCCCTTTTTGCTTCACACTAAATACATCTTTGGCAATTTATTTACCTAACATCCATTAAACTATTGACACGGGTATGCAACTTGAAGCACATAAGAAAGAGAAAGTATATACAGTATAAGTCACACACACGCACAGAAATATTAGAAAAATTTTTAAAAATTATTTTTTTTTGTGAGAGTCTTAAATGGAAAAATGATTTTATGTATAACACTCTTTATTTATAATTTCTTACAGAAAAAGCGCGAACTTATTTTTTAATTTAATTGGAGAATTCACTTAATAGAAAAACACCATTTATTAAGTGAAATAAAATAGTATAAAATATAAAAAAATGTAACTATAATTTGTATACAAAAATTGACAGTTTGAGCTATCAATGAATTTCAAGTAATGCAGAAATGAAATATTAAACAAATTTAGTGTTTGTATTGCTAATGGGATTATTTAAAACATGACATGCACAATAATCAGATTTATATATTAAATTACTCATGTATTCAAAACTGCAGTTTTGAATACATGAGTAAAACCACTAATATTTACTACTTACCATGGTAAGTAGTAAATATTTACTTGTTTTTTACTGCACTTTTCTGGGGGGATTGTTAATTTCAATTTAACATAATGTCATTTTCATCATATAGCAATAATTTCTAATTTTGTTAAACTTTTGAAATATTGCTTAAAAGAGTCACAATTTTTTTTCACTTTTGTTAACTTTTCTCAAGCCTTATTATTTTTCACTTTGGAATACTTTGGTGGTGCTGACCACATTGGCACAAAGTGTGGCTTTTCTCAATGGCCCGAGACTAAATTCTGAAGGAAGCTAACACACCCCAAAAAATATATATATATGGGCAATTGCACAATGAGATTAAACATAAGGGTAACCGATGATTGAATTTTTTCTTTCTTTTAACGGCAGAGCTTAAATGAAAATTTTAAAACGAGTAAAAGAGAACTCTATGATATTTTAGAAGCGAGAAGAGTTGTTTCAGAGCTGAATGTTACACATATTTTACATGACAACATAAGCAACTTTATACGGACTTCAAACCAGTGCTAATTATGTTTTAAACTAATTACAAATGTCATAGTCAAAAATTTTGATTTGAAACAGCTTTTATTCTTAGTAATTACATATATCTTGGAAATATTGGAAATTTTCTTTTATATTCATTTTAAATTTAAATGCACTCCAAAATATCAATTTTACACATCGATACTAATTTTTTTCTATTTTTAAAATGTAATTAATACATTTTTTTTAAAACAGTTAATATTTATGTCTCAAAATGGAGACAAAATCCTCAAAGTGTTTGCATTATATATGAAAATAATTAAAGAAAATGGATTTGAAATTTTCTGTTTAATAATATTAGAATTACTTTTTATCTAGTTTCAATTTTTCACTTCTGATTTTCTTATGATTATTCCTTGTAAACTTGTAATTATTCAGTTGTTGTTAACGGCAATAAATTATAATCTCACTTAATTTCAACAAATGATTTCACTATGTCATTGAAATATTTGGAAACCGAGCTGATAATTAGAAGGTTAGGGCTCTGGGTTTCAATTCAACAATTTGTAAGTTCGATTCCGACAAATCAGCATGCTTTTTCATAGATGATAAAAATCCTCTCGTAATTGTAAATTCTAGCTCAATTAGCCCTCAATGCTAATAATTAGCATGAAGTGACCAACCCACCAATTTAAATCCTTAGTAAGTAACATTGGATGTCTACCCTGATACAGTAGTCGCTCGTTTTTACGAACTCATGGATACTAGTAAATCAAAATAGAAAAATAATGTATTTGATTTTTAAAAATCAAATTACTTTTTCTTTATAAATAAAATACTATTAGAAAAAAAAATTATTTAGAATATTTTAAATGCCAAATAAGATTCATACATAAAAACAATACTTATTTTCATTTTATTGATGAAAACTCAGGCAAAAAAAATCATTTAACTTTTTCTGTTTAAAAACTACATTTTTAAAAATCCGTATTTTTCATTTATTAATACATAAAAGTATTTCGTTGTTTTTTCTCTGAAAAAATACATTAGTGCTATTAGTCACTCAATTGCTTGTTTTGCCGATGGTATTAGGACCTCATCATTTTCTTCTTGTTTGATATTTGAAAGCTCTTTTTCATTCTCATTCATTATCTTCTCTATAGTTTCATCATCCGATATTTCTTCCCCACATATCACATAGTCTATATTAAAAAAAATTCTGGATTTTTAGGAAGCAAAGAGATTTTCTGCCGGAGTCCATGCGTGAGTGACCCATCCTCGCTTAAGTCACGAGGTGTGAATCTTTTTGGCTTTCTTCATTAATAGTACTCTCTCTTACATACTTACTTAATAAAATCATTGCTCCTAGAAGGCCGCTTTAAGTCCGATCCCATTCACGTTTCACAAAAATACCCTACAATATATGCTCTGAAAGCTGTTGATTGTGTCCTGATCCATGAGCTGTAAGACAGAAGTTAGATTCTGCAACGGAAACTCTACGCGAATCAACTCAAGATACAGAACTTCAAAATGAGAGCAATGCACATATCCACAGTTAAATGAACTGACGATCTAAAAAACGTCGATCTAAATATCTCACCCAATTTTCATGAATGCTGCCCATCATCCAAGCCATATAATGCTTGAATGATTTTTGGAATCATATGCAGCTGTGGTATATAGTTTCTGAACATATTTAAAGCATCTATATTTTAAATATTTTCCTATGAAAAGCAGACTTCTTCTGTTCCATTCCTATTGCTTGGTTCATATTCGTAAAGTAGTGATTTCAAAATGTTCTTCTTTCCCTTCAATTTTTAAAATTTCCTTCACAGTTTCTTTTGCACGTTGCAATTTTCAAAAGCTTCACCTTGTCTTTTTTTTTTTTTTAAATTTTTAGAGCCAACCATTTGATGCTTTGAAACATTTTACGTTCACTTTCATAGTAAAGCAGTTAGATTTCTCTTTAATATCATAACCATAAACAAGAATGATCATTCTTCTTATTCTTACAGCCAAGAATAAGAAACTTTCCTCTATTGGATGCTTTGCTTCTCTACTATATTTTCTAGAGTGAACATTTTTATTAATACTATTTCCTTTTTCAAAGAATTTTTCCGAATTTTTAAAATTGTCGGGAGGCTGTTTTTCGGAATTGCAAATTTTTTTGGCAATGTTTGTTTTATTTAATATTTTTTTTTCTTCTACTTCTTTTAGAATTCTCTTTTTTACTTTGATTGGTCAACACTTTCAGTCTTTAACTGTAACAAATGCATAACGGAACGGGATCAGTTTCCCTCTCGACAAACGAAACTTCATAAATAAAGCTGTTCAAAAGAAACGAAACAAACAACAGAAGTTTTACCCCTTCCTAAGTTCTCACGAACGAAGAGGAGAGGAGTGGAGAGCAGAGTTTTCCTACGTACGAGAATGAAGTTGAACTCAACACCAGAGTTCTTTCCCATCGAATGTCTGCTGTATCCACAATGCCTGATAGTGCCTTTTGTTGCCTGATTGTGTCGCTTTGTTCTTCAAGAATGAACTGAGTTCTGCGTTACATAAAAAAAGTTAAATAAATAAAAAAACATTAGATTATAATAAAAAAAAAAAATTATTTGCCACAGAAGCGAATGGTTGCAAAAAAGAGATTTTTCAAAATAATTGTTAGTAAATGGGAGTTAAAATTATCATTGTGACTATGGTGTCACGGTAAAGACTAGTCACTAGTTCGTAAAAACATGAATGTGTGTTTGTAAAATCGATCTTCTACTATATGAGTTTCAATCTATTTTCGTGTAGTCATTATCAATTCAATCTGATAAAAATTCAGACCTAAATAAAATAAGGATTTTATTTACATAGATTTAAAAATTGTCAACTACCATCACAAGTTATCAGAAACTAAAGATTTAATTCTTTAAAGATGCCTCCAAGTATACAGTAAGATATTATGTACTTTTTAATACAAATATTTAACTTGATGTCAATTTTCACACACAATTCAATCTACAGTCTTTATTACATTTTTTTAAAGCGCTTGCTTGATATTTCAGTTAAATTTTATTTCATTCAATTTTAATACTTAAAAATTTCTAATAACTCAGATAAACATGTAGATTTTCCAAGGCAATGCGTAATTTTTAATAGACTCAAAGACAAACAGGTATTACCATCAAACTCAATGATCTCTAACCTTTTCTGTGTTCAAACTTTAATCTTTTCATTGAAACATCAATTTAATGCTGCCACCGTTGGCAGGAAAATAAATTATTACGAAAAAATATATATTGAAAGATTAGCTGAAAGGATACTGAGCAAATATTTGAATGTTCCTCTTCAGAAATTCATTTTTTAAAAATTTTTATTTTTAAAAGTAATATCATAGCATATTTATTTTTAATAATGTAACATTATGGAGTATAAAACTTATTCGAAATGGAAATCGATTTCACCTAACCAAAGCGTTTTTCCATAAGATTGTATTATATTTTTTTAATGTTAATGTTGCCTCCAAAAGTTAAAAGAGTAACATGTTTTTCGATACTCACCATAAAAAATGACAATAACAATAATATTTAAAGTTTATATAAATGGTAAAAACAAACTTATGCAAAAACGTAGCTACATTTTTTTTAAAGTAAAGAACAAGTACATATATATGAGCAGTGTTTGTAAAGAAAGGGGGGGGGAATTAGGTTATTTCCAGAAATAGAACGATTTATTCCCTTGGGAATTATAAAAATTCCCGGGAATCCTCGAGAGCTTTGAAATTTTTCAGCTGATTTAAAAATTTGTAAGTTTTTTTTTCCAGATATTTTTTTAAATAAATAAAAGTCCACTTAGTTTACGATTTTCACCACTAATTACGGCAATAGAAAGTTTTTCAGGAAAGAAAATAGTTTTGCGTTAATGATCAATTTAGAAGAACTTCAAAAATTACCTGTTAACTAAATATTTTTTTCTTTCTTTCTCCGTATGAATTTAAGAATTTATAACGACAGAAACATGGAAATGTCAATATTTATTCTGACTGTTCTGAAAAATATATCTTGATATTTTTTTTATAAAATATTAATTCATTATTTTTATTATTTTAACACATATTTTTGTTTTTCTCAGTACGAAATGTATTAACTTTTTCACTAGAAGACAGAACATTTTTTTGCATATTTTCGTAGCTTATTTTACTTTACTTCATTTATACAAAGATAAAGCAATACATTAAACGTAAGATGATTAATTGCGTTTATTTCCTCAAAATTCCCGGGAATTTTACATCTCTACAAATTAATGAGAGAAAAATATGCAAACATCAGGGGGGGATTCCCAGGAATTTTATATATTTAATTGAGATTATTCCCTCAAAATTCCGGGGAATTTTACATCTTTGAAGAGAGTATATTTTCTGGACCAGACACAGACGAGTCCAAGTTCACATGGGAGAGCGATTCAGGACAAGGACTGATCAGATGGAAACAAAGCACCAGATACCATCAATGCAACACTGTCAAAGTACTGTCACCAGTAGGTGGAATAATGATTTCAGCAGGGATCTCACGCAGGAACTGACTAGTGTGAGATCCTTGATCCATACCCCTGTGCAACTGGCGATTATTTCATTCTGACAGTTGATAAAGCACGACCTCATCTAGCTATAGTTGTTGATTAATATCTTAAAAGTTCTAATTTGGAGCCAATGGAATGATTGGTTTGATATCCAGACCTGAAACCCATAGCGCAGTTTGACAATACTTTTATTTATAATCCAATTAAATAATTTAATATAATTACATATTCTTTTGTTTATGGAAATTTGATTGGGATTATTTTAACGATGAAATAGTACAATATCTCTATAGCACACAATTTTTTTTTAAATTAAAACTAAATATGAACGAGACTAATCTGTCACTAATTATCAGCATATATGAAACTAATAATCAGTAATATTTTTACATGAATTCTTTTTTGTAAAAAGTTGTTCAATGCTTTTAAGACAATTTTTAATTCTTATATATTTTTGGGAGTACCAGGATAAACAAATTTCTTTTAAACCTTAAGCCAGCACACAAACTAATCCATTACTCTTCAATTTTTCTGACATCTTGGTATTTACTAGTGAATGTTATACTTTGTTTTTTGGATAATCACATAGACCAAAGTATTCAATTTATATCTCAATAAAAATCATTAATCTTAAGATTCCAAATAGGAAACAATGGGCATTCATGTTTTATTTTCCAAATAAAACATGAATGCCACTTTAGGAACGATGTTTCCTAAAGTGGATTCCAAACCACCACAAACATCCATGCCCAAGGTGGGTTTGGTTTGTTTGTCGCTCAACGGTCATTTTTTGCACACGAGGGCTAATTAGACCGGGACTTACGGCTTAAAGATGCCCAAGGTGGGATTCGAACCCACGTACTGTTGAACTGAAGGTAAGAGCACTAACCATTCGGCTATAATTTACTGATTTGATTTGTATTATTTTCTTATATGAAAGTTCACAGGGGTGTTTGTGGGACTCCAAAAAATCCCCGGAAACTTTTACGAACTTACTACCTACATTTTGGAGTTTCGAGAAAGGGGGAGAAATTAAAAATAACAATTATGAAGTATTGAATGACCTAATTATTGCGTTTTTTGCTTTCAAAGCAAACAAAATTACCCAGATCAAAATAAATAATTCATTATTATTCCTACTTCCTTTTGAACGAAGATCCCCGGAATTCCAGGGTTTCCCCGGAGCACAAACACCCCTGAGTTCATTATACTTTTCTGAAAATTTGAATACATATTTTATCTTTACTAGTTATAAAATGAATCTTATAATTGAATATCAAAATGGCAAAACCTTTTTTCAGGTCATATGCTGTGGAGAAAATTTATGGAAATAAGATACACAATTAATATTTGGCATTTTTTAATTTTTATTAATGCAAACTAAGCAAAACTTACAATTGTTATATTCATTGAAACTGTAGTTCAAAATTATATGTGTTTTAACATATTAAAAAAAATACCGATTAGTAAAAATTTTATTTTTACAATGTATAAAATAAAAAATGACAATGAGTTAACAAAGTGAAATGAGAAACAATGGAAGGATTCTAAGAATATTCAACATCAGACCATACTGGTTCCACTTCACTTTCTTCCAGATCACCCTGAAAGAACAATAAATTTTTCAATAAATCTCTTATTATTATAACATAATATTTATCAGAAAGAAAAGAAATATTTGTTTTTAATAAGATATTATTCTTTTATGATAATATCAGATTTTATTAATCATGTAGATGATTTAATTTTTTTTTAAATTTCATTAAAATATTGAGAAATAATAATTTTTTTCATTATTTGCTTTTTAAAAACAATTGAAATATAAAAAATCAATTAGATATATTAGATAATGTTAATATCAAATACTTCAACATTTTAAAAATAATTAAAATAATGCTAAAGTATTTATGAAAGGTATCTTCCAAATTATAAGCATAAATACAATCTTTTTCATTATCAAAATATATTATCAATCATTAACCAAAATTTTAAATTATTTTTACTAGATTTTATATACTTCAGGGAAAAATACATCAGTTAATTAAATATATTTATTTTTTATATGCAGAAATATTAATAGAATAGTTTACATCTACTACACTATAATTCTCTAATAATTAAAAATTTTAATGTGAAACTAGAATAAGTTTAAAAATGCATTACAAAAGCTAATACTAAAAACTGAAGGGTGTTTAATTTAATTATATTTTCAACCTCAGTCATGATAAATAGGGTTAAAATTATTCTATATTTTTATGCATCAATGATGAATTTATTATTTCAATGAAATTAAAATCATTGAAATAGTTATCTACAATTTTCAATTTCCAAGCAAAATATATAATACAGCTAAAAAAATGTCATAAATCCTATTAAAACAATTTTTTTCCAATTTTATTTCAGAGTTGCACCTAAACTTTAAGCAGATTAAATATGAACGTTTCAATATAATCTAAAATAATAATATTTTATATAGTATTCATTAGTTCAATTGAATGGGAGAAAGAAATGGAGAATAATAATTGATTGACATTAGTGCAAGTCATTACCAATTATAGATATATGGCTATAAATGTTTTCCTCATCCATCTTTTGAAAATTGTCACATCATACAATTCTTTTCACTTTTATTTAAAAATCCTAGAATAATAAACATCCAATTACCTATTTTTAAACTAGAATTATTATGTTTAATAATATGTTTCAAATTTGATAAATATAGGTCTTTCTCAGTAGATTGAATGATTCCATAATGTTTATTTACATTACAAACATCATTAAGATAAAGTTAATTCTACAAGGTGTCTATAAAATGTAGAACATATTTTGCTATTTCATATTTCGTAAAAACATGACACAAATATAAGCAAATTTACAGAATTCTTATAGAATTACTCCCATTTTCATTCATTGTGAACATAGCTATAGAAAATTTCTTTATATTTGAATACCATTTTTGTAAGCATCATCTATTAGTATTTTTTTATATTTTTGTTTCTTTTATAAATATATTGTCTATGCACATCATTAATAGCATATTTTTATCTCCTACTTTTAGCAAAGATTAGAATGTAATGCAATGCTTCTTCTTCTTATAGTTGGATTTGTATATCATTGGGCACCTCTGCTTTTATCAGCATTTTGTACTGTTAACTCCAAACCCAATGTTTCTTGGTTCCAGTTGCTCGGGTCACCCACTATATTAATAAAGTCCGAGTCCTTTAATGGAGTCGAGGTGTAACTCTCTAGTATGGATGATGCCTAAAGAAGTTAATCTAAGAGGGCAAGGGCCTCACATTCGTAAATGATATGCTTGGCCGTTTCCTCTTGCATGAAATTTCCTGCAGATAAGGTCTTGCTGAAACAGTCCCATTTTATATAGGTGTTTTCTGAAATAATAGTGCCCAGTTATGAAGCCTACGATTAAATATATCTTCTGCCTAAAGCATCTTAGAATTTCAGAGGCAATCCTCGCGAATGATCCACAGATGATTCTAGTCAGAGAGTCAGTCAGGCTAGCAATAGCTTCCTAACTTTCACCAGAAGAATATGGTTTGGAGGTCACTTCTACCTCCTGTGAAGGATTCATTGCTGCCCCTTCACTAGACTGCCTCTGAGTTCCCTTGTCTTTTTCAGCAAGGTCTATTTCAGAGGCTTCACCTGCAAATGCAGAAAGGTTTGTTATTTCTTGTGTCTTTTCAGCCACAAGATAACAATAAGCTCAGGTAATATAACAGTCCACCCAGCATACCCTAAGTTACCAGGCAAGGCAAAAAAGCTCTAGAAGTTCGCCAGGCAACTAGAGGCTCCGTTAAGACACCATTACCGCGGTACCAAATAGCCCTAGGCACGAGTCGTATAACACCAGGGTTTATGGGAGCTGGTTCACGGCCTCTGATTCTATATTCAAGGCTATCCTGTCATTCCTACAGGACGTTCGGCAATCCACCACCTGCCGACATGCCTGGTAGCTGCTCAGGCCCCAGGAATGCAATGCTTACTTTTGAAGTGTTCATTTGACAATTCATCCTATGTGATGTTTTATTTGGTTGGAAATTGAGGAGGATGATAATTCCACAAGAGAATGCACATGTTATGGTGGCTTGTAAAAAAAATAAAATTCATGAGTATACCAATGGAAAATGAAGTTTCCAGAAATCGGAAACATCTTAAGTAGGATGAATATCATACATCCTGGGTAAAGTGATATTGGTATGTAAATATTTATGCAGTCCTAGAAAATCTGCAAACTGAGCTTCAAGAATTCATTTAGTTTATACTGGACTATGCTTTTTTGCACTTCAGGGCCAATTAAACTGGTATCTATAGTTCAAAGTGGGTTCTAAACTCATGAACTGTTGATTCAAAAACAAGAGTACTAACCATTCATTCAGTTGCCAGGTAGGCTTGACTGAAGAAAATTGAATATGAACTTTCACTGAGCATAATGTTCTTCTCAGGAAAAAATAAGATTATGTACATGTTTAAAAAAATTCAAATCATTCAAGCCTTGGAACCAAATCATAGGTCTAAAATGATGAACTATGCAAGACATGGATAGAAGATAGAGGATGTGTGTGTGCAGGTGTTGAATTTCTTAATTATATAATATTTTTGAAAAAGTTTGTTTTCATCCTTTTGGCATAATAAATCGCGACAAACGTTAAAGTGTAGGATGGACACTTGAAGTATTGCATCACTGGCACTTTTTCCCTTGAAAGACACATTTACTTATACATGTTAAAAATAGAATTCCATATTTCAAAACTAGAAGGGTTTAGCCACATATTATTTTGCCATATTAAGATAGCATTGTTCATAATTCTTTGAGGTTCACCTAAAATTATGGTTTGGTTGGGGTGTCCAATGTGGCCACCCAAGATCACCTGTGATATAACACCATTAAATTTTTTTCTTTGCATATTCACAAATATTGTTTACAGGAGGAAAGTGTTGAATGTTGATAACTTTAGGGCAGGATTTCAGTTGCAGTAGATTCTGTAGATAATGACATTCTTGCATGTATTTACCGCGAATTTGACTAGATATTTCACGTTTGATGAAAGGAATATATTTGAAAGTCTATTGTCAAGTATCATAAAACATTTTTAGTGTATTTATTAATTTAAATTTGTCTTTATTATCAATTAATAAAGAAATGTATAAAATATTTTATAGACACCAAGTATATATTCAAAGCGATTTCTTATAAGGCAGACTTTTGAGGATTTGGATAGTATTTAATCTGATTAAAATTGAATGCCAAACTATTCTAATTTTGCCCTTTTCTTAAATATTTAAGTTTATAAAAAATAAAGTTTCTGAATTTTTAAATTTAGTTGGTCAGGCTAGTCGCTTTTCGATCACATAAACTGATTAATAAAAGGATTCACAACTCAAGTTGGATTCTGTATTGTTGATGGAAATTAATTTCAAGAATGGCTGAACTGAAAGAATGCTAATCACTCAGCAACTTACTCAATAAAAACCATTAATTTTTAGTTTCTAATTTTTATTACATCCAATTAAAAAAATACTGCTAGAAAGCTTAGTATCAAAATGAATTATATATATTAGTTAATTTTATTATTATTTAAATGGACGAATATTTTAATTTAAGATTTCACAAATTTAATTTATTATAGTCTAGTCAAGGGGAGTACAAGAAAAAATTGGAGCAACTTTAATAATTAATGTTGTTTATAAACAAACAAGAATTATGAAAAAAATGAAGAAAATTAATCTAAAATAAGAAACTAAAATGTCACTAAAAAAAAAAAAAAAAAAAAAAAAAAAAAATCAAAGCTAAATTGTAACGAAAATGTATTTTTCTCTGATTAAATTGATTATATACATATAAATATTAATTTTTATTAATTCTAATATTAAATATTAATTCTTACTTAGTTTCAATGAAAAATAAAATTGACAAATTAATTTAAAACATCACTTCTAAAATAAGCAATGGCATCCATATGATAAAAAAAATTCATTATATATATAACAATGAGAATTTTTTTTGTACCCAGATAAATTTATGTATTAAACAAATTTTAAAAATTCTAAATTTTTTTAAAGTCAACATACCAATTATGAAAGTTTATATTAAATGAACACAGATTAAAGTACAAAAAAATAATAATTATTTATGTATTTCAAGGTAACAAATTGTGACAAATTACAAAATGAAACAATGCTTGGTGTTTAAATAACAGAAAATCATGCTCTATGAGCATACTTTGAATTTTAAATTGCTTTATAAAATTATTTAAAGAAATGAATACCTCATTATCAGAATCTGCAATGTCTTCTACTTCAAAACTCTCTGAAGATTCAGGGTTTTGCTCAACTCTTTGGCTTCCTTCAGCAGCTTTGTGGTTTGAAGGATCCATGCTAAAAACAATAGATCAAAGCCAAATAATGATCCCAATTTAATAATTGTGCACCATGACTATCTAATGATGATACAATTTAAATAGTTAATTAAAAACATGTATATAATATTTTTGTAAGGAGTTGAAATTGCTAATTAACATTTTGTGTAAATAGAATATATTGATGAATAATTTCTTAAAAACAATAAAAATTAATTTTAAATAAAATATAAATTAGGTTTTAAAAACAACTATTTCCAAAATAAATGTATTGCAACATTTATAAGAATTAAAAACAATAGAAAAAGAAAATTATGCATAAAATCAAAGTATTTGAAAATTAAGTGTTAAACAGCATTCAATATTGTGAAGACAATTTTTGAAACTACAATATTCTTACATGAAAAAAAGAAATAATTTCCTGTGAATTACTATATACATCAATATTAGTTATCAGATGACTCTCTAAGGAATATGGATTCAAGATTTAAAAAAATAAAATTCAGATTTGCCACAGAAAAATTTTTTTCACAGTAATATCAAAATTAAAATTAGGATTTTTGATAAAATATTTACATGACAAATAAAAAAAGCACTAAAATTGATAAAAAAATTTATCATATGTATTTGAGTATTCACTTAAGATCAATTTAACTTGATAGCCAAAATCATTTTGCATCAGAAATGTAATGGGTCAATTGTTTTTCAAATTAGACACTTTTTTTCAGAATATTTTATGAAAAATGTAAATTACTATTTCAATGTTATCTAATATTATAAGTTTTTTTATTCAACAGCATAAATTTTTTCTTAAAACACTAACATGAAAAATAAGTTTGCATATAATCTGATTATTTAATTATTTACATATTCTATAAGTGTCAGGTTCAAAATATTTTTAAAATTTCTCAGTCGATTTATAATTAGTCAAAATATATACAGAATAAACAATGATTCCAACTATAATAATACAATTGAATCAAAATTAAAGAATTTTGTATGAAATTTTCACCAAAAATATAAAACTTATAAATTAGAAATCTAAAGATTATAGATATTTGATAGTTCCTATAGGCAAATGTATAGTGACCTTCAAAATTTTCTATAACTAAACCAGCACAATTTCTTTCACTTTATATTAATTTTATAATCAGAAACAAATTTATACCAAATGTTAATTTTTTATTATTTTATGCATATTATAAAAATTGTCACTAAAATTAAAAATAGTTGCACATATTCTAAATTTTGAAAACATACTAGCAGTGATATTTAGTTGAATATCACGGAATTAAAATAATTCTTTTTTGTATCTGTCCTACCTTTTTAGTTTAGTCTGCATGTTTAGCAAAAAGTCATAATCGCTTAAACATATTTTAGACTTAACAATTTTTAAAAGAAATTCATTCAGCATTACCAATGCAAATAGTTCTTACGATGACTCTTAACCTAGATTTTTTCATTAATTGTAGCATTTACATCGACTAAATTAGAAGCAAATGCAGAATCAATTTAAGTTACAATATCCTTACCAATTAAAAGAATTTCTATCAAAATTATATAACATTGGATTGTGAGGTAGTATTTTTAATATTAACTTAAAAAAATGTACAAGTTTAAAATGATAAATATAAGTAAAAACAAATCTTAAAATTTGTTGAATCTAGTTAAATTCTTCTTACTATAAAATTTAAATTTTTAAATGTTATACACAACATTAAGAAACAAATTATTCATACAATATTACGAAGCAAATTCAAAAAATTTAAACAGCCATTAAATTTTATTTATTATTAAAATAAAATTCTACATATCAGCAAAAACAAAGAATTTTTTTTTAGAAATTATACAAATTTATCTTTTTTGTTTCTGCAAAAAAGTTAAATTAATAATGTGACTTCAATAAAGAAATACGGAATTAATTGATTTAAACTTTTTTTTATCACAACCTTATTTACATAACAGGAAGAAAAATCTAAATATTTAATATTATATGCAAAAATATACAAACCAGTTCCCATATTTTGTTATTATGGAATATAAAATTTCACTTTTATTTTAAAAGTTTGAAAATTAGCCTTACTTTAAAGCTATACTAAAGTGATGCAAAGCTTCCTCATGCTCATTAGTTCTTGCTAGAAAGCCACCAAGCATTTGATGAAGACGGCAAGTTGTTTGATGCTCAGTATGTTTCTTTAATCTACATTGTACATCATTATAAATATTTTATTGATAGTGTTAAGATGAATGGCAGCAAAAAAAGCAGGCAATAGTAAATTTAAACATTTTTAGATACAAATTATTTATGTCTTCTAATGTATTCAAATAATTTATGATTATATATATATATATTATAAAGATATTATAAAAATATAATGTATAACATTCTATAACTAAAATAATTCAATCTAGTTCATGAGTTAATTAGCTTTTTGATTAAAATTACATAAAAACAATAATTGAAATATTAAATTACAATAACAATGGAAATAGAAAGGAAATGTGCAATATGTCAAATCAGGCATAAAATCAAATGATAAAATTTAATTTATCAAAAATTATATACATCAAGCAGTTTATCATAGATAAGAATAATTACAAGAAGCATGAAACTGTAGAAATTTACTTTGAAATATTGACAATAGATAGCTTTGCTTACCGCACAATGGTCTTTTTTGCACAAGAGGTTAATAAAAATAGATTCTGAACTCTACATTTAAAAAAAGGAATTGAGCCCATGAACTGAAAACCAAAGTGCTAACTATAGACGTCAACTTGTCTATCACAGAGGGTAATTCAAATTAAAAATCTAAACCCAAGAATTTTATGTAAAGAAAAGCAAATGTTTTACAATGATAATAGTGAATTATTATGATTAACTATTTTTCTAAGCAATAAAATAAATATTAATGTCTAAAGATGACTTAAAAGTTACACATTTTTTTAAATAAATATTTCATCTTGATATGCCAAAAACAAGCATACATTTCAGAATAAAATTAAAGTAAGGAAAAAAGTTTTCAATATGATTTATATGAATAAAGTCATACTATAAGCATTTATTTCAACAGTCAATAATTACTTCAAATATTAATCACATATAAATTTTATGATGCATCAAATATTTTTTAAAAACTACTTTAATTGGAAAATTTATGTTTAATCAAATAAACAAATGGTTCTCTTAAAATAACACAAACTTTATTATTGCAATAAAATTTTTGGAATGATAAAAGATGTTTCACAAGGTATAACAAATAACTGAATATATCAGAAGAATATTAAGATGTATTTGAATGCATAGTTGTTAAATCATTAGAGAATGTAAATACAAGTCATTTTTATTAGAGTTAAAAAATAAAATGAAACATTCTACTAGCACAGGGTTCATGTAAATTATGTTACACTTTATCTAAAAAAATAAATTATGATACTCACAAACAGTTTTTAAAAATATTTCAGCAAACTGTATAAATACTTACAATTCTATTCCTTTCTCATATAGTCTTTCTTGCTCATATACTGTAGCTAGCATATATACAGCATTCAGATAAGTTGGATCTTGTCTCAATGCTTTTTCAAGAAGAGGTTTAGCCTAAAGAGAAATTAATATAGTAACTGATGTTAAAGATTATAGCTTGCAACAAAATAAGTAAATTTCATATACTGTAATAGCTAAACTGAAACACTAAGTCAATTCAAGAACATATTTCTAGTTTGGTTGTTTAAAAAGTCCTACAAAAAATTAAAAATTATGAATAATACATGAAACAATTCCTTTTAAGTTTTAAGATTTACTGAATTTTATTGAAATGGATAGGTTTCTGTAATTTTTTAATTGAAAATTATTAGATACTAAAACAAACATTTGGAATCTGTGAAGATTTTTCCCCCATTTTTTTTATAATAAATTTGTATGATCAGTAATTGGTGAGCAAAAATTAAAGATGTTAAAAATTCATTCTAAAGGAAAGTGGATAAAATTACTAAATATATATGAATTCTTGTTACAATGGGAGACAGATATCCTTACTGTTGTATTGGACAATATTGATTCATCAAAGCGTTTCACATAAGACATTATGAAAAATTAATGTAATAAGTGAAAAATTAATATAATACCGGTCCATTTTAATTTAACTTTCTTAAACTATTTTAAAATTAAAAATGAATTCAATCAGACCTCACATATGATCAATAGATATGTACAATTAGTATCGCTTTGATTACATTACCTCACTTACAATATACATTTTAAAATCCTGCTAAAAGGAATACGAATTTTTTATTAAAATTCTCATTTAGCACTACTTTGATTATAAGAAAATATAAAAATCTTTTTGTTTTTTATTTTCATTCATCATTTCTTGCTAAAAAAATTCGCAGGTATTGAAAACAATAACCAAACACACGTCACGCCAATAACATTCAACTGATTTTTATCAAAATCTTATTTGAATTTTGAAATCAAGCCCAAAACTAGTTCTAAAAGAAATACTCTCAATATTGCAGATGGTTAAAATATTTTTCAAAGTAATAGAATCCTGTTGAACAATTGAACATTTTAAAACAGTTAAAAAAATTTCTTAGTGTTATAAATGCAAAGAAGCAAAATTCTATAGATAGGGGTTTTCAAATTTTTCTTAACATAATCCTAGATTCTTTGTTATAATAGAAGTTAAAGCAATATTTTTTGATAGTTGATTAAATATTCTGCTTCTAGGAATATTTCTACTTATTTTATCTTATTATTTTATTTTTTACTGTAATTAACTGAGTGTTAAATATTGAAAATATTACATTAATTATATTTCTTAAACTAGATTTAAATTTTAATAAATATTCAGGTGAATAAAGTTATTTTTTTCATTCCATAATCAAAAAAACTAATGAAGTGATATATAGTTACTATGATAATGTATTGAAATTTGATTTAAAATATCACACATACATATTATATATCTATATATATATATATATTATAAAGCTTATACATACTATAAAGCAAATGATTATTTTGCCACCAAAACATTATTCTTACATTTGCATATATAAGACTATATCAATTAGGTTTTTCAACAAAGTTAATTTAAAACTAGCTCTTTGATTTTCTGTGGAATTGTTGGTTAACTTAACTGGTTAGTTAAGTCTACTATTGAAACCAAATATCAAAAATAATTGTAAATATCTTAAAAGCAAATTCAATTAAAAATTTACATTATATAAAATTTATTTTATGTGTATAATTTGACAAATATTTTTCTGAGATTTTTTTAATTAGCTTGCTTTTCAATAAAATAAATATATACTTTCTAAAATTCTTAAATGTTAGTGTATTATTATTTAAAAAATTTCTAATACATAAAGATAAAATTATTTAAGTAACTAAAATTTAACAGTAGCAAACTACGAATAAATGACTATATTTTGCCCCAACAAATTTGCTTGAGAACTTTGAATTAAGAAAACGAAAAAATAATATAACATCAATTCATATAAAATCTTGGCAATAAGGAAAATCTAACCTTATCAGCTGATAGTGGATCTTTAGACAAAACAGATGCATACAGCTAAAAAAAAAGAAAAGAAATTAAATTCTATTGAGTATAGCTAGTATATAGTAAACAAAATAGTTGTGCAGAGAAAATGGCTTAATACTGATTACATAAATTGCATGTTAAGAAACAAAAAGAAAACAGTTTATTCCTTTAATCATCCCTACAAAGGAACTTTTGTTGAAAAAAATATGTATAAAATGAATATAATAGAACTAGCACATCTGATAAAATAATTGAATTAGACATGGATAGGATGTTTAAATATCTGATTCATCACTTGCCAACATCAAGCAAATTTAACATCATTAAGATGTCAACTAAAAATGCAGTTAATAAATATTAATCATGATTAAACTAAAGAATTTAAGCACTTAAACCATGGGTACCCAAACTTTTTTTTCTCGTGGATCATTTTCAAAGTTTTCTTATTTTCGGTAGACATTGCTGCTACATTTCTACTGTATTCCCAAAACTCCTAAAAAATAGCATCCTAAATTGGGGGTGTTAAGAAAAAAGTAGCACATTTTCTTTGTCTTATTTATTAAAATAATACTTGTGGTTATACAAAATTATAAACATTTATTATTACAAACAATCAACAATTGATAAAAATCAACAATGAACTCTGAAATGTAGATCAACAATAAAAAACAGTCATACTATTAATGAGATGGATGTACTTGATGAATTGACAGCAAATTAGTTTTGTAAGAAGCAATCTCAAACCTCTGTGATGTTCAATCTGCTCCTTTTTTGTTAACAGGTTGGTAATGGCACTAAAACTTCTTTCAACAAAATATGATGAGAGAAATGCTATCAAAAATTTTCTCGCAATTTCCCACAGCCCAGGATATTTTTCAGGGATTTCTGCCTGCAGCCAAAATGTTTGATAGCCTTTTTTAAATTTCATCTTCAGTTCCTTGTTGGTGCTGAGCTCAAGTAGTTCCTCTTGTAATACTATATTCGCCTCTTCTGTTTCATCAAATGGGGTTAAGAACCGTGATGGTATTTCGATTGTCAGAATGATCTTTAAATCTATATTTGAAGTTATCATGCAGGGTATTTAAATGTTGACCGTAAGTCTGAATATCATCATAAAGACATTCTATCTGTGACAAGTGTGGGGACTGGGAGAATTCACGCCGACTAATATTTTGCTTCATTAATTTCAATTTACCAAGTACACTTGTACTATTACCTATTATTCTATTCAGTTCTGTGTTTGAACTGAGTTTCGAATATTTTTGAATATCTACCTAGTGAATGATGCTACTTGCCTATGTTGATAAGTAAATCAAAGACAAAATGTTTGTTCTTTATTATGAAAACCAGAAAATTTTTTCATGGACCTCCACTTACAACTTGTGAATCCCCGTTTTCTTTTCACGTCTATGTGGACCCCCGTCTGGTCTCCTATGAATCCCTTTGGGTCCACCTGGACCACTTTGGGAACCTATGACTTAAACTCATATCAAAGAGTAATTTCAAACATTAGTGTTACTATACAATGACATTCTTTAATTATGTTATTGTTGTGTGGGTGTATCTATATTGTTATATTAAAATAAAAGTAATTACTGTTAGAGCTCTTGCTGTCTGTCCTAGGTGTTTACAAGCAGTATTTGCAACTCCAATTGCATCTCTAGTTCTGTGTTGAGCTAATAAGCAATCGACCATACCTGAAATAAAAGATTGAAAAACATTTTAGAATCTTAAGAGTATATAGAATGAACATGAATACACACAGTGGCTACCAAGTTAATGAAAACACACCTTAGATTTATAACAAATCTTTAATTAGTATGGTGTGACCACTTTGGACACATAATACAGCTTGGAATCATCCAGGAATTTAATCATGCAAGTGCTAAAAAATATTTAAAAGAATAATAAACTATTCTTCATGGAGATATTGTGAAAGTTCTGAGAGATGTCAATGGAGGTTTGGTTTGTTTGTCGCTCAACGGTCATTTTTTGCACACGAGGGCTAATTAGACCTGGACTTACGGTTTAAAGTGGATTCCGAACCACTACAAACATCCATGCCCAAGGTGGGATTCGAACCCACAAACTGTTGAACCGAAGGCAAGAGCGCTAACCATTCGGCTGCCAGCTCGGCGATGTCAATGGAGGATATTGATTATGTATTGAACACTGTAAAATAGACCATAAAATTTAATTATAATATGGTAGGGTGACTGTTCTAGCCAGGGTAGATGCTTAACTTCCTCCCCATGTTCATCAAACCATGATTAAACAAGTCCATCTGCATAGATAGGTATACTACCACCATGAAAGATTCTATATCGTGCTGGAAATAAATTTTACAATACAAGATGTACCTGGTCAGCCAAAATTCTATATATCTACCCAATGATCCTCACTTCCAATGTTAAGATTAGTTTAGCAGAAAACTATGACACGGTTGCCAATATCATGACAAATCTACTTCTCACTTGGCAGTTAAAAAAAGACGATCACATGCTTGAACATGTGTCGTCCAAGCATGCAATTACCCTATTGTAGAGGAAAGTATAAAAGATAATGTCAGACCATATCACTTTCTTCCACTTATCAATCAATCAGGTTTTGCGTATGATACTACTGTAGACAACATTTGGCATTAACACCTGTGACAAGTGACTTGATGCTCCACCATAAATGTTCTGTATATGAAGGTGCTTCCTAACTGAAATCATTGAGACAATAGATTCTAGATGCTGATTACATTCAGATTCAGTGGTTTTTTTTTATTGTAGATGCTTGCTTTTTAGATATTACAATCTTCTTGAATACCCATTATACTCTTTCACTGAATTTCCATTCATTATTTTGCTTTGGCAAGCTAGCCTTGCTGTACTGCGATTATATAATCATGAATTTAGCCACTACCTTTAGAAATATCAAAAAAAAAAATTGGTATGTTTTGGTTACACTTGCTCCAGAGTTCAATGAGTTTATAGAACGTAGCCTTTTGAAAAAAATCCAAGACTTTAAAGCTACACATACTATTGAAATACATACATTTTTAATATTTTAAAGTTATCAAAGCACATTCAGAAATGACAATTTTATACTAAGTTGTTTTCATTCTTTTGAAAATCACCTGTAACTAAAACTCATATTCTATGAGATGAAATTTTTCACTTAAATGAAATTTATATTAAGCATATTTGGAGCAAGTTCAACATTCTTAAAAAATGTTATGAAACATGGTAAAAATTATTACAGTAGAAATTTTAAATAAATATGTGAAGGAAATAGATATATTTTGCTTGCCTTTATGAGCCTCATATCTATGAGGAGCAATTTTAAAAGCTTCAGCAAAATCAGACATAGCTTCTTGAGAATTCTTTAATTCAAGTAATACTTTTCCTTTCAAAAGTAGAGCTTCAACATGGTGTGGATTAATTGTACAAGCCTTTAACAAAAAATATAAATTCATAAAATAAGATGTTTATTTTAATAAAATTTTTTAAAGCTTATTGCATATTGAACAGTTAAATATTTTTTTAGTTATAACTTTAATTAAAAAGACTAATGAATTGAAATGGATTATGATAAAATTAATAACTTAGAAAACATAATGTTTTCTTAAATCTAATATGAAAATTTATATAATTATGAAAAATGAATTGCATACATATAACCATGAAACTTAAAGCTTTTTATGACTATACTTAATAAACAAATTTTTTTTTTTGCTAAATACATTTAGTTATAAAAATTCCAAGATTTAAAGTAACATAACATTTTAGTGACAAAGTTGGAGCACAAATATAACACTAAAAGAAATATTTTAAAAAACATTTATCAGTTCATTTAAAATTAACATTTATATTTCTTTCTTATACTCATTTCAAGAGCTACATAAAATCTGAAAATTTTATAGCACTAGATTTACCTTTAGAATTTATTACGAATCTATATTATTTAATGAAGTAAAAGCACTTTTATATTTTAAAAATTATTTGACATATAATCTTGTTTTAAAATTATTGAAAAAATTATTTTTAAGCAAACAATATAATTTTCAACAGGAGATTTTTGAATATTTAAAGATTTTACTTACCTTATGTGCAAAGTTAACTGCTTTAGTACCCTTTTTTAAAACATAGCAAAAATAACCCATTGCAATCCAAGGTTCAGGAACATTATCATTTATTGATATGAGACGAGAAGTTAAGCTGGAATATTAATGAAATGTATCAAATACCTAACATATTTTTAAAACAAAAGCATAATTTATGAAATCTCGACAAGTCACAATCTTAAAATGAGTAAAAACGTAATACAAAAGCAATTTAAGAATCATTCAAATGAATGTAAGGGTGTAAAAGGTATCATTATGCAATATCTAATATACTGGTATATTTTAAGCCATTTTATCAATGATTACTCTCATTTATAAGAAATTAAAATACCTACAAAAAACATAGCATATTTTCAAATGAAATATATCATATTAGAACAACTTTTTTCAAATAATTCATTTTTTCAAGTCATTAAGATATACAAATTCTCTTATAAAAAATAAAATTACTGACTGAAAATTGAAAATTTATTATACATATTATAAATTCTAATAATATGCTTCACAGAATAATTCTGAAAGCAAGTAAAAAATAAACTCCATGAAGTGTAATAGAATTTATAATATATATATCAAACATTTGCTTCTAAAAAATACAAAACAAAATAATTGCATTATTGAGTGAATATAATTTTAAATAAATGAAAAGTGTAGTGAGTAACGTAAATTAAAATTCATGACTTACTACATGTTGCATTCCCGACAACATTGGAAGAAAAAAAAAGTAGATTCTACTGATTTTGAGAGAAAAAAATTAGGAGACATGACTAGCAACATTTTTTCTTGAAATGGAATGTTTAAACCTGTTGTACCGCAAAAAGACAGTTTAGATTAGACATTCTGAGGATGATTTTAAAAATGTTTTGTGTTAATTTTTTAATAAAATATTCATTAACCTTATCAAGAAACTATGAAAGATAAAAGAATATAATACATGTAAAAAATTAAACATAAATGTTTAAGTCCCAATATTTATTTTATAATACAAGTCATTAATTTAATAAACTTTATTTAATTCTGATGTTTCCTTTAGGCTTATAACAATTTTTTCAAATAGGATTGTATATATGTATACATGTGTACATATGATATATATGAATTAAAAGAAACACACACATATATAATATCATTGTTTCATTTTAGTATATCCTTTTATATTAATTATTTCTAATGTTGATTGAATAAAATTGAACTAAGAAATTTAAATTTATAGAAAATAATTACTTAAAGTTTATAAATAAAAATCTGTTTTTTAAAACTAATATTCTTAAATATGAAAAACATATTTTAAAGACAATAGAGCTTCTCTAATTCAGATATTCAAAATTTGGAATAACATAAAACTTGGAAACAAACTGCACATGTATCTTTCTTTTTGAAAATATAGAATTAAATACTTTATTGAAAATACAGAATTGTCAGGACAAGGATTAATCCAGTGAAACTACTTAAAATTAATGAAACTTCTACTATAATGTTAATCATAATAAAGGAAATTTTTATTAAAGGAACTCAAATAATGATACCAAAAGATTACACAGCTACAAAGTTTTCAAACTGAAAAATCTTCTATTAAAAATAAGCAAAGTTATCATAGGAAAAAAAAGTATAAGGCAATATAAAACATAATACAAGTAATATAAACATATAAAAAGTATAATATATCATTATCAAAATAAATGATTAAAACAATTAGATGGTACAATTTGTGGTTCACAAAGAAAAATAAAAAAAGCTCTTTATAATTATATATTTTAATCGAAATTTATTATTTTGATTAAGAAAATAAAAATACTTTCAAGTGATAGGAATTCAGAATAGAGGAAACATAATGACTTGACACAATGTTATACTTTATACTTGAACTTTTAATTTCATTGTACCAGATCAATCAAAACAAGAGTTCAAAGTAGAGGAAAATTGTATTTCGTAATGCATAATATTTTAATTCCAAAAGCATTAAAACTATAATGAGAAAAATAATAAAAGAATCTGGCAATGGCTGAAAACAGATTAATATTTGCTAATTATAGTTTGTAACTACATAATATTATTCAGTATCAGTATTTTAGTTAGGTGTAGAAAAAATAGTGACTGGTAAAATAGTAAGCTAGCAAACAAATGAATACAAAATTAGTAATTCTATTTATGGAAATTTATAAATAAAAAATGGTCAAAAATATTCTTAATTTGAACAATTTTAATTCTTAGGAATTAAGAAAAATGCACCAGGCAAATATAAATCATACCTCTCTAATTCTTTGGTTTTTTTCTCTCTAGCTAGCAGAGCAGCATACATATCTGCCCCTCGCACCATAAAGGGATCAAGAAGATAAGCCTATAAAAATATTGTATCTCTTATTTGAATTCTAGAATAAATAGTGGTATTCATTTTTAAATAATTATGTCATTAGAAGCTTTTGATCCTAAATGCCCAAGTTTAATAATATACCCCAACTGATAAAGCCACAGGAAGATAGACGCATCATAATTACATTTTACAATTAAACACTAATCATGCAGTCTTATCAATTAATATCTCTCAACACTCAAATACAAGTCAAGTATGCTTTTTCAAATTGAAAACTCAAGTATTCAACATCAAAGAAGTAAATTGGTTTGATTTTCAAAACTTCTTTCTTTACAATATAATTTTAGGAATTGAGATAATTTTACCCACAAGAATCAATTTGACAGGCATTTACTATTTAACAAAGATATGGAATAATCAAAACTATCCGTGCTCAAATTGGGAATTAAAATCAAATTGATGAACAGTGCTGAACATTTATAGTTAGTAATTTGATTTGTTTGTAATATTTTCATGAAATTTGAGTTTTTACTCCACAATTTAGAATACTATTTATTTAAAATATATAGGATAATTAGTTTTTTTTAAATACTTATTCTAATTAAAAATAATTATTTCAAACATATAGCTTGTTTAATTTATATAGTTGTGGTATTCAGCAGGAAATTCTTGTTACATTTTTAGTGAAGATAACTGTATCTGCAAAAAGTAGGTTTGTGCGCAGCATTATGAGTCAACTTTTTTGTTAAACAATATATAATGGCATTATAGACAGTATGCGGTTGTACTTGATGCATATTCAACCATATAAGTGATACAAGGCCTGGCAATAATCTAACTTTAAATTAAAGCATAATTTGTTTCTTATAACGATCACACCTTGTCCTTTATTGTTAACCAAAGTTAATAAAAGACAATGTCATTTGCATTTTAAAAGTGTTATAGTAATTCTCTTAGATTTTTCCGCCATAAAATAGTAATTTATCCTTCAGCATACTGGACAACTCAGATAACCAACTACTGTGGATGATTCTAAAGGTCAAGAGCAACTAATTAAAAAAACTAAGTCTCCTGTTTTAACTGAAACACAGATTAGAAAAAGCAAATCAAATCAAAAAATAGTATGCTTTTTTTAGTAACGGCAGATAAAATGCAAAATTTACAGAAACTTATTGAGATGGAAAAAGTGCCTAATATAGAAATAATATAGGAAAAGCTAAGAAATAACAGTAAAGGTACATATAAATTCAAAGTTTATTAATATAGTTAAACAATTAACGATTTCTAAATCAAACACACTATTCAATGCTGATTTACTGTTATCCAATCAACAAGTCAAATGATCATTTCCTTATATTAAGGAATTTTAAAAAAATGTGAGTGTTTTTTTCTTACATAATGATATAGTTAATGAAGTTTTTATGGTTAAGATCGATATAGTTTCAATTTTTAGTAACACAAACAGGAAAACTAATGAATATTTTTATTAGCCTTTATAGAAATTTTTAGATTAACTAATCTATATTATAAGAATTCCAATATTTACCATTATTAAGCAACTTTATTTTAATGTAGTCCCAGATAAAATATGCCCAGAAAGTTAAGAAATTTTAAGTAAAACATATTGAAGGGACAGGAATTAATTTGTAGGAATGAAAATTGGTTCCAAATATAGCTGCATAAGAATGTTTTTTAATGAATCATACATTTAGCATAAATTTACAATAAAATAAAAAAATTTTTTTAACATCAAAACAAATTTAACAGGACAGCTATCATTTTCAGATATCTGGTAACACAAGAATACTTCACAATTGACAAAAGAATATTCAGGGAGATATTCTACAAGCACTTTAAATATTTAACAATTTTGTCTTTAAGATCAGGAAATTTTTCGCAACTAACAAGATTTTCAAATACCCGAACTATCGAATTGGTTGAGGTTTGGGGATTGGAAAAGTCTAAAAGTAGTGACATGTTCTGATATTAAGTAATTTTTGAGGAAGTCCTTAATATAAAAACTAACATTTTGTTAGCTTTTACATTAAGGAAAAGTTGCATCTTGCAAAAACATTATACATGAAACATACTGTCATGTTTGAAACCAGAAAAAACTTCCATTAAGTAACGACTTATAATGCTGTCTGGTAATAGAGAAAGTTGCTGATACTCCAGCTATTCATTTTTTGACAAATACAGTCTGAGAATAAATGATGTATAAAATAAAATGACACTCCAATTTTTTTTCAGTGATTGTAAAGGAACTTGTAAATAGAATGGAAATATTTTTGATACCCAAAGTCAGTAGTGAGTACCCAGTAAACAATGCTTTGAAATGTTTACAAAAACTGTCACAACATTAATAAAATATTTTGAGTTGCACCTTAATTATGAATTTCTTTTTATTTTTTAGTTTAAATGACAATATGAAATTTGTTACAACAGTGGATGAAAAAATATTCTATATTTTTTTCTTATCATAAAGCTATTTACTTACACGTTCAAAAGTATGCAGAGCATTTTGAAAATCTCCATTAACATAGTAACCTTCTCCAAGGGAAACCAGGACATCTGCATTGTCTCTAAGAGGAGTCTATAAACAAATATGGAATTAAAATATTTCTGTAACTAATTATATAGTGCACAATTATTCTTAAAGCAAAAGATTTTATAAGCAAGGATTTGTGTTAAATTTCTATATAGTGTAGCTTACTCAGTCTGGGTAAGTTGAACTATAGGTAGCCAAGGGCCACTAAGGCATCAGGCTCACATTTAATATTCTTGACTAAATATTTATTTAAAAATTTACAGGATAATTTACCAAAACTTTCAAAAATTGTAGGCAACAGGAAAACAGATGAATTTTTCATTTTCTGGAATGTTTGTTGCACAAAATGTCTATTATATGTTAGACACATGTTGGAAGAAAAATCAGAGCTTTCTTGAATTTTTTAAACGTGTGTCAAACTAATCTATACTCTGCATGATTATCTACATACAAATAATTCTAGCTGTTTTACAGATCCAAGCAGAGCTGTATCACGTATGGTGCGCTTAACCACTATATTCAACAATAACATTAAAACTAATAATTAAGCTTTAAATAACTCATTATACACATTTTCTTAAATTTAACTAATATACATTAAGAGAAAGAACAATCTATACATGAAAAATAATAAAAAATAAATATTTATTTAAGGTAATTTTAAGCACATGAAAGCATGTATTGAAATTAAACAGAGATTTATAGTAGATGTTTTGACCAAATTTTACATAAATAATGTAAATAAATAGGCAATTAGGTATTACACTTTATATCGAAAGCATTGAATAAGCATTTTTATGATCAAAATTAAAGAACTATTAGAAGATCATAAAAATGTTTTAATTACTATAATAACAATATTTATAAACTTCTTCTGAAATATTTTAAAAACTTAATGAGAAAACCATGAACGTTTCCTGTATGTCCAAAGTATGAACTTCTGAACCGAAGATTACAGAGATAATAATTCAGCCAATGTTAGCGAATGAATAATACATAAATTAAACTAACGTTTAATATTTTATTGATCAAATTATTTCAATTTATATAAAAAAAGAAAAACCTTCACATCCAATTGCTTGAATGCAGCAACACCTTGTGCAAGTTCACGGGCATACAAATGAGATTGCCCTTTTATCCAAGTAGATAACCTATAAAAAATATGTTGAGTAACAATAGTTAAATATTACATTATTCTGAAACTTTATTTCACAATAAGAGTTCTAATTTGAAAATTATAAAATTAAAAATAAAGATAAGTATATATACACATACACAAATAAGAGCTTTATTAGGTCAAAGGCATTAATTGTTTATTGTCATAGAATTACAAATACAATATCCTTCACAATTATAAAAGAAAATATATCTTTGTACTATGTTTTGCTAAATTTAAATGATATTTTAAAATCAAACAAAACGGAAGGTAGTAAGCACTCTAATTTAAGCTTCATATAAATTGTTTAAATTTAAAAAAATAATAAAACAAGAATTTGTAAAAAGACTTAAATATGGAAATATAAAAATTTAATTAATGAAAACAAGTTTAGACTTTGATTAACACACACATGCGCACAATCTCAGAAACAGATAATGCAAGTATTTTGATTTAACTATTTATAAGGCCATGGGAAGTATATTTACTACTAGCTTCACTCATTTTTATACTTATGATGTACGATAGACTAAATATAGATGCAATCATACATTAATTTTAGAAATAGCATATAGACGTCGTTTGTATTCTACTAAAACAAATGAGAAGAAAATACAAGATATGATATAGATTTATATAGCTTGAAATGTCTCACTATCTGTTTTCCTAATTTTTTTTTTAGGTGTAAAATTAAAATAAAAATTTTTTTAATACAGAATGTATCTAATTAATAATTTTGTAGATTTTAATATTTTCAAACTAAATTTTATAAATGTAATACGAAATAAAAAGAAATGAAGAACAAAATAACAGGGATCTTTGCATATCTCCCAGTGATTATAATGGGAAACATACTTCCCACCTAATAAAAATGGTGTTAAGAATCAATGAAAAAAAGTAATAAGCTAAATAAAATTTCTTTTGTAAATTAATCTCAATTCCAAAAATACTTTAACATAACATTACCAGAAAAAAGCTCTTATAAAGGATTAAATTGTCATTTGGCTATAATTCAGAGAAGGATTTTGGGTTAATGTTATAGAAGATACATGTTTTATATTTTTCTTGATATATTTTAAGGGTGAATACTGTTAAAGCCTTTTAAATCATAAAACCAAGATAAATAGTATTTTAGAGCTATTTTAGCCAATTAATTTTAATAAATTCAATTAATTAATATGCAATAATTTTTAACAAGAGTATGAGTGGCAAAGATAATTGCATTGAATCAAAGTATTACTTAATATTACATTAAATACTGAAGTTTTAGAGAATTTTTATAACGTTTTCAAACTAAATGAATTGCTATACTTAAAAGCAAAATTTTCACATCTTAAAACTTATTTAAGAAGTAAAAAGTTTTCTACTATCATAAAAGAGTAAAAAGTCATTTCCATAATATATGATTAATTTTTAATTACAAAGGAAACATTTATGACTGCTTCAATAATGGAGCATTTTTAAATTATAAAAAATAAGACAATTGCTCAGTAAAGTAGTTTGATATACTATTAAGGTAAATTATGATTAAAATTTTGCTGTAGAGTACTATAAAACATACACCTTGAATATTGATAAAGACAGTATTAATAAAAAGATCTATGCTTCTTCATAAAGATATTGTCTATTCTTTTTATTAAATATGCAAATTAAATTATACATAAGCAAATTTCAAGATTTTAATCACATTTTACATTAATGCATATGTAATAACTTGTCCGAAAGTGTTATATACTTAAATGTAAATAAAAAATGTTACCAATTTTCCTAACTAGTGAAAATCTTTTATGCAGTATCAAATTTGATTATCAACAAAGAACACATGATAAATCATTAATAAAATTTTTTATCACAAAGATAAAAATAAACACCCAAAAAATGTAATAACTTTCAGATTTAACACCATTTTTATTTTCAACATTTTTTTGGTAGCATATGTAAAATACGAGTTTTTTTATAGCCTTTCCATACTTCGAATTATATTACGTCTTATAAGTAAAACAACTAATTGGAAATAAACTGTTTCATTATTGCATGAATAGTATTTTATGTTTAATAAATGAAAGAAGTCATGCTTTAAAATTTTTATTTTAATCAACTTGATTAAATTTATTTACTTAATCAATTAAAAATGTTATGCTTTACTTTAAATTATGGTGAGCAATTAAAAAACTTTTTACTGTATAATGACACTCACTTCCAAAAGTTAAGCACGGAGAGGAAAATGTTAATTTCCAGAAGCCAATCAGAATTGAAGAGGATGCAAATCGCTGTAGATGGAAGTACAAAAATATCTTAGTTAACAGCCAATCACGCTTTCAAGTTAAGAAATATGCAAAAAGGACAGTCTTATAAGATACCAGCTTTATAAAGGGTTACAGAAGTTGATTGTAAGTGCTGAAAGAAGGTGTTTAAAACTTTCATACAAATTGCTTCCAAGACATATGTTTCTGTGACTTCCAGAAGATGAATGGAAAATTCTGAGCACTGGCGTGCTGTGGGGCGTATTGAAGCAGGACAGTCAACCTCAGATGTTGCTCTTTTCTTTGGTATTCATCATTCTGTAATTTCACGTTTATGAAAACAATTTCAAATCACACTTACAGTTGTCCGAAGACTCGAAGCGGGTTATCCAAGGGTTAAAAACCCTGCGGAAGATTGATATATTGTGATTTTAGCCAAGCGGAATTGTAAGGCGACCTCCACACGTGTGACATCTATAGTTACAGCATCCATTGATAAGGTGATATCTGCAGCTACTGTATGCTGAAGATTACATACGAGTGGACTGTATGCCCAGACACCTCGAGTTTATGTTTGTCTATCTGTACAATCAAGAATGGCACGATTAAAGTGGTGCCTGGAACATGTCAATTGGATTGTGACTGAGGCAATGTCATGTTTACTGATGAGTTGAGATTTGCTCTGGAGCCAGATGACAAGTGTATAAAAATACTGCATGAACAAAGAACACACAATTAGCCACAAAACATCACACATTCCGAGACGGAAGCATTATGGTGTGGGTAGGGATTTCAATAGGATACTGCACTGACCTGTACATCTTTAAATGGAGTTCTGTGAAGGCTGTCCGGTATCGAGATGAAGTCCTAGAACCCATTGTGAGATTGTAGGCTACAGCAGTTGGCTCTACTTTTGTTTTAATGGACGATAACATATGCCCCATAGAGCTGACATCATTGATAACTACCTGGAGAGTGAAGGGATTGCGCGTATGGCATGGCCAGCATATTCGCTCGAGCTTAATCCCATTGAAAATCTTTGAAATGCTCTTGGCCATGCTGTATCTTCATGTTTCCCACCTCCAGCCACTCTTATTGACCTCGAAACTGCTCTACAAGAATGGCTATTGCTTAACTCTGCAGTGGTTCACCACCTAATTGAAAACATGGTCACAAGGTGTAAATTTGTATACAGATGAGAGGGATTACATACCCTATTAATATTCTTTTTTCATTATATATATTTTTACTTTATACATAATTATGTTTAAATCTCCAGTATGTCTTTATCTGATAACTTATAGAAATTTAATATTGTTTTCATTTCTGCATATAAGTATTGATTTTATTTTATGCATAAATATATATGCTACTTTCCTGCTGAATTTTGTGTCAATTTAAGCAGTATTTGATGATTTTTTACACATTCTATATCTTCATGTTTAACTTTTGGAAGTGAGTGTATATCTAATCTCCAAGACCAAATAATAGCTATGAACAAAATAGATGGAAAAGCCTCTTCACTATTCATATAAAGACAAAAATGTAACTTGTAACCACCAAACTATTCTATTGTATTGTATTCAATAGTTGTATTGAAAGTACCCAACACATGTATGAAACTGGGAAAAAAAAATCACACAACTTACAATTGTAAATAGGTTTATCAAATTGTATTTAAACAAGTTAAAAATTTATACCAAAATATCATACAAAAATAGATTTTAATATGTTATACATATATTCCCTTAAGTGGAAAACATTGAGACACTAATTATATAACATAGAATTAAAGAACCTTTTTAAATTATTGAAGCTGAATGTACTTTTTAAAGCCATTTAAATGCTGTGTAATTATAAACTACTAAATATTCAACTTTTAGACACTTAAAAGGTGGTCTCTTTTTTACAGAAATGATATTAAAAATTTTTTGTTTTTATTATGATAAAGGTTTAATAAAAGTATTAAATAAAGGGTGCTATAATGTGCTATTTATAACATTTTTCTTATATATATATACACACACACAACAGTTTTTGACCAAATTAAATTTTCATCTTGAATTTCTCTTTTTTCAACTATTTTGTATCACAATACTTCATAAACTGCAAGAGAATAACATATAAAGATAAAAAAAATTTAGACAGAAAATTAAAAAAAAATTCTCAATTTAAACTTATAAAACATAAGAGTATTTCATTCAAGTTATGTATTATTCACGGTACATTAAGACATAGCAAAGCAGGGTTTTATAGTATAGCAGGGAGTAACTTATTGTTAAATGTTTATACATATTTCCTTAATAATCTAAATTAAATAAAGTATTCAATTTGGATATTTTCTTACCAATCAATATTAGCAGCATTTAAAGTTTCAGTTAACATTAATGCAGTAACTTCAGCTGGTTTCACTCCAAGAGACAATAAACTTTGAGCAGCTTCTATTGCAAAAGGGCATTCTCTGTACGGAAAGATAGCAAAAGATATCAAATTTATTTTTAAATGTTTTGTATAAAAACATGAAATAGGAATTAATTGCTTTCATTTTTTTTTCAATATTGTGGAGGAATATAGCTAATATTTAATGTTTTACATGAATTTTTTGGTAAAATATTTGTCATTTCAATGAAGTTGAACAGTTTCTTTAAACCACCTTTTCATGCTTTTCCATCCATTAAAAAAATAAGATCCAGTTAATATTTTATTTTGTATTGCATTTTTTACATATATATTTTTCCATTTATGCTTAGGAGCTGTTGTCATGAAATAAATATTAAAATGGTGCACATTATAGTACTAAAAAAGATCAAAATTGCTAAAATTGTATCAGTAATATAAAATAAAACTAAATAAAAGGGTTTACTACTTTAAATTATTAGTAATCAAATTAAGTGGTACAATAGACTGTATAGAGGGGGAGGGGCAAGCACTATAGTGCTCATATCTGTTTTCTTGACTAAGGGCCCTGGGGTACAAAGCACTTGCACTAATGATATGGTCACCCTAATGCATAATTCCCATAATGTTTAGTGTCCAAGAATGCTCGATACTTAGTTTTATTGACCCACAGAAGGGAAGAAAGACTAAATCGATCTTGCCTACCTGAGGATTGAATCTTGGGCTTGTACTTGGGAGTGCGAAGCACTATGCCACTAAACTTTTTTTTTAAATTATTTGGTTTTGGCAATTTTAAATTTTAATTTAAAAAAAAAATCATGAATTTGCCAAACAAAACAAGCCAAATACAACACTATTCTAATGCTTAAATTATTTCTTATTCACTTAATTCTTGAGATTAAATGAGAAAATTAGATAAAACTAAAGTTTCTAAAATCTGGAAATAAATGTTAATAAAACAAAATATCATACAATTTAATCTATGAAAGATTTATAATGATTTTGTAGAAATGCTAATAGATCTTTATCACATTTGTATGATGATTACTTAAATCAATAAGGTAAAGTTATCTTGTTAAGAAAGGTATTTTGTTGTTGAAAGATGGCTGATTCTATATTGATCCAACCAAATATTTATCACATTCCTCAATGGTGGCTAGAATATGTAAAACACATTATTGCTCTACTGTCCTTTAAAGCAAAATGATATCCCTGGAAGTGATAAGCCAAGTCTGGTTGTCTTTTGATTCTAAAGAACAAAAAATCACTTATTTTCGGGGCAACAAGGGTATGAACATTGGGCATCTCATTGTGTAAGTTGATATTAATTATGACTATTATCTAAAAAAATGAAATATTTATTTTAGCCCTATATTAAGAAACTTTAATCAATATAGGATATTAAAATAAATTACCTGCTATGGCCAAATGATATAAAACTTATCCTCAAATTTTAAGACATAAGCAATAATGATTAAAAAAAAAAGTTCTTCATTGTTAACATAATATAATTAAAAAAGCAAATATAGAACTAAATTGCCAAAGAAAAGAAAATGTAAAAAACCACAAATGTTCTTGATATGATTGCCTCAATAGCATCTTTAAAATTTTTTAACTTTATAGAATAATAAAATTTAAAAATTTCATTAATAACTTAAATTATATAAATATTAAAAATTAAATTCCAATTATGATTTAAAATAAAAATTTTTTTAATGAAATTGCATGATGACAATAGATGTAATTTTTCATTAGTATTAAATCCAGTATTTCAAAAGTATAGTTTCTTTGTGATATTCAGATACACAAACACATATAATCTATCAAATCAAAAAAATAATTCTCTTTCTTACTTTCATGATTAAAAGTGAATTTTTTTGTAATATTTTCATATTTATAACAATTTAAGTATAAGATCAATGTTGTCAAGTTATTGAAAAACAAATATTATGTGTATAAAAACAATTTAAAACCCAACTTCTTATGAAAAACCTAACACTAGTTTTTCTTAAACACTGAACACACTTAAACACTAACACTGAAAAACCTAACACTAGTTTTTCTTTTTATAAGGTACTTTGAGCCTCTAAAAAAATCTCATCACAATTTTAAAATAAAATCAGGTAAGTTAGTAGTTAGGTAAGGTAGCAAGATATTAGAGGAAAATATAAAACTAACTAGTTTTATATTTAGTTTGATGTTCATCATTAAAATGCAATTAACTTAGTTTTTTATAATCATTTTCTTAAAATAATTATATTGTTCAGATTAGATAATGCATTTCCCATATACATTAAAATAGCATTTTTTATTGCATAACTCATAAAAATATTAAAAAGTTTACAAAATAATAAATCAATTTTTATTAACTTACTTTAGAACTTCTTTATAACCATTAATAGCAGGTCTTTCAGTGCCATTCTGATGATGCAGTTTGGCTAAAGCCATATGAACACAGGGAGTTCTTTGTTTAGCTGTTATACTCTCTAGCTTAATAAATTATTAAAAATGTAAATTTTGTTTTTCTTAACAATAAAGTGTAATACAAAACACACAGTTTTATACTTACTATAGCTATTGCTTGTGAGTCTTGCTTTAAATTGACAAGACATAAATGTGTTTTGTATTTAACATCTACTTCTGAAGTCACATCCTGAAAATTAAAGTTATTTTAATAAATAAAGCTAAAAATACACTTGTAATAATTACTCACATAGCAATTTTTAAAAAATTCTTATGTAATTTAATGGTTTTTGATATTTTTATGTAACAACTCATCCTGGGAAATTTTAATGACTACTTACTCCTTGAGTAAATGGTTGTAGTTTGGCTTTAGTTTTTGCTAGTGACTTCTTTAGTTGCAAAGCCTTCTTAAACATAGCCTAAAATCATATTATAAAAGATATTTAAGCAATTAACTATGTAATTGAATAAACATTTTACACAATATACTTTTTTAAATAAATGTTAGATACATAAAATGATAATCTTGAGACTTAAATAAGGTAATCTGTACTTCAAATATTATTAAATCTAAAGTACAAGCTTATAGTAAATATCCAACTTAAAAGAAATTAACATAATATTCATTTTTAAAATAAATTTTGTCAATTACAGATAAAAGCAATGAAGTGGAGACACTATATAATACAGAAATATTGAATACTAATAACTTATATGCAGGGGAAAAAAATCAGGAAAATGAATATATATTGAATTTTATTTCAGGGAGAACTGACATAATTTAAAACTTATTCTTAGGCTGTCCAAAATTTGCTAATTTCATTACAAATTGAATTAATTCAAAATTTGTTTCATTTTATTTTTAAATTTTGAGTAAAAACTTTATGATTACATTCTGAATATGGTAAAACTGTGTAGTGATAGAAAATAATAAAAGTCTGTTCACAAAAGAGAAAAACATTAGAACTCAATTATTAAATGGAAATACTAAAGATTTGAATTTCTTGGAGAAATAATTAGATCATTCTATAACAAATGAAGCCAGTCAAACTTGAAATATTTGAAAATCATTTACATTAACTATACTTTTTTCTATTTGAGTATACATAATTAAAATGTTTTAGCTAATTTTTAAAGTTCTGAAATAACATCAATTTCAGGTTAAATATACAATGAGAATGGTTTGAAACCAGTGAAACAAAGACTACCAATTAAAAACAATACCTCAGCTTTACGGTACTCTTTGAGATTGAGAAGAGATTCCCCATAGTATACATATGTCTGGTATTTTGTTGAAAAAGTCAGCAAATCAGGACTATTTTCAGCTATTGTAAGGAGCAAGCTAGCCTATAATTAAAAAATAAAATTATGACCATAATATTTATAACACACATGAGGTAATATAATGGAAACATAATTGAATAATTTTGTTTTATTTATTCTCTACAATACATTATCTAAAAAATAAATTTGCACAAAAATGTAAAGATATTTCAATTGAGCAAAAACTTACAATGTTTATGATAAAAAGAAAAAATTACATCCAATGTAGAACTTGACTTAGTTTTCCTCAGAAACACATTCCAAATTTCAAATTAGGAAACATGAGTTTAAAGTTAAGTATTAAAAAATTCTTTTAGTGTGATGTTGGTTTTTTTATTCACTAAATGATAAACTGAATTTAACATATCCTTTATTTGGGGAAAAAATAAAATAAACAACAATGTTCTAAAACAACACACTTTTAAAAGAAAATAAACTACATTTCATTTTTCTCAAAATACTAACTTTATATTCAGATAGAGTAAATGAGATTGAAGTTTATATATTTGTTTTCCTATTTATGCTCTTAAGCAAAAATTACAATAAATTTTTAAATTTGCATTAATCATTTTAGCAATTTCTGCATTTTGAAGTCACAGAAAAAAAGAATTCTTTTCTACGATACCCCTGCTTATGATCCTAAAGAAATAACATGTTTGTTAAAGATAAGTGAATGCAATACAATGTAAATAGAATTTTATAGGATCTATAAATTTTATTTTAAATTAAATATATTCCAATAGTTTTTTTTATGCAAAAATTGACAAGGAGTGATAAACAAAACCAAAACTAGGTGGTGCAAAATATGCTTAGTGATAATTTTGTCAGTTAAAAGGAGCATTATGGTCACAAATTATCAAGGGCATGAAACAGCGAAATATAACAAAATTTAATTTTGTTTCAAAGGTGTACTATTACATTATACCTATGTAATTGATTATCAATGTAATTGCTAGCAATTTCCACTAGAAGTAAAAATTGCCATTTAAATAATTTTTGTTAATAAGTGATAATTACTTAGCTTATAAAATATAAATATAAAATGTTTATTACTTTTTAGCAGTTTCTAAAAATGCAAACATTTTTAAACAATACACAAATCAAATGTAATATTTATAACAATAACTTATGATTTTCTCCTTCCAATTAGCCTATGGGGATATAATGGAAGAGTAGTGGAAAAAGGGTACTTACGTATTATCACAACCATATTGGCGGCATTATATAAGACTGGGCTAATTCTAAAAATGGAATACGCTGACAGGACATGGAGCGCGTAGTTGAAAAGTATAATGTGATAGAAACAGCATGAAAGAAAATAATATATGAAGAAAAATAATAAGTAATTTTTATTTGTATAACTCTTATACCTTTATTTAACGATGTATCCATTACATTTTGGTGGAAAATATTACAAATTGGTTTTTAGAATAGAATTAAAACAATTTTTTTTATATTTTCCTTGATCTTGTCACGATATAAATTCTGCCAAGTAACACTCAAGATGATGTCTTACTGTACCCTGATGTCTCGTTTCTCCATTTCGCAGAACCACACATTCTTTCGATTGTTTGGGTATGCGCACCCGTTTCGAGCTTGACAAAATTATATTTGTGTTTTACTCTTGAATAATTAAATCCAGTGATTTATTTTCTTTCACATGTGGCAAACACAAATCTCCCTTATATAATTATTCCAGTCTATGACTGTTTTATCAGTCTTAAGTTTTTCGTCACAAAATTTGACTGTTGTTAATTTTTTGCACCAACAATACATAAATCTTACTGCTGTTAATAATGGCAACCTCAAACCAATTACCACTTCTTATTCCAGCGTGTTGATTACAGGTTGCACTTCCAAAAAATCTGTTCCAAAATAAAGCCTTATCGGGTGAGAGGTGGCAAATTTCCTAACGTCTGGTCAAATTTCATATTTCTTTAAAAGTGTAACGGCATCTTTTTCGGTAAAATCCCAGATTCGCATTTTAATATTCTACCCTGCCATTTTCAAAAAACAGTTAGGCTGAGAAAGTTGGCAAGTAGGAAATTTGAAAAAAAAGCACATGGTTGCCAATTCAGCGCCTTTGATGCGTGTGACATTAGGGTTGCCAATTTGGCAAGTTATTTCGGAGGTTGGCATGGTTGCAATAACGTAAGTACCGAAAAAAGTAAATTAAAAATTCAATTTATAAGTAAATTATATGCTACTGTTGTTTTAACCAAGAATATAAATTTTCACACATCTTGTATTAGCAATTATTGATTCTCCCAATCACTTATTTTTAATAAAATTTTAAAACAGGTATTTCTTTAAAAGTTTATATCTTTTTAAAAATAGTTGCCAATCAGAGAAAATAAAAAAATTTAACGGTTACACTGAGTATTACGGTCTCAGCTCGCGAAGCGGGAAAAGTCTTCATAATCTCAGCGAAAAGTCACCAAATCTTGTAAAATTCGATGATTTTTCCTCGCCAAAACATTATTAAAAACAATTAGTTGACAAACGTGTCACCAAATACAGCGTCACCGCCGCACATTTTTCTACTTAATTACCTTTAATTTTAATTCTGAAATATTTTTAAGTAGAATCTTTAATCAATTCTTATTACGATTAGTGTTAGGTGGAGGAAGTGGGAATCCTCAATTTCTTATGCCAATTAGCAGCCATTCTGGGTTGCTAATCAATTTCCAATACCCCTGTCTCTTCCACTTGGCGAAAAACTTTTCGCCAAACTCGCCAAGGTGAGACTAATATTCAGTTTTACCAATTTGACAATAACTTTTATAGCATACATAGAAAACATTTTTAATAATAAAAATGATTTATTTCCTAGCCAATATGGTTTCTGAATTTTTCAAATTATTTAATAAATATCATAGGTAAACCACAATTTCAAACTGTCAAAATTATAAAATAGATTTACTCCAATATAATAGAAAATTCTAATCCGAGGCTGCTATTCTCAAGTTAATCAAAATAAAATATTATAAAAAATATACATAAATATATGAATATTTTATAATCATAAAAGCATAAATAATCAGAATTTTTTATAATGACTTCATAATTTATTACATTTTGAAATATGTATTCTTATAAATTGTAAAAAAATTAATTTTCTAACATTTTCTCATGAAGCTTAACAATGAAAATTATATAAAACAACAGAATAATTTTGGTTTGTAAAAAGGTTAAAATCGCATCACAAGTGATAGAAAAAAAGATTGGCTTAATCCTAGTATATGCAACATAGTGGATTTGGTGAGAGTGGCACTATTTAGGAAGGTGATAGTTTGCAACCTGGGCTTCAATCCAACAAGTTGATATGGTAATGAAATGCACTAACAGCCATTGAATCAGAATGGATTTAGTTTGCAATTTCAATGCCTTTGAATCTTATGCTGAGTATCAACTTTTCCAAGTTTATACTTAAATAGAGTGTGTGAAATTTTGATTTCACCACATTTTAAAAATTAATTAAAAAAAACTAACCTTATGTTACAACAGCTCAAGTCAACTAGATATCATAATTTTGTACAGTTCTTTTAATTTATACATTTAAAATAGTTTTTTTTTTTTTAATTTAGAGTATTTGGAAGTTGACTAGGCACTATAGTTGACTGTACTTTTACCTTGTGTTATTGCATTTAATTTGCTATTTTTAGCCCTTGGCGAGCTGTGATCGTAATATTCACTTCTGACAAACATTTAACACCAGCTTAAAAGTAATCGAAGAATGGCATTAGATATAGTTAAGAGATAATTTTGGTGACGTTTCAGTTGCAGGGATCGTGAAAATTAAGTAGCTCTATTAGTACTACACATACCCTCAACTAAAACATTTAAAAAATTCACTTTTCAACAGAAACTAAAATACAGTTCTCCCATTACAAAGAAAATATTTTTTTAAAAATTATGAGGCAGCAAATATTTACACGCCAATAACAAACATAAAATAATGTTAATTACTAAAAAAAGCGGTAGCCTGTAGATGCTTCAAATATTGAATACAAATTTATTTTGCTATATTTGAAGCATCTATAGGCTACCACTTTTTTAGTAATTAATTTGAAATATTAAAACTTATGTTTGAATTATCACATTAATAAACAAGTATTAAATATTTTTCAGAGCTTATGTGTTATTTTAAATAAATATAATTGTCTTACCAAGGAAGACACATTACTATACAATCCTTGTTCATGTAAGAGTTTCAACTGATCAAATAAAGACATTTTTGAAGTCAACGCTGGATTTAATTTTGAAATCACATGGAAAATATTTTTATTTCGCTATAAATTTCGGATGTTCAAGCAAAAACAGAAACCAATATCCGTAGCCTACGGTAGAATACATTAAACTGTCGCGGCTTGTTTCTACAAACTCACTTCTGACATCACAACGAATAATTTAATTTAAGTTTCCAGATTCATGGAACTAATAAATTATGTTCGGTAAGTAAAATATTTATAATGATTAAATAGCTGATAATACAAAAACAATGCAATCAAAACAAGAATTTTGGAGTAACAAAAATTTTAATTAGCTTTTATATAAATCACTGTCAGTTATATGCAAATACATTTTTGATTGAAAAATTAAAAATTTTTAATAAAAAAATTGAAAATGAAATTTAACTTTGTGATAGAATAATTTAACTATGACCACATTCACCGGTACTGCAAAATTGCTAATAAATTTAAATAAAAATAATAATAAATTTTTAGTGTTGTGTTTAGTTTTCTAGCTTTTCTGTTATTCATTACAAAATGTCATCATCTGAAGTGGAAGAGTCGTGTGAAAATGCTCGGAAAAAAATTAAATTGTCCGTTGAAGAGGATTTTGTTTCATCAGATCCAGTTGCCGAAGATTTAAGCGCCTACACTCGTATAAATTCTTTCGCGGACTTTAAATTGAGGCATATATTATCTGACAACAAAGACTCAAAATCGATTTTTGTTGAAGGAATATTTGAACCAACACCAGATCCAGCTATTATTCTACTAGAAAAGTCCACTTTTGATAAAAATTCAATTGAAAAACTCTTAAATACAGCTGATCTTGCTTTGAACTTAAAATCAAATACTAACGCAGAGGCTAATGTCGTTGATTATGCTTGTTTCCCTAAAGTCGAGCAAGGAGGTATATATATCTTTAAAAATATTATAAAAAATAATTTAGACATCAGATTTTAAGTAATTGAAAAGCAGTTGTATGATAGTTATAAATATATATAATGCAAAAATTTCGTTGAAAGATTTTGCACAATTTAGTAAATGCGGATGTTTTTTCTACATATTTATTTGTATATTTTACAATAATTATACAATTAATTATCCATAGTTATACGTCAATTCAATTTTATTAGTCTTTTTGATAAAAATCATTATATTAAGTTTAGTAAACCATATTCTATTTCAACCATGTATATGCATTATTTGGTGTGAGTAAATCGGGTACCCCTTGATTTTCGGCTCCAAGATGTAATTAACAACATGGCCGCTACACGAAAACTGGGCTAAGATAAATTAAATTTTTTTCTAAACCAAGAAATACCCGATTCTACACTGAACCCATAAAATAATTGAAGAGTGTCAAATTTATCTTAAGAAAATTAATTAAAAATGCTTTTAGTAATGATTTGTTTCTTTGAATTTTATTGTTAATATTTTTTTAATATAAATCTATCAACTATAAGGTTCTGATGTTATTTCCAATATTCCCCACATTAAAAAACTCTCTACAGAGAAAGTGAGTTAAAGTGAGTATTATAGTTACAGTTCACCAAGAGCAAAAACTAGCCAAATGTGCTAAAATTTGGTAATTTTTTTCCCCAGTCGACAAATTTACCGAAAGCAGTTAATTGCCAAATGTAAGTTGATATTGGCGTAATATGTTAATGGAATCAATTTATCACTACATGATTCTTCATTGCTTGGCATGTGATAAATTTCAAGTGGATATTGCTTACATTACATATTTTTGTATATTCTCATTTGAATTTTGTAGTTATTTTTATCTACTAACTTGATAGTTGTTTTAAAAACAATTTTTAGAAACACAATAATAAATAAACTATTAAATGCATCTGTAGTTTTCAAACATATTTACCAATTCTCAAATTTCTTATTTTATTTATTTTTAAGGAGTTATCAAATGTCATTTAAACTAGTTAAATTTGTTTTTTATAAATTTGGTTCATAATTTTTGTCATGTTATTTCCTATCCTGTTGCATATTAACTTTTGTTTTAAAATATTCTCAAAAATAAAATAAGCTATAAAATAATTTGAATATGATTACTACATCCTTACACGTCATTAGGGCTTGTCATTTAAAAGTGTTGCCATCTTAATCATGATCTGTTACAAAGAACCTATTTAGGTATATTAGGTTGCTTACCAAACTGCAATACCTGTGTCATCATCAGCTTGGTGGAAAAATAATCACTAAATATTGCTACTCTGATTATAATGTTCACTCAAAGAAGTATTCACAGATAAAAATCCAGAGAAGTATACAGTGCACCCAAAAAAAAAAAAAATTGAAATTCTTTAGAACAAATGTAAAATTAATCCTACATATTTGTGTGATTGTAATAACTATAATAAATGCTTGTTTTTATAAACATTTTATTTTGAAACTTTCCCGATTTTATGAATTCGTGAGTGGTTTTTATCATGATCTCATAGACCAATAATAATTTTTATTCTCATTATTTAAAAAATATTTTTTTGTGAATTCATTTTCATATTCCTTTTGCTAGCTTTTATTTTTGAATTTTTTAAATATTATCGTTGAAATATTTGGATTGATTTTTTTATTAGATAATCATAAATTCTTTGTATAATGAACTTTTCAGCCAGTATGGAAATCTTGGATTTTTTCAAGCAATTCATGTGAAATATGTCCCAATTAATCTAACTCCTAGCCTATATATCAGTATAATCAATAGGTAAAATTATAAGATTTCCAAATGCAAAGTTCAAAACTCTAAATGCAGAATGTCTAAAAAGCAATAGGTGAAATCCTATGAGCCAGTACGGTTTTGGCGTGATTTCAATTTTTCCTTCTAAGCAATACAGTTAACTTGCCAACTTAAATTGCATCACCTCACTGAAAATATAGTTTTCATAATCCTGATCACACTCAAACATGAAGTTTAAGCACTGTAATCTTGCACTACTGTAGTGTTCAAATATTTCATTATATTGTTGTTAGTTATGACTTTGACAAGCCAAGTTCGCTTGCAGATGGCTAAATATTTCTTTATAATTTTTATAGAAATTTAATTTGATACTAATTTCACATAGATTAGTAAATTCAAAGCAAACATAAATTAAATATCATGCTGTCTATAATGGAGACCACTAAGCAAAAAATTAAATCAATGATATACATTTTTATGAAAACCCAGATTTTAATCAACCGGGCACTGGTGCCTACCTTAAAAAAACTCAGTGTAAATGTAATCTCCCTGGGGACAACTTGGAAATAAAGCTAAATCACCAAAGGGAGAAATATATTTGTATGAAAACTTATATTTTAACTAACCCGTCAGTGATGCTTAAACTTGAGTGAAAATACCATCTTGTACTGGAAAGAACAGAGCAATACAGTTTAACTATAGTAATGTAAGTAACGTATATTTTTATAAAAAAAATCTAGGGTTTCTAATTACTTTATTATAAAACACACATTTTAATGAAAACTTGGTTTTAAGCTTTGCAGTTAATGGTAAACCTAAATGCATATCAAATATTCCCGTACAATGCTCAATAAATTACATAAATTATTACACAATTTTAGTTCAATAACACGTAAAATAAAAGTATTCACCGAAACACTTGCAAAATAATTTTAAAATACCATTCAATTTATCACTATCCGTACATTTTTATTCCAACACATTGGTAATAAAAGTTTTATTTTTTAATTTGATACACTTTCAAAACTATTACAACTATTTAAGTTTGAAGTGCAAATGATAAAAGCTTCACAAGTTACTAAAACTCCAACAAATTTTTGTATATGCTCACATTAAGTTACATCCTAAAATCACAAGAATACTTTCCATTGTAATAAACCACAGTTCCACACATTTATCACTGTACAGGCTTCTTGGATTTAGTCAAGCAATAACTCGCCAAATCAACAACAGGTCGCTGTAAAATTACCTGACAGTTTCCAAAATTCTGATCATAATCAATCTCTAATATCGCAGTGTTGCACTATTTTCAGTTTCAAATATCGAAATTTTGAATAAACATGGTTGTTTAAATAAGCTTTGACAATAAATTAATTTATAAAATGTAAATGTATTTTTAGTTGTTTCTAAAAATGTAAACCTTTTTAAACAATATGCGATGCATATAAATGGAATAGTTATGACCGTAATTTACAATTTGTTTTCTTTCCTATTATCAATTTAATACAGGCCATAAAAATTAGACTTTCAGATTACCCCATACTAACACTATACTAATGTTTAAATAAATGTTACATTATCCCTTACTAAATAAATGCAAATACCAATATGTGAAATATTTATAATTAGAGTACTTTATGTGTAACATAAAATAATAGATTTTTTTTTATCCTACGCCAGACCTTGGCATGACTGCAATTAGTCTGAGATGGTGTAGCCTAATAGAGTTCTAATAGACAAACAAAGTGAGAAAATTTTTTAGCAGAATTGACTGGTGCTATGTCACTAAGTCCAGAACAAGTGATCTCCAGGCATATAAAATACTACATGCAACCACAGTATTAAAATACATATAAAATTATTTACACAATCATTGTTCACAGAATCATCGTCAACAACATGCCACAAAGTTCCCAAAATGATAACGTGTTTATATATAATCCATGAAGAAAATAATAATTCAAAATGATGAAAATAACATTGAAGTTAATTTATTTTATAAACTTTCAAAATAAACTTTATTTGAGAAACTTTAAACAAAATATTTAATGCAAACTATAAAAACTTAACTTTCAAAAAAATTTCAAAACATAAACATTACATCAATCACTTCAAATACTTAACAAATTTCTAATCAAATGCTCTAAAGATTACTAGAAGATTAAACAAATTTTGCATTGGTACACCATCATGTTTCGTCATAACACAAAATTTATGTCATGGAAACACATTTTAATGCATTAAGCTCATTTGGCACATTCTATCGACCACACAGACTAAATATTACTAAGATTAAAAAAAATTAAATTTTAACATTTTTTCTATAACTAAAATGATATTCAAGTGGGAATTTGTATTAAGCTTAACAACTTCTATATAATTCCAGTTTTTCTCATTGTAATTTTTTTCTTTGGGCTAACCTAATTAGTAATTTTTTCATTGGTCATTGGTTTACTTTAAGTACTTTTCCCTTGTTCACAAGAGTTGAAGGTTGTTCTATATTTATATTTTGTTAAAAATCTTAACATGTTTTAATTTCTTCACCCATGAGGGAAAATCTTTAGTGTTTCCCAATTCTGCTATTGAAATTTTTGCAATTTGATGAAATCGCTGTATATAAACTTTTTGATTTGTAATTATTTTGTTTGCAATTATCTATAAAATAGCTTTATACATATTTTCCTTTCAGATATGGTTGCTACAGTAATCTGTCCCTCAACACCAAAACATTCAGAAAAATACAGATATCAACCTATGTTTGTTGTTAATGAAACACCTGAAGCATATAAAGCCATTGTCCTGCCTCATATTGAATCACAGAAATTTTCATTACAAGTTAGTATGCTTAATTTATCATAAAAGAAAGTTATTCAGGAGAAAATATTTTATTATGGATTTTAATATGGTTAAGCTAAAAGCATAAAAATCAGTTAAAATATTATCAAGATTCAAACATGTAGAAATTGTATCCCCAGATAAAGTGAGCAAAACAAAGCAATGTATATTATGATCTGCCTGACTTAGACTCTTTGAATTTTAATTTCAGCTAATTTAATTCAGGGATGTAAAGAATTTAATTTTTAACATTTCACATGATCACATTTTGCACTTATTATTTTTTATTGATTAAGATGAAACTTAAAATGTTCTTTTCTCATATAATTTAAATTATTATTATTTTAGTATTCTTATAACACAATACGAGTAATTTGCATGCAAGCTTCTTAAAGTCAGTAAATATAAAACTATTTTTAACATTTCTGAAATATATTTTTCAGTTATCATTTTTATGACTGATATATCTACTATAGGACCTCAGCCTAGATTTTGCTAAGGTTGTCTTTCACAATTAATCTCAGTGAGCATTTATCCCTATTTTTGCTTTTTCTTAATGTTATTAGTATTTTTAATATTGTACCGAGCTCCACGGGTTCGTGTCGATTGAGAGTTGAATAAAGCAACCACTTAATGAACACAAGACTTTTATTCGTAAAAATCTTCACTAGATAAACGAAATTCCCGCTGTAACAATCACAATTATACAGCTACAATTCGTCAGATACAATAAGAAACAGCTTCCAATCACAGGTCTCAAATACCTCAGACAGAGAACAACTAGCAGTCACAACTAATCGTCTTCACTCACTGACTGTCTTCACAAAACTCTACTACTATTCCATGTCGGGCTGCGGTATTTATACCTGACTTGGCGGAGAAATCTACCAATTTCGCCAAGGCTCTGGAAGCTTCTAGGCTATCTCGAAAAATATTGGTCCTAGAGCTTAGGTGATGGATGTTTCCAGAAGTATCGATTTCTCGCCAAGTCGCCAAAAATCTCGCCAACCGTCGCCAAGTCGCCAAGAATCTCGCCAACTGTCGCCAAGTCGCCAAATCATTAGGAAATCCGCTTTTAAACTACAACACGTCTAAATACCGCAATTTTTGCCCAAAATGTGAGAATTTCTGATCTGTCTGAGATATTTTAAGACAAATATAATCATTATTTACAAATTTGTAACATTGCCCCCTCTCAAGGACTGCACGTCCCGGGCAGTACAATCCCCTGATAGGAGGCTAAATTTAATATAAAAGAATTTACATTTCAAGAGGATACAGAGCACATTACATACACTAAAAATACAAGAAAATAGAAAAGATTAAAATTATCTATACTATTTACAAACAGACCATGGTCTACTGATTTTTACTCTACATTACGATAAGGAGCTAATCTATCATAATGTACTACCTTTGGTTTTGAAGCAGATGATTTTCTTATACGAACCACGACGTCGTTCAGTCTTTTTAGGACTGTGTAGGGACCTTCCCAGTTGGCTTGCAACTTTGGAGAAAGTCCTTTACGTCGAATCGGGTTCCACAACCAAACTTTGTCACCTTCTTGGAATTCATGTCCCGTCGCTCTTGTGTCATACCTTGTCTTCATTCTTTCGGTCGTCAGGTTGATTCGGTCTCGAGCGAAGTTATGGACATCTTCAAGACGTGCCTGAAGGTCTCGAAGGTATTCCTCTGGCGATGAAGATGTATCCGGTGGACGACCAAACTGAAGATCACAAGGGAGACGAAGTTCGCGACCAAAGAGCATCTGTGAAGGAGTATATCCGGTAGTCTCATGGACAGCACTGCGATATGCAAGCAGAAACAGCGGTAGCTTCAAATCCCAATCTTGCTGATTTCTGGAAACCATAAGGGAGAGGTTATTCAAGATGGTTCTGTTAAACCTCTCTACCATGCCATCCGATTGTGGGTGTAGTGGTGTGGTCTGCGTCTTGTCTATTCCGAGAATTTGACACATTCCTTTAAACACAACAGAGGTGAAATTTGTCCCTTGATCAGAATGAATTTGTAAGGGTGTGCCGAATCTGGAAACCCATTGTTGCACTAGAACCTCGGCTACTGTAGTCGCCTCTTGATCGGGGATTGCAAACGCTTCAGGCCACTTAGTAAAGTAGTCCATGACAACTAGTATGTATTTGTTGCCATTTGAGGATCGTGGTAAAGGACCCAAAATGTCCAATGCTATCCTCTCAAAAGGTGCTCCTACGTTGTACCGCTGCAATCTTCCTCGGCTACGTTTCTTCGGTCCTTTACGTGCCGCACAGTCATCACAAGATTGACACCATTTTTCTACATCTTGTCTAGTTTTGCTCCAATAGAAGCGTTCTCGAACCTTCTGTAGAGTTTTCATTACTCCAAAGTGGCCTCCAGTTGAGCTACTATGCAATTCTTTCAAAACATCTGAAATTCTTGATTTTGGAAGAACAAGCTGCCATTTGAAATTACGTCCATCATCGGACTCCCATTTCCTGTATAAGACACCATTTCTTATATGGAGTGAGTCCCAAAGAGCCCAATATTGCTTAGTAGCAGGACTGTAGGTGGAGATATCCTGCCAACTTGGTCTCATACTAGAAGATTCTTTCAATTCAAGAATTGGATTTATATCTGGGTCTTCTTTTTGGGCTTCCCTAAGTCCTTCATCACTCCATGGGTCTGGTTTTGATGGAGATGAAACAGTAACTTGGCGTACCGAAGTATTTATCAGCTGATAGTTCTTCTCTACTCTAGAACAGTATCGGCAGCTTTCATTACACGGCTTCCTTGATAGTGCATCAGCATTTCCATGAAGAGTTCCTTTGCGATGACGTATTTCAAAGTCAAACTCCTGGAGTCGTTGAATCCATCTGGCTACCTGTCCTTCTGGATTTTTAAAATTTAAAAGCCAGGTTAAGGATGCGTGATCGGTCCGGAGCAAGAACTTTCTTCCATAGAGATAATGGTGGAAATGTTCTATGGCTTTGACGATTGCCAGCAATTCCTTCCTGGTTGTACAATAATTCCGCTCTGGTTTCGAAAGACATTTACTCCAATAAGCAATGACATATTCTTTATCATCAATTTCTTGCGACAAAACAGCTCCGATATTTTCGTTGCTGGCATCCGTATCTAAAATGAATAATTTTTCGGGCTGGGGATATGCAAGAACGGGCGAAGATGTCAACGCCTCCTTCAGTTGTTTAAAAGCTTTCTCACATTCATCTGTCCATAGAAATCTCTGTTTAACTTCTGTCAACTTGTGAAGAGGTCTGGCAATACTTGAAAAACCCTTAACAAATTTCCTGTAATATGTGCATAGTCCAAGAAAACTTCTTAATTGGTGGACATCTTTTGGACGACTCCAGTCCTTAACTGCGGAGATCTTTTCAGGATCTGTTCTTACACCTTCAGCAGAGATAATGTGTCCCAGATAGCTTACTTCACGTCGGAATAAATTACATTTGCAAGGATTCAGCTTCAGGTTGGCCATTTTTAATTTTTCCAGCACCTTTCGGATGTTTCTTAAATGGTCTTCGAATGTGCGCCCTACAATAATGATATCGTCCAAATATACCAAACAGGCTTCGTAGGAAAGTCCTCGTAATACTGTCTCCATCAGGCGCTCAAACGTTGCAGGTGCATTGCAAAGCCCAAATGGCATAACCTTGAACTGCCAAAGTCCTTGTCCTGTGGTGAATGCAGTCTTTTCTCGATCCTCAGGATGTATCTCTACTTGCCAATAACCACTCTTGAGATCCAAAGTCGAAAACCATTGTTTTCCGGATAAAGCATCAAGTGTATCGTCAATCCTAGGAAGAGGGTAACTATCTTTTTTAGTGATGTTGTTTAACCGACGATAGTCAACGCAGAATCGGGTAGAACCATCTTTCTTCCGAACTAAAACAATAGGCGAAGCCCAAGGACTCTCTGATGGCTCAATAATGTCATTCTGCTGCATTTCCATCAGAAGATTATCCACCTCTTCCTGCTTAGCGAATGGCAATCTTCTCGGATGTTGTTTAATGGGTGGATGATTTCCTGTATTGATTCGGTGCTGCGTCAATTTGGTTCGCCCAACATCATCTGATTTCTTGGAAAAGAGATCTCCGAATTCTAATAATAAATTTCTTGCAGCATTCCTCTGTTTATCATCTAACTCTGCTCTCTGAAGGAGTTCATTAATTAGAGTGTCAGGAGGCTCGGATAGTGTGGCTTGACAATTTCGGTTAATACAGGTCACTGGAGTGCAAGTCGCTAGCACTTCTCCTTCTTTTATAAGTTTTACCTTATTACTTAGATTAGCAACTCTTACCGGGATTACATTTCGTGAAAGATCGACGAGTGAAGAAGCCACTAGTACTCCTTTAACGCTATTGTCGGAATCCGGATATTCAGTCAATCCATAATGAAAATTATTATCTTCTGAAAGAGCTCCGCAAACTATTGTCTCAGTTCTTGGTGGTAATGTTGTTTCACTCTTCGCAGTTATATGATGGACTGTTTTAATATCTGAATATTTCTTCTTAAAAATCGCTATGTCTTCAGAACATGAGTGTAGTTCATTATTTTTAAAATCTAACTTGAAATGGTTTTCTTTGAGAAAGTCCAATCCGAGAATAAATTCGTCATTTATATCAGCGACATATGCCATATGATGGTACACGGCATTACCAAATGCAATGTTTAGATTTACTTTTCCATGCACTTTAATCTTGTCACCTGTCACAGTTTGGAGGGTAATGCAGGGCGGCGTCCAGATGAGTTTGTCACCAAGTTTGCGAGCCAAATCTGTCCTAATGATAGTTACGTTGGCTCCAGTATCGATTATCATCCTGCAGGGAACTTCGTTGACATGTCCCATAACAAAAAGTCCGTTGTCGCCGCCACTTACGGAAGAAATGTGAAACAATTTGAAATGGGGCTTCTGACTCTCTGGACATCTCCGCCCCGCGAGATGGCCACATATTAGTTTCCCTGTTGTGGTGGAAGATCATTTCCACCCTCTTTTTGTTTCGGGCAGTCTCTATGGACGTGTCCGACTGCACCGCAAGTCCAACATTGAATCTTCATGTTTCTGCCACCTTTACTCATTTCTAAGCTACGGACTTTTCGCCGCAGATCTTCAATTTGCTTTCTTAAATTACAGTCCGTATCAGTAGCAGAGACGGCTCTGATTGAGTGCCGGTCTTTACGCGCGGCCTGCTGGGCAGCCTCTATCTTATGTGCGTATACTAGGGCAGATCCGATATCCTTGACATCGGCGAGTCTAAGTGTTTTCTGTATCTCTGGATCCCGCACACTATCGATGAAGTGATGGAGAGCCAAATCTTGACGTGTCTCAGCTGGGCAGTCCGAAAATGCTAGATGGGAAAGTCGCTGAATATCGGCAGCCAATTCTTGCAGACTTTCACCCGCTTTTTGATAGCGGGACTTTAACTGTAGTCTGCTATATTCTTTGGTGCACTTATCTCCAAACCGCAGCTCAAGCGCACTCGATAAGGCTTGGAAATCGTGCCTCTGTTCCTCCGGAAGCGTCTCGAGGATGTCAGCCGCGTCTCCTCTTAAAGAAGCCGCCAGGTGAAAAGCTTGGGCTCGGGGATTCCATCCATTGGCTTCCGCTACCATCATAAACTGGGTCTTGTATACTTGCCAGGATGATTTCCCATCAAATGTTGAGAGTTTAATATTGGCTAGGGATGGCACAAATGCCACGTTGGGTTCCTCATGTCTGTTTGACATTTGCTTCTTCAAGCTTTCAATCTCCTTATTGATATTGTCTAATGCTTCTTCCACGTTTTCTTCTATCTCTAGAACTTTAGTTTCTACTGAAGTTACCTTATCCTCCATTGCATTCATCTTCTCCTGAATGATGTTGGAGAATTCTTCTTTAACACTTACAATGTCCTTCTTAAGCTCATCCTGTCCAGATTTTATCTCTTTCATCATCTCGGCGTTAATCTCTTCTTGTCTAGCTTTCATCTCTTCTTGTCCAGCTTTCATCACCTCCTGTCCAGATTTTATCTCTTTCATCATCTCGGATTTAATCTCTTCTTGTCCAGCTTTCATCTCTTCTTGTCTAGCTTTCATCTCTTCTTGTCTAGCTTTCATCTCTTCTTGTCTAGATTTCATCTCTTCTTGTCCAGCTTTCATCTCGGTTTTCATATCTTCTTGTCCAGCTTTCATCTCAGCCATCTGCTCCGCTAATTTTTCGAGAAGACTTTTCATTAAATCCATATCCATTTTTCTTGTGACACGCTGCATCAACTCTTCAATCCCGATTCTGACACCAGTTGTACCGAGCTCCACGGGTTCGTGTCGATTGAGAGTTGAATAAAGCAACCACTTAATGAACACAAGACTTTTATTCGTAAAAACTTCACTAGATAAACGAAATTCCCGCTGTAACAATCACAATTATACAGCTACAATTCGTCAGATACAATAAGAAACAGCTTCTAATCACAGGTCTCAAATACCTCAGACAGAGAACAACTAGCAGTCACAACTAATCGTCTTCACTCACTGACTGTCTTCACAAAAACTCTACTACTATTCCATGTCGGGCTGCGGTATTTATACCTGACTTGGCGGAGAAATCTACCAATTTCGCCAAGGTTCTGGAAGCTTCTAGGCTATCTCGAAAAATATTGGTCCTAGAGCTTAGGTGATGGATGTTTCCAGAAGTATCGATTTCTCGCCAAGTCGCCAAAAATCTCGCCAACCGTCGCCAAGTCGCCAAGAATCTCGCCAACTGTCGCCAAGTCGCCAAATCATTAGGAAATCCGCTTTTAAACTACAACACGTCTAAATACCGCAATTTTTGCCCAAAATGTGAGAATTTCTGATCTGTCTGAGATATTTTAAGACAAATATAATCATTATTTACAAATTTGTAACAATATGTTATATGTGCTTCATTTGTTTTGTTGCCTAAATTACAAAATTCTTTTATTCTCTTTTGTACTTGACATATTTTGATGTAAATTATATTGATAATTTTTAAGTTTGAAGAATTGGTAATATTTGTCTTTTTTGAACTTTTTTGTATTTGTCTATAATATGTACTAATTAGTATTAAACTTGAATACAGCTGAAATATGCAATTAAAAAGAATAATGATCCTATAAATTATGACATTGATATTTCACAAAAGCTATTTTAAACTTAAAATGTTGTAATTAGGTATGGATTATTAGAGAGTTAGATTTGTGCAATACATGTGAAGATTTTTTTTCTTTTTCTATTAAATTTGGTTATTTTCTATTTTATTTCTTATACTTTACGTTTGTTGGATGAAAGATGGAAATGATTACTTTCATTATGCATTAATTATAGTGTATTAGAGTATTTTATTATCTAATTCAAGGTTATTTTTGGTTATATCTATAATATTTATTTACATCTTTTTACCATATATTTTTTTAAATTTGATTATAAATATAATAAATTTTATGTATTTTTCTTATATTTTCCTGTGATTTGTTTTTCAGTGGGTGTACAACATCTTAGAGCATAAAAGTGAAGTGGAAAGGATAGTCTACGAAGATCCTGATAAAGATTTGGGTTTTATTTTAGTGCCAGACTTAAAATGGAATGATACTAAAACCAATTCCATTTATCTGATTGCCATTTGTCATAATAGAAATTTGAAATCTTTGAGAGACCTCAATGAATCTCATTTACCTCTCTTAAATAACATAAGAACAAAGGGATTAGTAAGTAATGATTTTATATTTTAATGATTTATTTTTATATGTGGAAAAAGTATTCATGCACAATTTTTTAAAATAAATGAAAAAATAAATATCTAATTTTGAATTATATTAAATAATGGCAGTATATATTTTGTAATATATAGTATTGAATATTTTAGCATTTTCAAGTGAATAAATTAAGTTTTTAGCTTCTAATACAGAAGTAATTTAAAAATTTGGGGAGAAAAATCTTATTTAATCATGAGAAAATCTAGGAATAATAAAATATTATTCATTAATAGGGATCCCAGTTAAAGACAAAAAATAAATGTCAAAGCATAATATGTATATTTTTTAAATCATGTATAGAACATAATGAAATAAAACAATATTTAACTAATAAGAGAAATTAATAGCATAGTCATATTTTTCAAGATTTTTCTTGTAATTAAATTTTAATTCTACTTTGTTCTTGATTCCAAAATATATTTTTCTCTAGTTCCTATATTTTAGAAAAATGTTAGGATTTATAATTTTTGTTACATTTTTTTAGGTGTCCAAATACTTATAAAATTCTTATCAAAACATATATAACCAATAACAAAAAATTTAAAGTACTTACAATGGAATAATACATTTTCAAAGTTGTATTTATATCCTAATATATAAATATGTTCAATCACCCATGAATAATTTACTTTTGACAATCAAAATTCCCTAATGGAAAAATTGAGAATGAATAATTGTTTATTTACCATTATATATATATATATATATATATATATATATATATATATATATTGATTGTGGTTTGTAAGTTAATGGTAATGTGTGAAATGTTTTCAGTCTTGGTCTCACTTTAAAATTTAGTTATTCTATGCCAAACCAATGAAAATATTTAATTATTCTATGTGACTGGGATTCCCAAGAAATTACAAGAGATTTTTATCTTTAATGATATATATAAATGTTTCTGTAATCATTTTTATACCATTAAGTTTTTATAATTTCTTTTAAGTTTTGAAAAATTAATAGTGTGCATGAGCTTTTTAAACTTTTGTTTTCTTATTTGTAAAAAATTCGTTGCATTTCAAAATATATTTTATCTTTAATTCAATGTAAATTGTAAAAGTATTTTATAAAATAAAATTCCTGAAAATTTAAGAAAAATAACTAGAAAATAAAGAATTTTCGAAAATTAATCACACTTTTAAAAATTTGAGACAAATTTTAATAATTGTATTCTACAAATTCAAAAAAATTTCAGTTTAGGAAAATTAGAATAGATCAAGAATTATGACCAAATATTTAATTATTGTTATTGTGAACACATTTTAATTTAGTCATTTACTGCAATTGAAAAACTAAAAGCAGTTTTTTACTAATATTGATTGTAGTCATTTTTGTTTTAATGTCTTCCTCAGTAATTAATTTGTATCTTTTCTTTTCCCATTGAGAATCCATTTTGAACATTCCAAAGTTTAACAATTATAAAAAAGTAATTTTTTTAAAAATTTTCCAAAAAACACTAAAAATAAAAATATCAGACAAATGAGTTATGTAAATTTCTTTTTAAAATTGAAGATATTAAAAATGTGTTACTCACAAAAACTCTAAAAAGTCCTTATTATTCAAATCATTAAAAATGCCTGAAGGTTTCATTAAAATCTGAAATAATCATATGGAATGGCTGTTTAATTTAGCATGGAATTTGTTAAAATATATTAAGTTCTGTTTTTTATTTGTATTTCCTTTGTCTCTTTTTTTTTTTGGTTTCTGTCAATGTAAATCTGAAATTCATAAGGAAAAGCATATAAATATGATTAGGCTGTAGAAATTCAAAATAATTAAATGCCATTAATTTTCATTGTTATGATTATCAGATTTTTTATATAAATTTTGAGAAGTTCTTTTCTTATGTAACATGCTTTAACTTTATATATTTTCTACAATTTTTTGATATGATCAAATTTTTGCTTTTAAAAACTCATTTTATAGTTAAATAACAGTTGTAAAAGTATTAATATTTTTAATTGATACATATTTTTTTAGGATATAATTTCAAAGAAATATAAAATTCCATCTGAAAAAATGAGGGTGTATTTCCATTATCAACCGTCTTATTATCATTTGCATGTGCATTTCACCAGTGTTGAGATGTCTGTACCTGGAGATCAGTTTGAAAAAGCCCACTTATTGGACACTGTTATTAGTAATATTGAATTAAGTGCTTCTTATTATCAGAATATCACATTAACATATCTTCTCAAAGAGAATGACCCCCTTCTCAGTAAATTGAGAAATGCTGGTTTTATTGAATATGATTCTATTAAATAATGAAATAAGCTCATGAATATGACCATAACTGAGTAAAACTTGCATTTTATACTTAACATTTTTAAACTTAACATGCAAAAAAAACTTGTCTTTTGTCATCAATATGTAATGAATTTTACCAAAATAATATTTGTCAACATAGAATTTATACATTAATTGATTATTTAATTGTGATTTTTTTCCTCATTCATTTCTCTTATTTTTATGATTATATATTTATAGTTAATATGTTATGTAAGTCATGAGTTTAAAATAAATTATCTGAGACGATCATATTTATTTGTAAATTGGAGAAAAGTCTTTTTATAATAATTATAAATTGTGTAATTGTTCTGATAGAATTGATAAACTTATCTATTTTTTACTTTTATATCTATTTTGTATACTTTAAGTAAATTTGTAGGCACATTTCAAAAGTTTAATGAATGTCAATTAAAACAATGTGTTTTTATGTATTGAATAAGTATTTAAGATACTACTTATATTTTTTATGAAAGTATTGCATCTCTTACACATTTAAACACAATCATGATATTAATAATTCAAGTAGCTATTTTAAACTAAATCTATTCAAGTTGCGTGTTATTTATTTCCATTATTATACATGAAGATCATGATTTGATTGTACAGAATAGTAATAAGTCTCATAATTGTACATTGTCTTTCACAAATTTTGTCTAATTATTTTTGTAGTTATAGACACACTTTTGGTTCTTTGTAATTCATATAACTATGTTTAATCTTTTACATGTTTTGAATTTTTCTCTTATTGACTTATGATGACTAATTTATGAATGTTTTAAATCTTTTACAAATGAATGCTATGTATTCATTTGTAATTGTTAATGTTATGTATCTTAATTGTTGGTATCTATTTTAGAGTAAAAGCATGTTACTTAAATTGCTGCATATATTTGGCATACAAAATTTTCAGTTTAACAGATCTATTTAAAATTACCACAAAATATGAAGTAAACTAGCTGCAATCAACTTCAATATTTACCTTAATTACCAAAAGTCAAATTTTAGTGGAAAATTTATTATTAAATAATATTTTTGAAAAAGTAACTTGTTTTTCCATCAAAGAGCAATTTCTTAATTTGTTTTAATGAACTAGTTGAATTTTCCATCTAAATTGTCCATCCGAAAAAGTTGATTTGAAATTGAAAATTTCTGTTCTCTTTTACCTTTGTGTAAGAAAGTTTTATTTGTAAATTTATTCTTGGAAAAAATTGTTACATTTTTTTTATCAATTAGAAAAATAATTTAATATATATTTACAGATGTTCTAATTAAAACCAATGAAATGTCTACCTGTAATATTTGTATGTTTTATTTATGCCATATTGTGTAATTAGTGTTTTTCTGCTTTGTCTTGTATAATATCTTATTTCTTTATAAAATATATGATATGGAATCAACTACCAATCTTGTTCTTTTAATTTAGAAGTTAAATTTTCTTTCCTTTTTTTAAATTGATATTTTTTGTGTAAAAAAAGGAAAACAATTTTGTGGATTATTTAGAATTGTTTGTAGTTTTCACTACTAATGAATATTTTTGTTTATCAGAGTATATTTGAATTCAAATTCAAAGCATACTTTACTATCTAATTTCTTTTTAATTTGTATAAATATGTAATTTTTACTGCACAAAACTATAAATTTACATTTCTTTCATATATATTTTTTGTTTTAAACATACTGGAACATTTTTAACAGTTGTAAAAATATCATTCATCTGAAGGATACTTCAAATAAAGACTATTTTATATAGAAGTATGTTGACTTTTTAATGAAAATATATACAGACCAAATATATTTTTCAAGAAATATCTAATTTTTTAATAAAGAACAATTTAATTTGTATTTAAAATTGTCTGTTTTGTAAATTAAGCATATTGAATTTAAAGGCTAACATTCAATAAATGAATATATTTATTTAAAAAAATGATAGCAACTATAAAATGAAATATTTGTTCTTATGTATATAAATGCTTCATTTAAATATTAAAATGGTTCACTTTTACATAAATAAAATCTTATGATTAAATTTTACATTATAAAATTTTATCAATCCATGCAATCTTATTGTATCATTAAAAATATGTGCACATTCTGCTTTTATCAATAAGTAGAATGTATTAAAGGTTAGCCCTTTCAAAATTAAAAATTTGTATTTTATGTTTGCTGCTGTTACTAGTTTATAAATTAACAAAAAGTTTTGAGATATTGATAAGTTTCTTTCAGATGTCAGAAATTCACAAGTAGCATTGCTGGAGTGTTACTTCTTGGTATGGCAGCAAAACATTTTACTGATTGGATCATGTGTCAGAATATTAAAAATCTCAGGGCTTTTTCCAATTTAGGAAGGCATTCATAGTTGCAAAAACTTACACGAGTTAAATATGGAGGATATTTCAACATCTCTCAAGACCATTCGTCATAATAGATCTTTTACAGCTTGTGCAATTTGATAGTGACCATTGTTATGCATATTATTGGGAGGTTGCCATGCAATAAACATGAATGTTTGCACCCTGTAACTGGATGCAAATGTTGCTGGATAAATCATCAATAGTAGTTAGCATTGACAATTTGTTTTGGATGTATAAGCAAAGTACAAAAGCGGAACATATGTTATGACATTTTCGTAGTTATAGACTGTTATAATAAATTTCATTTTCGATTCCCAAAGCAAAACTGTTGCTGATGTAGCAAATTGGAAGGTGCCATTCATTAGATTGATATTTTAACTGAGGCTCTAACCTATGCCTCATCAATGGCAACACAATTTTTCAGAAATGCATCGCTGTTATAAGAGTATTTTACCCTTGCAGTGTATTTGAAGATTGATACCAGCCAATATTACCTCTGTTAGTTAGTTTGGGTAATTTTTGCTTCCTGTAGAAAATGACAAGAGAAGTAATTTTTCTTATGTTATGACTTGACAGACTTTAATTACTGAGTAATTTTAAAGGGAATAACTAGTAAATCACGATGTCAACATTATGTTGGGAAACGTATAGTGAATCTGTATTGTGCAAGCATTAAATGCATTAACTCATTTATATATATATCTTTCATATATAATAACACATTCTTGTCACTAGTTTCAGATAATGTTTGATAACATTACCATCCAGTTTTCTTACGTCCTACCTCAATTTTAATCCCTAACTGCTACACACCTTTTACAAAAGTTAATTAGAAAAAAGGAACGACATTGCTCACTTCTGCACCACTCAGGAACTTCCTTTTTTATTGACTGGATAGTTTTATGTACTGTACACATTGACGATAATACCATTTCCCTGCTATAATATTCTATTTACACTCGTTTGATGATCTGTGACTTTCTAGGTTACATTCCTAGTATATTTTGACATCAGTTATAGTTTCTATACATTTCATTGTCTTGACAGTGGAGAATGAACTATTATAAAAAAATTTTGTATACTTATTCTGGTGAAGTATAAGCAAATGTTTCACCTCCAGGTCCTTCCAGAAAGCAATATGAGGTGGATGTGCTGGTACTTTTAATGACACCTATATAATGTGAAAGTAGTGTGAATACTTTCAACTGTGTTGGTGTATATTCTATTCAGTGTGAAATAGCAGGGCTAGGGAAAAGAGAAGGGCTGGCTCATCGCTTTGAGGTGTCGATTGTTGCTTTGACCCCTGAGAAAGGAAGAGCGTGACGTCACTGGGCAACGACTGACTGGCATTATCTATGCTAGCTTGTGTTTGATAACTACTTTCTCATTCCTTTTGCCTTATTCTATGCTAATATTTTAATTTTAAGAAAGATTATTTCTAAAAAAGAAACTATGACATCATGTGCTGTTGTTATGTATTCAAATACATATCAAAATACAAAAGGAAAGCACATAATATTTCACCGATTTCCAAAAGAAAAATCAAATGCTTTCGAAGTAACAGGTGCAAAGATATAGTAATAAATTCTAGAATTTTATATGAGATACAAATAAAGATGTCAGTGAAATAAAAATCTGTTATAAACTGAGGCCCCATCTTCTAACTATTAAAGGAACGAAAGACTAAAAGTTGCATTTGCTAAGACTCTATTTTCAGAAACTACTCTATTAAAGCTGTGTTATGCTTTTCACCGGAAACACTAAAGCAGCTACATTCTTTTCATTGATAAATAATTTATTTGATGTTATGAACAGTTCCATACTAGTACTTGCACCTAGGAACAAGCCTTTAAAAGCTACTTTGGGAGTGCAAGGTATTTTGATGCTCAAAAAACTATAATTGCAATCAAGGAGGACGTTTTGAATTTACGTGTATTTGGAAAAAATTAGTTTTACTTTTTAAGAAAGGAATTGTTTCAATTCATTCTCTTTATAGATTTTATGAAGACTTGAAATCTATAAATGCAAAATATATTTTAACAATAGACTTAACTCAAGATATGAGATGCATCTTTACTCTTCTGAAGTAATTATTTGTTTAAAAAACACGTAGCTCGAAAAAAATTACCTAATTTATCTCTGAATGTAAACTTTTTAGAAAATGGACAGGACGTTTATTTAACGATTGAAATGTTAGATTCTGCATTTAATGTAAAAGAACGTGAAGAAATTATCAATCTTTTTTTATTCTGAAAATGATGAATTAAATCTTGAACCTTATTTAATCCCTTATTATCTTTAAAAAAACAACTTGCCTCTTCCAATCCAAATTGTGATCTCCATTTGAAGAAGCTATGGTTTCTATAGCAGGTTATATTACTCATAAAATTGAAGATAATTTACATGGAAATGTATTAAAAAATGTAGTTGAGATGCTTAATCATTGCAAGTGGATTATTTTTATTTTTGCTGAAGGACTTACTATTTCAACAAAACCATGGATTTAACAAATGGACATAATTTTTAGCAAATTTCATGGTGACACATTTTTTAAAGGGAAAATGTGATTGCTATATTAATAAATGAAATAAAAGCTTTTCTTTCTGTAAATCGAAAGGCAATTAAACATTTTTGTCACTTAATAACATTTATACGAATTAGGGTTTGAATAGAAATACAGCTATAGTGTCCTATAATAAAGCTAAAATAAATAAACAAGAAATGGGTCAATAGTAAAAAAATCAAGAAAAACTGAAGCAAATAGATCAATATATTTTTATATTGGTTACTTAATTTTAATTTGAAAATTACAAATAATTTTTAAAGGTTTATTAAACAGTAATTGGAAATTTGCTAAATATTTGAGAGGCATTTGTATTTTTTCACTCTGATTAAAAAAATGAACTTAAAATTAAAAAATATTTTTGCTTAGAGACACCTGGTAGCTTTTTTCTTCGATGCCTGACTACGTCATCAATGGCTATTTCTGGTGCCAGTTTTGAAGAGCATTTGAGCCAGCCCTTTTCTTTTCCTAGCCCTGGTGAAATAGCACAGAAATTGACTACTGAATTTTTTTTCTCTATTTTTAGGAATGTGAATTAAAGTACATTTATTAATATGTGTGTGTGAAATGGAACACATCTGTATTGTACTCATTAAATTTTTAATAATATATTTTATGATATAGATTGCTTAAACAATAATTTAAATCTATTTATATTTGAGTCATCATTAATTATTTCAATATGGCTGTTTTTTACATTGATTTTTCATTTATCATCTTGAATTCTTCTACATATTGAACAATGGCTTGGTCATCAGCTATGAATGACTTTTTGAGCTAATTGGATGATTACACAATTATTGCTAGTTATCAATAGAATGTATAGCATTGATGTGATTATTTTCTGACTTTTTGAATGGGTAGTAACTTCTAGAATTATGTATTTACTGAGAGGTTCAAATTATAAGGATGATATTTACAACTACTGTTATAGAAACAGTACCAGATTTATATATATTTTAAACAAGTGAAGTCTAAGCCTTACTCTTACAGAAGTTTATATAGAATAGATTCAATACACAAACAGTAACAATTTGTTTTTAACAAAGATTGACAGAATCAATAAAATTCCTGTTCTGTTTGGGTTGACTGTCCAGAATGGCTGTATAGAATTGAATGAAACATATATTAGCAAGTCAGTCTTCAGCAAATTTAAAATAAAATACAAGTTCCCTTTTGTGATGTTTTGATTACAGCATTTGTAATTTATTTAAAACATTGACATTTAAATACAAATTCTTTGTATAGTTGTTTATATCCTAATGTAATTTAAGTGATATAACATTCAGGTTTGTGTGTGTGTGGAGTTCTTGTATCAAGAAAAAAGTAAGGAATTTTCACTTTAAAATTGTAAGTTGTTACTGCTGGAAATAAAGAAAAAACTTTTTATGGATCTCCACTTTTTCCTACAGTGGAATTTTTTTAAAGGTAACTTTGTATTGCCATCAGAATTGTATTTGCCATCAGATTTGTTTTCATTTTTCTAATAAGAAACTGCTTGGAATGTGGATGAAAAGAACACCGACTTGAATATTTGATAATTTCTTTTTGAAGATTATAAGCATTATATACCTCTTTAACTTAAATTATAATTATGAGCTGTGTCACATTCATTAGTAATTAGACAATTAACTGATTAGTATCATATAATTCTTTATTAATGAGGTGTCAAAGATAAAAATTATTTCTATCTCAACTATCATAATGATTTCTTAAAATGGAATCGGCAAACTTTTTGAAAACAATTTGTAAGTAAGCAGTTTATTGAAAACAAAATTTTCTGTTATTAATATAGCAAAAATATTGCTTTTAAGACCAGTTTTGGATTCCAATACAATGAGAAAAGATGAAATTCACGAACTGATTATTATAAATGTTGAAAATATTTTGAAGATTACAATTGATGATTTTAATAGATCTTATATTAAATTTCTCATGAATCTGGTGGATGTTAAATTGACACATGAAAGAAAGTCTCTCATAATTAACTATCAGATAAAAAAAAATACTCATTTTGCAATATATTACAGTGGGCAATTTCACTTGAATCATAGCACAACACTACTGCTATTTTAAAACATCCCAATAATTATCGATGTTAAAAAATTTAAGTAGATTTAAGATATTAAATTAATTATTACATAATCTAAAAGCATTTTATTAATATCATAATCTAGATGCAAAACTGCACAGTTTGGAAAAGGTCTCAAGTTTAATCCTAGCAAATGTTGCATTTTTTCCCCTTATATACATGTACATCACAGTGAATGTTTAAAAGTTTTATAATTTGCAACTCAGTTTATGAAAAGCACTCCAAAAAGCTTGAAAATGAATGCTTACAAATTTCAGCCTATACCATTAAATTTTTTTAGTCATATATTTTAGAGAAATAAATCAGGTTAATTTGAAGTAATTATGAATGCAAAATTAAAATTTAATCAACTTTTATTTTTGTATGATATTTACCATTTAAAATTAATATTAAATAGTCATTTCTAGTATAAATTATTTTCCATATATACTATATATGGAAGTTGATGTGTTGCAGCCCACCCCTTATAAAAATATATTTACATATCTATAAAGTTTGCAATCAATTTAGTACTTGATTTTAAAAAGTTGGGATTTTATCAAAGAAAACTAATTTATTTGCAAACAAACACAATTTGGCTTGACAAACTAATCATGAAGACTTGTAATTTAAGTATTAATGTTTTGGAAATGATAAAATATAATATCGCAAAAAAATGTAATCCATATAGGAGAATGTTTATAAGGGTATAGTTTTCAGTAAATCAGTGATAAAATTATCTCATTATTACATTATTATTAATAAAAAATTTTTGTGAAAATTTGTTATTAATAAGATTATTTGTAAAAATTTGTGTGGAAATAGGTATGTAAATTTCAAGACCAAAGGTGTATTACCAAAAATAATTTTTTTAAGGACATAAACTTTTTAAATATGAACAAGATGTTACTGTTATTCTAGATTGACTTACGATCATAAAATGTGAAAAATCTTAAAATACTCAATGATAATGAAAGAGAGATATGTGGATATACAACTGAAAATGAAATAAATTATGAATTTCTATCACCAAATTTAAATTAGGTTAAATATTTTTTAAATTATAATATAATGTGCTTTTTTGACAATATATAAAAGAAATAAAATAAAAATTTCATGAAATGGTATTAGAAAGGATGCATTCTAGAGTTAAAAAATGATATGAAATGTACAAATTTTATTTAAAAAACAAGGATTCAGTCGTCTCAATAAGTTGATTTGATTAAACAATAAACATGTTAACAAAGATTAATTTCAATATAATTTATAAATACATTATAAACATCTTGTAAACATAATTATAAACTGTAAATTGTATTCACCTTATATTAATTTAGATTCTAAATTTTTCTTATTGCCTAAAAAATTCTTGAACTTATTTATATTTACAATAATAATGAAGGAACCCATTTTATGTAGGGTTATTGTTGTTGTCGTGTCCATAAAGGTGCAAAGTGCAAAAGTAGGAAAGGGGGAATATAAAAGTGTGCAACTTTTATATTCCTCCAAAAGTCCTGGTGATGAGGTCTGCTAGTTCTGAGGCCTTGAGGATCTTGATTGGTGGTGCTCCAAGAAGAAAAGGAGCAGAGGGTTAAAAATATTAATTAAAGTAAAAATTTAAATTCTTTCAATTAAAAACAAATTTAATAATGGAATTTTAAAGTATATATGCTAAATATTACAATTACACAAATGACCTTTAACACCATTAACAAATAAACAAACATATGACTGATATGTGGAAATATGTTATAGAAAAATGATTGTTGAAGATCAAACTTAAAATTTTTATTTTCTCAGCATTATTTGTTAATAAAATGATTTTTATATATTAATGATAAATATATGCAATGGAATAATCTTCTCAAGGTAAGTATTTTAATAATTGAATAACTTTTTCCAACTAAGCAAGAAAATGTATTTAAATCAATTAAATTTAATTTAAAATATATGGTTTATCTTTCATCCTTATTTGAATTATAAAAAATTCTTAATTTAAAAATTATAAATATATAAATAAACATGAATAAAATCTATGGTAAATATCAAAATATATGAAATGAAAAAGTATGTATTCAAAAAACATTTTCATTTAAAGATTTGATAAATAATTTTTTGATCTATATTTTATTCATCATTCTGCATGTGTACTTTTAGTTATATATAAAGTTGTTCTACATAAATACACACACCCAAGCTTTGACAGTTGTCAACAGTACAAATTTTCCTTTTTTAAGATGAAGTTAAGTTTTGGTTTGGCAAAATAAAAATTGCAATTTAACTATATTTTTTAAGGTACCTGGGTATGAAAATTTTCTTATTACTTATAAGTCATAAGCAATATAAACGCTTGGTACTTGTGTAAAATCTTATCAAGCTAAAAAGAAAAAAAATCTTGCAAAATAATGACTTTTTGCTGCTAATGATAAAAATATAAACCTAATACACATGGTTGCTTAATTATAGAGTATAAAGCTTATATTAAAACATTTGTTTCTTTAAACAAGAGTTCAATTTTAATTGTTATTTCTCTGCTTTTATACTAGAAAAATATAAAATTTTTAGATATATTACTATAGAACTGAATACAATTGAATATCTTCAAAGGCTTGATTTTGACATCTAACAAATGCTTCAACAAATGTTATGAAACTTTTTTTTAAATCAGATGAACAATAGCAATTCAATGTGGCTTAGTGGTAAGGTAACACTCTTTGGAGCATAAGGTCTCAGGTTCAACCCAGCTATTGTTGAACAATGGGAAATAGATATGCTACTCCCTTTTGCATGCACATCTGTTAAGGTATGTGCTTGGGAGTTTTCCAAATTTTTTCTTGCTACACATGAATATCACCCACTATTTGCAAAAAATTCTAATGGTAGGTAATTTACATGGTAGATATCAAAAATGCCTTACAACAAATTTTGGCTGTCAGGCAATCCACAACATGGTAACAAGTATCAAAAAAGAAATTTAATTGCAGAGTTTCAATATTTCAGTTTTGACTGCTCTTGTATTTATTTTCGATAAAAAAAATTGACTAGTATTGAATGGGAATTGTTATTTACTGTATAAAATTACTTTTTTCAAGTTTTTTATTAAACTTTTTGTTGTTAAAACTTTATTGAATTTACTCTTTAGTTACTTTTTCAAATAAATTGTCCTAAATTTTTTTAACCATTAGATTCAACATTATATTCTAATTTTCATTAAATATGCACAAAGGAACAATATGAGACAATTTGATGTTAATTTAGCGATGTTTGGGCAAGCTTTTGTAGTCAACAGAATTTTACATAAGTACCAAAGGATTAATAATAGATTCTAAAAAGTATTAAGTTTAAATACATATAACATTCAATTTTTCTTTAAGGAAATCTTAGGCAAAATAATTAAAATTTTTAAAAAATATAAAAAAATGTATTTATATTTTGGTAAGTTTTCCATATTAATTTTTTAACACAAAATAGTGCAACTTATACTCTATAATTTTTTTATATCAATAAAATTATTTATTTTTCTTAGTAAAGAAATCATATGTTTCATTTGACACATATCAAGATACACTTAGGAGAATTATTTTGGTTTAAATTAAAACTGTCAGATAAGAAAGTACAGTTTTGAGTTCAAGAAACATTTATGGCAAGTCATCAAATATGTATTATTTAGAGAAACCACTTTTTATTAAGACAATTGTTTAGAAATATATGCAAAGTATGTAATTAAAGGTTCTGTAATGATATTTCATTGCAGATTCAATTCCTAACATAAAATAAAATGATATATTGGTCATTTTTTTATTAATAAGTCAACACCTGATACTAGGCTGAAATCTAAAGCAGAAATAAAAAGAGATAACAGTTGTTAATATATATATATATATATATATATATATATATATATATATATATATATATATATATATATATATATATATATATATATATATAAAGAATCAGTTGAAAAAATTAGTGTCAATTTAACAAAGTAAATAATTTAAATTTAAATTTCATATCAATAATTTTTAGCAAATTTTTTGAATGTTGTAGTATTAATGCTGTTTTACAAATGTAAGACATTTTAATTTTTCTTTTATAAAATGCCAAAATTTTCTTACTAATTATATTTTTATTCAACAACAAAAGTAAAAAATTAGCATACATGAATATTCATTATTTGATTAATGTCTTTACATTAAATATCAAAGAATTAATGGTAGACCATTAAAAATTACTTTCTGATTTTACAACTTTATTAGTTTCATTTACAGATGAAAAATATAAAACATTTTCATGTATATAAAGTTTATTTAAAAGCACGAAACTAAATGCTATTACTGCTGTACAATTTCAAACCACTCTATTAACTTGCAGAATAAAATCTTAATATTAAAACCACTTACACAAATTCTCTGTGTTAATCACAGTAAATTTTAAGATGTAAATGCAAAAAATGAAGATAATAAACATTTAGATTATTTCTATTTGAATTGTTTGTCTTAAATCTCTTAAGGCAGCGTCTATTAACTTTTTCATTTATATCAAGACTTCTTATCCCTGTGAATAAAGTAATGTGATTTTAATCGACGAGATTGTTTAAATGATTTGTTACAAATTTCACATACATAAGGCTTTTCATTACTGTGAGTGAGATAATGAATTTTTAAATGGCTCAATTGAGCAAACTTCTTATTACAGATTTCACATGCATGTGGCTTTTCATTAGTATGGATACGATAATGTATCTTTAGATTACTTTTATAAGCATATTTTTTGTTACATATTTCACACACATATGACTTAACAGTATGAGTAAGAATATGTTGTTTAAAATCTACTTCTTCATTAAAACTCTTATCACATAACAGGAGAGAATTATTATCGTGTATTACACTGTGCAGTTTCAGTTCCTCACAATCTTTAAATGACCTATTACAAACTTTACATTCATAAAGCATTTCATTACTGTGAGAAACCAAATGTTTTTTCAGAGAATTTTTATTGTCAAAACTTTTACTATATATTTCACAAATATCAGACTTTTCCTTCATATGAATAGCATAATGATGTGTCAAAGTTGTTTTGTAAGTAAACTTTTTATGACATATATCACACATATAAGGTTTCTCCCCAGAATGTATTAGACAATGCCGTCTTAAATTTGATTTACGTGTAAATTTCTTTTCACATATTTCACAAATATAAGAATTTATTTTTGTATGTATCAAATAATGTTTCTTAAGAGAAGTCTCACATGTAAAATGCTTCGGACATTTCTCACAGAGATAAGATTTTTCCCCAGTATGTGATACAAAATGGCGCTTAAGGTGGGATTTAAATTCAAATTTTTCATTACATACTTCACATATGTGAGACTTCTCAGTTGTATGAATTAGATAATGTTGATTCAAATACCAATTCCTGGTAAATACTTTATCACATATTTCACATTTATAAACCTTTGTTGATTGTACTGGATTTGTTATACAAACATTTTTATATTCTTTCTTAGGTACATAATCCTGATGGAGAGTTTCCATACTTCATTAATTATACTTTTTTTAAGGACTTAATCTGATGATTCAGTTAAATTTAAAAATTGGGAACGAATTTTCTTTCTATCATCCAATCAACGACCAATATTGATATTGGTCTGTGCTTCCAATTATAACTGTGGGCGCTCCGTGGCTGAGAGGTCTAAAGCATCACCGCTAATCGCTTGAGAGCGTAGGAGTGTGGGTTCGATTCCCACCATGGCCCTGGGTGTTTTCTTCGTTATTCTTCTGTGGTTGTACATCTGTCATTGTGCTATTTGTCCTATTATCGACGAAGACTTACAAGCGGATCTCAAGAATCAAGCATACAAGTCTGAATATATGTAATGTAATAAATAAATAAATAAATAAAATTATAACTGTGCATGCCCAAAGAATAAGCAGACGCTTGAATGGAAAAAAATTTCTTTCATGAAATTTAACATTTATTAAAAAACAAACCTTTTATCGTAAAAATTCATAATAATTTGATGAAGATTCAAATTAATTTTAATCTTGTGAATTTTATAAGAAAAGGTACATAAGTATGAAAAATATTAAAACAGGAATTTCATTGATACTCAACTAGTATAGTGACACAATGAATTATTTTCATGTCTGAATATTTACCTCTTGGCTTGAAAATTCCTTTTAAAAGCTTTCGTTATCAAGAATTTAATAGTTACATTGTTTTTTTGATAAGTAATAATAATAATAAAAACGCATGCCAGCTGTGTTGTTAACCACAACAATTGACGCACAATATCACGGTTGGCTTCTGTCTAGTCAGCAGAAATTTGCAGCCTTGAAAAACCTTCAAAAATAAATATTTATATATCGTAGAGTATTATTTTGTAATCTAATTTATTTGCGAGGTATCGTATATTTTAATTAAAAAAAGGTATACATTTTAATTAAAAATGGATGTTGTAGATGAAGAATTTATTCTTTTGAAATATATGATTAATGAAAGTAATATAGAAAGAACTATGTTTATGAAAAAACATGTGGGTGACGATAGCTTTAAACCTACTGAACGAACATTGTACATCGTTAATATTCCGCAATTTTTGAATAAAAAGTGCTTAGAAAAATTGTTTGCTGCATTCGGAGATATAGAAAGAATATACATACAAGCAAAACCTTCTAGCGGCAGAGTTCCACCACCAAAATCAAAGTATTTTTCACCGCCAATCTATACTCTTGGTTCAAAAGTTGGATACATAATATTTAAACGTCCCGGCAGTGTAAAAAAAGCTCTGAAGGACAAAGAAGTTCATGTTGTTTATATTAATGATAAAAACTTAAACGTTGGTATGAAAAAATGGATTCAAGAATATAATTCACAGTTCGTCGATTCTAAAGAACTGTACGATGAAATCAAATCATTTATGGATGAGTTCGATAAAAAATGTGAGGAAGAGAAAACAAAAGCCAAAGAAGCAGAAAGTGTTGACGAAGAAGGATGGGTCACTGTGACAAAGCACAGTAAAAAGCCAAAAATACCACGTAATGAAATCGCTAATAAAAGACTTATTGAGAAACAAAATCGTGCTCATGCCAAGCAGACTTTGGTGAACTTTTATAAATGTCAATTACGAAATGCTAAAATGGACCAGATAGCTGAAATAAGGAAAAAATTTGAAAATGACAAAAAACGATTAGCATTAATGAAAATGAATAGAAAATTCAATCCTATTTGATTTGAAAATTATAAATTCATTTTTTTTCTAATTCTTTTGGTAGAAAATGACTGTTTTTTATAAATCTTAAGAAAATACTTAAAGTATGTTTAGAATGGTTTCAAATTTCAACTGTATGAAAAACCTCAAAATAAGTTCAATATCAATTTTTTATGTATTTTTCACCCTATCTTTAAAGTTTTTCAAAGATTAGAAATATAATAAAATTTTAGTAAATTCTATGAAAACCATGTTTAAACTAATTAAAAATAAAATATTTTATTATTTAAACACAGTTTTCTTATGCTCCTTATGTAAAACAGATGTTAAGCATTTTGACCAAATTTTTTAGAAATCTTAAAAATTACTTTTGAAGTTAGATAAGTGTAAAGGACTATACATATACTTATGTACAATTTACATTGTAAATTGTGCATAAGTATATGTATAGTCCTTTATTAATTCCTTTTATAATTCCTTATCAATATAAATTCCTTATAAATATAATTCCTTTATAAGAAGTTGAAAATTATAATGTAAAATATTATGGATTATAAGTTAAACTAATAATTTAAGGTATAAGTATGATATTCCCCTCTAAGTGATTTCTCGCCAAATCTAGCGCCCTTTGTTTTGATTGTAGTGTTGACAATTTACTTTGGTGTTTTTTTATTATAATGTTGCTAAATTCAGGTTTTGCTACTTTTCAGGTTTTTTGGTTACCAGATTTTGTTTTTCTCATGATTTACATTATTCTTACATCATATACATGCTTTTTTCAGCGGCAACAGCATTTTTAGATTCACTTTGTATGTTTGGTCTTCAATTTGCATGTTGTGTAAGTTGTTCACTTTTTTTTATCGTATGTAAAGCACAGCAATTTAAAATTTGTTTTTTCATATCTTTTTTTTCTTTCACTTTGGGTGTAGTGCAGAATGTAAATATTGTCTTTTATATTCACATATTTTATTTTGGTGTGGATATAGAGGCAGAATTTCAAGCCTGCCTTTTATATTCATTTAGTATTTCGCTGTGGATATAGAGCTGGAATTTAAATCCTGTCTTTTATGTTCGTTTTGTATTATACTATGGATATTGTGCCAGATTTTAAACTCCTACTTTTATATTCATTTTGGATTTTGCTGTGCATATAGAACGCCGGATAAAAAATGAAAGTAAGAATTTTAATTATTTTCTGCAGGCATGGAATTTCTAGAATTGTATGTTGAATATTTAAATTTCCAATAATAAACTAAATTATAGAATCGTTCTAATTTTTGGAATTATTCTAGATTTGTTTACTTTAATGTAGTAATGATTTGTGACATTCTGTATCTTAAATCACCGAAATTCAATATTTTATTTATTTTTAACTAGATGTTATTAAATGTAATTATTTTTGTTAATTTATTTTCTTTAATTTTAATTTTGAAATAATTTTAAATAGAATCTTTAATCAATTATTACAATTACTGTTTTCTTATATACTGTTAGGTTGAGCAATTTGAAATCAAGGGGGGTGTTATTATTGTCTTATGTAGTGTAAAGCTTAGTAATTCGAAATTGGGGAAAATCCCGGATTCTTACACTGATTGGTACCCATTCTGGGTTGCTACTTTTTTCATTGCCAAGTGGCGATGAAAAAGTTGCAATGATCGCCAATAGAGGGAGATACCCTACTAGTTCCTAATTTAAATAACAGTTTTTATTATTGGAATCCCATTCTAATCAATGAAGCATTAAAATGTATTTTTGTAAAAGCATCCTAAGTAGTAGTATAGTGAAAAGGGAGTCAAGGGAGTGTATCATATCCCATGCTCAGTTTGGATAGTATGGGTAAATAGTAGCTAAGATAAACAAATGACATTCTCAACATAATTATTTTATTACATTGATTAGAAAATAATTGAATTTTCCTTTTCCTTAGAGTCCCTAAGACAGAAATTTGAACAATTCTGAAAACCCAAAATTTTACTCATTTCTTTCAAAAATCACTTATATTAAAATTAATATGTCCATTTAGCAGAGAACAAATCCTTTAGACTTATCTTACTTATCGTATTTTAAAAATACTTAAGTTTAGAAAAGAGGTGTTTCAAAGTTTGACTTTTACTGTATTGGACTTTGAAATTTACATGATAATGAAATTCAATTGACCCACTAACTCAACGAAACCCCTGTCTATATTAATTGATTGGCCTGTTTAGTACAAAACACTAATTTATGACTGTAATAGTTATTTTTTTGGGTTCTTTTCCATTATACCCTGCTTATTATCCTAAAGAATTTACATGTTTCTTACATAGAAGTGGAACTAATATAACATTGACAGGATGATTTTATTTACAGAAAATTTTATTTTAAATCTAATATATATCAATCAAATTTTTTTTGTACAAAAAGTGATAAACAATGGTAAACAAGCTAAATGCTGAATAAAGCTAAAACTAGTTAGTGCAATTGATTGCTTGGTGATAATTTTGTTGGTTAAAAAGAGTATTACAGTCACAAATCACCAATGGCAAAAAACTACCAACTACAGCAAAATTTAGTTTTGTATAATTGAAAAAAGGTCCTATTTAATTATACTTATGCAATCGATTTCTGATGCGATTGCTAAACAATTTCCACCATCAAAAAAAGATAGCTGTTTAAATAATTTTTGTCAATAAGTGGTAATTAATTTGTTTATAAAATGTTTTTAATATTTTTAATAGTTTCTAAAACGTAAACCTTTTTAAACAATACTCAATGCATGCAAATGGAATATTTATGACAGTAATTTATTATTTGTTTTCTTTCCTGTTGTGATGATTATTATACAAGGGTATAATGGAAAAGTACCTTTTTTGCTATAGGAGCATTTTTAATGAGAAAAGGTGCAACATAGTTATGTCCTAGTTTAATTTGAAACTTAACTGTCATTTTTACGCATTAGGTGTAATTAAACTGGGACCTAAAGTCCTGGTGATAATTTGATCAATGAAAAACTTGAAAAAATAATATTCAGTATATCAATTTTACAAAAAACTAAAAATATTATAAATTTTCTTTGTTTGGCAGAACATGTTTCTGATTATATTAAAAAGATATGTAACTTTGAAGAAATTATATCTGTAATTACTAAAGCTTTTTTACCTCCGTTATCTTACATGCTCCAAGTTTTCAATCTGAGTCACATTTCAAATAATGTTTACTATTTCAACATCAATTGCTAGCTGTGTGTCAGTAGTATTAAAATGAATTCTAATGTATGTAAGTTCAATCATGGGACAAGATCACCTAAGTAAGTAAGCATTTTTAAATGTAGAATGAGAAAAATTTGAAGTGATTGATATTAATGAAGTAATTGTTCAATTAGCTTCATCGAAGGCAAGGAAATATCATGCAGTTATATTAGTATGTAAAACAAATATTTTTATTCAAATTACCAATAATCTGATTATTCTTCTGGCTGTTCTGAATCAACCTGAACCTTTACAATTATCTACATTTTAGATTATTTTAAAATAGGTACTTTATGCTACTGTTTTATCCATTATATTTTTATGAGTTTTGTTTTGTATGTTATATCACTATTTTTTGAGAGTAGGGGTGCCAAAATAGATGTTATATCTTAGAGCAGTTATGTCAAAGATATGGCCCGTGATCGCAATACGTCACAGAAAGAAGAATCCTGTTTTTTATAGCATTTAAACTACACTCGATTCCTTGACAAAAGTTTTAAAATGCACACACTACATTTATGTGTAATTTCAAGGGTAGTGCATGCCTAGACAAGCAAAAGAGATAGACAGTAACGCCATCTCTTAGCAATAAGCGGAAATATCCTATTACTTTTGTTGAGAACAATAGAATCTTCCACATGCTTTGAGTCTAGACTAGAACCTTCCATATCGATATAAAAGGAGCGCCTCAGCACAGCGTGAATCAGTTAAGTCAAATAATCAAAGCAATACGGTCAGAGATGGATTTTAGTTGTATTTTGATTTTGTTGATAAATCAGGTAAAAAAATTTAAATTTGAATCATTTCCCTGATTTAAAATCATTTGGCACTGTTAACCAAAAAAATTGAATCAATATTCTAAACTTCTGCAAAATTTTATCACGGAATTCAACAATCGTTTTGAAGACTTTCACAAAATGAATGAAATGGAATTCCCAATTTTCAACACTCCATTCAATTTTGAAGATTTGCAGGCACCAGTTCATTTGCAAATGGAGTTGATAGATCTTCAATCAGACAGTATTTAAAAAAAAGAATTTCAAGAGATAAACGCTCTTACATTTCATACACAATATTTCAAGAATTTGGATAAATAAACTCACCCTACACGACACGATTCTGCGTTTGGATCTGTATGACATGTAGAAAATTGTGATTTGTATGGGGTAGTTTGACAGGATGAAGAAAATTTAAGCAAGTTTTGATTTTTCTTCCAATTTGGGAGGTGCAGATTGTTTATTTTTGGATCTTGCGCCATAAAGCCCAACCTACCAACATTGAACTTGGGCTAATTACAGGAAGTAGAGTAGCTTACTCTGTTGCGCCTCTCTACCCATATAGCATATTGACAAAACTTAGCATTATTGGCAACACTTTTGAAAAATATTTTTTTAAATTTTCCATTGTTGAAATGTTTACAAAACAAGAATTTACAGAAGCATATAGAAATGGCTTGTTTGTGGTAAATTATGACCATTGGCTATATGAATAAAAAGAAAGCGCATAAAAAATAAAATATTTTAAAAAAAGGATGAAGATTTGCTACAAAGAATGAAGTGAAAAAGAATTTCTTAAATGTCTATAGTTCATTCTATGAAATGTTACTAAAAATGTAAGGAATGCTTAAAATCATTTTATATCCCATGTATTAAAACAATTCAGTCAATTTATTTTCAGTTTATCAAACAATTCAGCATTATATTTTTCCATACTTAATTTCATTTATTATCTTATTTGTTTTAATCAAAGAGAAAAATATATAAATATTTTAAATTTAATTTATTCAAACCAATTTTTAATCTTTTATAATAGCCATAGTTTAATAAATCAATGAATGATTTTAAGAATTCCTTACTTTTAAGTATTACATGTGGAGAACTTTAATAGTTGTTGTAAATTTTAAACCTTCATGTATTCTACATGTTGCCAGAAAGGCGAAAGTTGCATTCAATCATTCATAAGGTTTTAAAGAAAGCATGAACACATATCTCTTAAGAAATCCTTATCTTCTGAGTGTATTTCTTTAATCAAATCAAGATGTAAGAGATTTTTGCTACATCAATCTCTTTTTGCACATTTCCATTTCTTATTGTTTTATTTTTAGCATCATTACAATCCAGAGCTACAACCAGCATAATATTTCTTTGCTTAATTTACTCATAATATTTATTTAATGAAAGGATATTTTTAATGTATAATATATAATCAAAAAAAAAAAAAAACTCAATGAGAGAGAGAGAAATTAACAGATAAATGAGCAAACAAACGAATACTAAATAGACTTTTAAATATGTCAAGTCACAAAACAGACTGAATAATTCTTTTCATTTATGTAACTTTTTGCTATTTTTGTTTTTAATTTGAGGCATAGATTTTAAGCCAAAATGTTTAAAAATATTCTAGCTATTCTATTCTGGTAAGCAGATTTTGAAGGGACAAGAAGTACCATGTGTAAGCTTTTACTTTCTAATTAAATTACTTTCTACCCATGCGTAAAATGTATGATTCTATAAAATAACAGCATTCATGAAATGGTATATTGAAAAATTTCCTCATTTTTCAGTACTAAGGTTAATGATTATAAAATATATTCTGTTGACATAACACAAATACATATATAAAGTGCTTTTAGAGAAAGACAAAAACAATTTATATTGCATGTTTCTTTTTTAAAAAAGTCTTTATAATTTTGATTTAAATGGTACCGATACCTATGATTTTAAAATAAAATTTTGATTTAATCATGATTTTGACGTTTATGATGATTCAATTTCATTTTGTTTATGAAATCTATCTATCTATATATATATTTAAATTAATAAAGACAAATAAAATATTTAAAATTCATATAATCTTTTTAAAGTTAGCACAAGAGAGTGCCATGGTTTTTAAAAGCAGGCCATCCATGTCTGTGCTATTTCAATTACTGTTAATTTTTAATCAATCTGTTCATATAAATTGATGATTAATTTAGAAATAGTAGAAAAAAAATTTTAAATTCTGATCAATAACTAATCACAGAAATGGTATACAAATCATATTTTTAAACTTGGAATTTCATTTCTTACAATTCTCTCTCCAATGTATATTTCGAAAATATTTTTCAAGTAAAACAATCAAGAACTACTTTTTTTTTAATGAACTTTATATTTCAATAGAAATTACACCCATTTGTTAAGTTAGTTATAAATCAGTGGAACAAATTTTATAAGTTCCAAAAATGTAAACTTTATATAATTAGAGAAAAGAAAATTTTGAATACATAAATTGTTTCTGTTGTAACTATAATCATTGAAAGAATCGATTGTATAAATTATCAAAAATGTAATGGAAAAATATGATACATAAACCCCCATGTCCGAAAATTATAAGTATAAATACTATTTGACGTGATTGTCACAGTACCTTTGAAAAAATTTAGTAGGCCTGAAATTTGCTTCTTGAGAATTCACATGAAGCCTGATGTAAGCTAGTAATTTGCTTGTTTGTCAAAAACATGAGTAGATATCATTATTCAACCTTTTATTTATCTCCTAATAAATTCATAAAATTATTTCAGAAAAACAAAAGCAACTAAGCAGAAGTAGCATCTGTGGATTAATTAATTGGTAGAAAAAGTACTTAATATTGCTAGTTGAAATCTGTAATTGCAGATGTTGCATATAGATTGAAATAATCGTTGCATAGAACTTTGATAATGCTCAAATTTAAACTCTTGCTTCTTTGCTGTAACTCAGTTTGGTGAAAGGAGGGGGAGTTACATCTACTCTTAATATAGAAGGAAAGAAATTACTTTTTACTTCCTTATAATCTTTTCTAAAGCAATAACCACACACAATAAAATTTTGAAGTTTCAGGGAATCATAGACTAATTTCTTTTAGATCACAAGTCATAGAGAGTGTGTATACCTCCTAACTTTAACAGAAAAGTTTTCCTGGTGAAATCATAAGCACTAATGAACATGGACACACATGGTCCTTTGCTTAACATTTACTTTTTTCCCCAACAATAAAAGTTTGATTTAAATGCGATCTTTTTGTGGAAAGCTTAGTTTTTCATAATTCTGATATTAAATTTTCCAAATAATGAGATAAAATTCCAAAATCTACAAGAATTCATCAAAAATCAGTACGAGGTCATATGAATGTACATTAAAATAAAAACAGTGTAGGCGACTTGATTGCTTTAGATGATGTAAAAAATATTAATTTTAAATAATTTCGGAACAGTCTATTTTTCAGCAACAATTTATGTTAAAGGAATTTTTTTTTATTTTTTGCCTTAACCAGGTTGTTAAGCAAATAAATGAAAAATAAAGAAATGTTGAAAATACTGTTGAAGTTGAAAATATTTATAATCAATAGTGCATAATTAGATATTTGTAATGAATTTGTTTTCGAAAGAGTAAATTTACTTTCTGAAAGCAAAATATGGGTTTTGATTTATGAATCTAATGAACATAAATAGTTTGTGAACAATATCTATTTGATATAATCTCATATTTTTAAATTAACAATACTATGGTAATATAACTTTATATGTGAGGAAGGAGTTGGTAAAGTAATACCATTTCCTTATACAGAACTGATGAAATTCCCTGGACAGAACATGGAATTTCTCACTCTTATGCACAATACTGTTTAATCTGAATATTGTTACATAAAAGACAATTGAAATTCATACTATGGGTTAAGACTCCGTTATGGCTGTTTCTTTCAATTCAGATGCTCATTCTAATTAGTTGCAACAATCATTGTTAATTATTTAAAAAAATGACAACTTTTTCAAATATTTAACATTAAATTAAAAGTGATTGCAAAATTGCTTTACTGACATTTAATTGCCAACACTTTGCTCAACCCACAATAAGTAACCAATAAAAAACAAAAAATCAAAAATGTAACCAATAAAAAAAAAGTCAGGAAGAAAAAGCATTTATTATATATAACATATATTTAGATAATTGTAAAGCAAAAGTACACCTAAAAAGCAGTTAAATAATTTGAAGTATAAGAATTTCTGATATTGAAAAATTCATGCTTTGATTATGATTTCAGATTAGATTGAACTCGGAAATGAAATACTGAGTTTCATTAAAATCACAATGTACTACATTTTTTAAATCAATATATAAGAAAAAATTTTAAACTTTGTATTTAAATATGTAAACTTTTATTGCTGTTAAATATAAATTCCTATCAATACATATTTTAGCAAGCAAATTTTTCAATAAAATTATTTTGTTTATGATAAAAATAGTAATTTTTAATGAGAAGCTTTGTTCATTGCTGAGTCTTACTTTTTTAATATTATTTTATTACCAAATTCAAAGAGGTAACTTAGATGATTTTTAAATTAGTAGTAAACAGTGAAAATCTTATTAATATTATTTTTTTTTAACTTTAAACAATTATTTACAAAAAAACTTTTTTTGGTAATTGTTTAAATAAGCAAAATGACTAACAAATTGCATCTGCTTTTTAATTTCAATAAGTAATTTACATAAGAAATCCAATTAATTAAAAAGATTTTTGGAAAAGTAATTGAAGATTCACATGTAAATTACTAGTGAAATTAAAAAGCAGTGGTTATTTTTCAGGCGATTAAGATGTGTGTTATTTTTGTGTTAATATATAATTGCATCACAATGTAGATAAAGTAAAGCAGAATTACGTAAAAGAAAACTACTCTTAATCTAAAACAAAATTTTATAAAATGTATAGAAATTTTTTTTTGCTTATTTGCAAGCTGATAGCATTTGCATATACCCATAAACTATAAAAGGAAAAGACACAAATCAAATTTTTATTAATACATAAACACACAAACATACAACATATAAATATTGAAATAAAAATGACATTATTTTAGATGATAACATAATGCAAATATTTACATTGATTTTACTTTATTTATCATTTATTTAAATTCAGCAATAGTTAATATTATTGCAGAGATTAAGATTGCAATAATTAATATTATTAATTATTTAATGACATATATAAAAGTAAAAATAAATAAGGTTGAATAATAATGTTATGCAGTATATACACAAAAACCGAAAATTTACAAATGCTAGTAAATAATGTATGATATTTTAACACTCAAAACAACATAATTTCATTTATTTTACACAATTAAGTTATTAATAATAGTTTAATTAGGCTTGAAATAACTAAAAGCATCTTAAACAGGAGCAGTTGATGAACAGGATCACAGATTGATTATATATTATGCATAATACACAAAACAAAAAAGTCGGAGTAGTTTAAATGCAAAGCATGATGTAGACAACGCTGTTAATGAAATACGAGTCAGATTTAAAATATTTTAAATTTATAAGAGTTAGAAAGCATGCTTGATGCTTGTTTTTCAAATCTTGCAATTTGATTAATGCTAGGTAGGTTCACATAATAGATAATCATCAGTTAAACAAAAATTTAATAAAACAGGAATGTTCAAGAACTTTTTCAGCAAAAATGCTATTTTTGTTAGTTAAATGGGAATTAAATATTCAATATTCTCAAGTTTCCTTTTTATAAAATCTTTAGAAATTAAGAATAAAAATCCATAAGATTACTGACAAAAATCATACTAATTACTGAATTTTTTAAATCGTATTCCAATATTAAACTGAGCACAGTAAAAATAATTAAAAACAAAATGATATTAAGGATATTCTAATTTGTTAATGATATCTCGAGCTCTTGCTAAAACTGCTTCATTTTCTCCAGAATTTTCCAGCAGATTATGCAGATGACTTATGTATATATCAATAGTTTCTGCAGTGGGAAGTTCATTAGTATCTACAAATAGAAATAAATACACATTTATAGACTAGATACACAAAAATACACAATAAGAGTAATTTTAGTCTTTAACAAATGAAATAGAAATCTCATCAGCAATAAATTTTTAAAACGATGAAAAATTCATTGATATATAATATTTCCTGATGCTTTTGAATAGATAATGCAATAAGCTTAGGTATTTTAATATAGAAAATTAGTTTACAACATTAATAAAATGCTAATTTAGATGCTTATTTTATTAACTGAAAAATCACAAACACCATAGTACATAATCATATTAAAATTACGAGTGATTAAAAAGGAAGAATGATATATCAGATATTTATAGAAAAACTTGTGTTTTTAACATGTATTTTATTTAAAAGGTGGTTTAAAAAGCTAAAACGATCAAATTTACAAAAAGACTGACATATACATTTAATTATACTTAAAAGGTGGCTTAAGAAGCTAGATTATATTTTGATTATATATACATAGAAGTCGTTTTTATTATCACACATATTGTTTTTCAATTGATTCCTTTCATTTTTTAAAATCTATTAATCATTTCTTTTGAGTTGCAAAGATATTAAATGTATGAGCTGCTAGGTAAATTCATAGAAGATTTCAATTTTTACACATACCAAATACATATAAAATTGATTCGATTTCACTAATATTTTATAAATCATAAAATTATTTGCGTTTAATTATTTATTAAAACACTTAACTGTCTATCATTAACAAAACTGTACTAATGAAATTTTATTAAAATTGAAAGTCAGTACTAAAATGAGTTTTAGAATTCCTAGTATAATTATAGCTACTTATATTAATAATTAAAATAATTACTTTTATATTTTACTGATAGGAGTGGATTTAACCATTACTAAACTATACAATTACATACATTACTTATTTTAAACTTAATCATAATTTAAAGCATAATATGGAATTTAACCGCATAAAAATAGCAGAATTAAAACTAAGTTTGAATTTTTTTCAATTCTAATGGGTTCTAACAAACATGTTTTCCAAACCCACTGCCTAGGAATAAAATAATAAAAGATAAGCATTTAAAATCATTAGGTCTTAGTAAAATGAAAGTTTAAAGAAATGTGTCACAAAAAAATTTCATATAAATATTTCAAAAATTTAAAAATTATATGAAATATAAAAACTTATACTAGTATTAAAATATTTTATATGAAAATACTGCTAAAACATAATATTCCAACCAAATTACATTAAATTAAGAAAATAAAAACTAATTACACACAAATTTTTATGCAAGCCTTAAAATAATGAGTAGTCCTCATGTGATGATTTTATGGAAAAAAAAAAAAAAACTGTATAGGTGAAAGAAATATTAAAATAATGAGCCTAATACATTTCTAGTTTAATGAAGAATACAATGATGTTAATCTTTAATATTAAAGATTTATATTAATGAAAATTTTTTGTGATGTTCATCTAGAATTATTTCTCGGACATTGTCTATCAATTCATGAAGATATTATGAAGTAACATTAAAATTTCATAATATTCATTAGATTTTAGTATAACATTTCAATAAATAACAAAACAAATAACTTTCAGAGAAATTTTGTCATAAGAATTATTTTAGATTTCAATTTACAGCTTTATAATACAATATTACTATTTCTCAACATTTAAAGTCCAAATACATTTTTGTTAATTCACTTACATATCCAAACATTAAAAACTTATAAGAATTATAAAATTAATATAGTTTAAATTTCTGAATATAAAGGAGAAAATATACATAAAGTGAGAAAAAAACTTACTTGGCAAAGGAAAATCTGCAAAACTATTTAACAACATATTGCGTAAGCCATCTAGGTGTTGCTTGAGTCCAATATTATTACTATGCTGCTGAGCATTTTCAACTTCCAATTTTTCAATAGCAGATTTCATATTTTCAATATGTTTAGTCAAAATAGCATTCTGTTCTTCATATTCAGTATTTGATTTCCTTAACTGTCTCAGTTCCGCTTCCCTTGCTATTAGAAATATATAAAATTTAAAGATAAAAAATTAATTCTTCTGAAAGTTACTCAAATAATGTACTAATTCAAAATGGTAAAAGACAACTGAACTGTACAGATTTGGTGCTATTTCCAATTTTCGCGCCAAGGGCTCCACAGCTATCTCGCCAACCTAAATTACGTCACTATGTGCAATATCTGCTTACTAAATACCGATCATGTTTGAAACTCAACTTTGGAATTGGAAGCTATTTCGAATTCCAAATACCAAAATTTCAAATATTTCATTATAATTACGCACTATAGAAGATTTGGAATTTGGCTAATTTGGAATAGATGAGATAATGCTAAATCAGAATAACAAAAATGAAAAGATATGTTATGATGAATAAAACTGCAGAATTAGGTATTGTTCAAGAAACTGTAAAAGTAAATAATTATTTTAAATGTAGATCTGATTGGATAAAAATAAACATGTGTTTGCTTGTTAATGCAATGACATCACTGACCAATTAATAGAAAGTTCATCAAGAAAGGGACTTAAAGAATGCAGAGGCAATACAATATTTGCCAACTTTCGGGAAAGCAATTCAGTAAGTCTTTTTGACTGTTAAAATTATGCATATCTTGTGAAAGCATATATTCTAAGTTCAATTTTTAATTAATTTCATTACTGTATTTTCCTGTAAATAATCAGCAAATTATGTATAAAAAAGTTTTGAATTTTGTTATGCATATTATTTGCTGCCACAGATAATCTGATAAAAATACATTCTCCATCAGAAAAAGCTTACAATACAGCTTTGTAAGAAATGTTTTGTAAAACACATAACAAATGACTTGGCTGATTAATTTTAGCAATAATCAGTTTTGTACTATTATATTCAAGAACACATTCAGTTCCCCAGGAAGATATTGCAATTGCTACTAGCCATTGTCATTTCACATTTTGTCTTGACCTGAGCTGTTTCATTCTGAAAATATGCAAGTTTGTGGATCATGATGTGGTAGCAAAAGCATGCAGCAATGTTACACAGCAAATTTTAAACAAATAACTAAAGAGAAGGCAAATAAAAAATGGTAACAAAGGTGTTATATAAAGGGGAAAACAAAGCATGTGCAATACAAGAGAAGAAATTTATCAGGGTTCATAGATTTCCAAGAATCAAATTCCAGGAGTTTTAAGCAGTTTAATCAAAAATTTCCAAGAGGTATCAACATTCACGTTAAATAATTATTTATTTTATTTTAAAAACTGTTATATGCATATAATTATGTACATGCAATATTTTTCAAACACATTTCTGTTTATAATAAAAATAAATAATTGCAAATATTAATGAGACTATTTTTTATATAAGTAAAAATTATTAATGATTACTCCAAAAGCCTTCAATGAATTTACAACTATAACAGAATTTTTTTTTATTTAAATAATCAACATTCTATATAATACTGGATTATACATTGTATAAAATAATGATTAATTTTTGAGTTTTTAGACATTTCCAATAGATTCAGATAGATAGATTCTTTTAAAGACTTTTCCATCAGACTTTTCAACAATGCATGAAAATCTCCAGCAATAAATGGCAACATTGGTTTATCAATTTGATAAAATGTCAGAAAAGGTTCTAATTCTTGAGTAATAAATATAAGAAAATTGCATTTAGCAGAAAAAGTACATCTTTTGTACACTTTTGCAGAATATCAAAAGTTCAAACAAAATATCTCCAGTTGAATGACCTAAAAAATTGGATGAGTAATACCATGTTTTAAGTGCATCATTATCTCAAAATCTTACATGGAAGTACAATTGCTTTGTCTGCAGATGATTATTTAAGCTTTCATAAAAAGAGAGAGAGAGAGAGACAGAAGCACATAATAAAAAATATTCCTAACTTTTTCTTTCAATAAGTTGGAAAAATAAGGTGCAATTCCAAAAACTGTTAAATAAGCAATTTTTTTTAGCACAACTGAATTGTTTTGCAATAGCACTGTCTGGAAACATTGCTTGAAAGAGGCAATTTATATTGTTATAAGAACTGTAGCTGAATCAGTTGTTTAAAACTTAAAGGGTCCATAGAATTTCAGCCTTTAAAACTTCTTTTGAAGAAACAAATGAATCTAAAATTTCAGAGTATGCTTTGGGTTCACATTTTTTAACAAGATCAGCAGAAGTGAAAAAATATTTTAAATGAGTAGATTTTTTTTAGCATATATAGCTTGTACTAATGCTTATATGGAATTTAAATGCCAATTCGCCCATATTTGAAATACATAAGTCTTTCTTGAAAAACAGACAATGGGCATGTGTTTTTTCTGAACCATTCAAAAGCCAATCTTGGTATGACTTTTACAGAGTTCACTGGTCATTTAAAAGACACTTTTCACCAGGCATATTAAATAACTTATTTCAGTCTTTATTTCATTAATAAAGAAATTTATCCTAATTAAATTATATGTAATTTTCATCAAGGGAGACATGGAAAGTATGTTTTAGTTCAAAAATTTTATATTTAAATATTATTATTCAAAGAATTTTATCCAACATAAGGAAAACAGCAGCAAATAGAAAAAGAATCAATTAAAATCAACCGTCTTAATTGCACAACATTTTGATTTTTTTGGTGATTACTTTACTTCATGTAAATCTAAATACTACTAAACCGAATTATCATGTAATTTTTGTAGCTGAACTAGATCTTGAAACTGTTAATATAAGTCAACAGTTAAGAAAACAAAAATTGAATATCGATCATGCCGCTCTAGTGGCAATATTAAAAACTTACACTAAATTAAGTTTTCCGATAATTTTATTGAAAATTTTAAAATATTTAAAAATATATATATATATAAGATTTCCTAGAAATAAATAAATGCATCAAGGCTAGAAAACATTCCAGGAGCTAGTCACTATTTTCAAGGAGTCAAATCAAAATTCCAGGAATTTCAAGGGCACATTAAAATTTTTTGGAATTTAAGGAGTTTCCAGGAGTTGTGTGAACCCTGATTTATCCTATAAATAATTTGAAAATAATCTATTTTTCATTTAATTATTAACGAAAAATTTATTTAATTCATTTAATTATTAATGAAAAAATATATAAACATCTGATAGGCTTTTATGTTTTTTTTTAAAAATATGTCTAGGATTTATTTTTAAAACATCTCTATTCTTGTTTTAAAAGTAGTTAAAAACTAAAAATCAACAAGTTTTATTATTAGAATATCAGAATTATATCTTTATCGATCTGGTGCTGTCATTTTAGTTCATTGCACTTTGTAATGAGATGAATCCAATCTGATGTTTTTTAAAATAACTGTTTTTTTCTGTACAAGTTATTTAATTTTTAATGATATAGTGTATTTTTTTATTATTCATGTGATATCATATTATCAGTGGTATATAACTTTGACTATTCACTGAAAAATAGTTGAAGACCTTGGAAGACTTGCAGAGGAAAAGCAAAAATGTTCATACATGTTTATGAATTTTTGAGTATCTTGTTTTCTTTTGATTTTTTAAATATTTAATGTCAATTATACCCTCATCTAATTCAATTAGCAAAGCACTTATATATTCTTCTGTTGCATCTCTTGTTAAGCTGGGAAGTGATAAAAAGCAGTCTTAAATTCAATTGTAATGGAACTGAATAAATTTACTACAACTAAAATAATTTTGAATTATAGTCATTACTTCCATCACAGAAAATGGTGGTATGTAAGAGTTTAAAATTGTAACATTCTCTGATGCCAATTCCCTAATAAACACAGAAATCTCAGTTCCAGTACATTCATAAAGCTTTGCAATTTCCTTTTTAAGAAGTATTTTCTTAAAACATGGACCAGCATGATCAGCAATGCTGAATGGTATATTGTGCTCTATCAATAAGGAAGTAAAATATATGGTAGACCAGATAACTTTTTCTTGGGTATTATTTTTAAAATAAATATCCACTTTAGAGCTTGCTGAACTTTTTGCTTATTCTCTATCTTTAACAAGATGAGAAACATCAAAACGACCATCATGAGAAATTGTAATCACAACTGCAAATTATATGCAATGAGCAAACTTAAATTCTTTTGATGATACTTTGAAACACGTAAATTTGAAAATGTAAGCATTTTTAAATGATTGAAAAGATTATTTATTAGGTTTACTATTAGACCAGCAAAAACACAGTTATGATGAAGCAGAAATGTTTGCTTCCACTCAAAAGGGTTTCAAAATTAATGCTGCCCATCAATCACAACAGTTAAAACAAATTGTGTCGAAATCTGGCAGCTAACTAAAAAACAAAAATGCTATGCAGTAAACATGTGTGATGTAATAGAACTCAAATGAAATATATTTTTTCTTAAATAACTCTTATTTTAAAACTATCAATATTTTCCATGCTCTGCAAACAGAAACATGTAAAATATCCCAAGCTATCAATAAAAGTGTAAAACCTATTGATATAGCATAAAACTTACACAAGATGAGTAAAGGTTGGTAGGTTTGCAAAATGTACACATTACATTTTTGAAGATCTCATATTAGCAGGAAAATATAAATAATTACAGTATACAAATGGAAGTTCAAAGCACCACCCAAAAGTTTCTGCCTCAGATCATCTTGTATTGAATAGAAGAGTTACACATTACGAGAATGAAATCAATATTTTTATGCTTTTTGTATACACATTCTAACATGTGATTATACATATTCCATCATATAATCTATTCATTGGGGACACATTCATCTAGGATTTACAATTTAAAGTGAATTCTAAGTCATAATAAACATCACAGTCAGGCTCATCGAAGCTTAGTGGTAGAACCATCTTCTTCTTCTTCTTAAAATTGGGTTTGTATGTCATTGGGCACCTCTGCTTTTATCAGCATTTTGTACCATTAACTCCAAATCCAATGTTTCCTAGTTCCAGTTGCTCAGGTCACCCACTTTACTAATAAAGTCCGATAACCCTTTAATGGAGTCTAGGTGTAACTCTCTAGTATGGATGAAGCCTAAAGAAGTTAATCTAGGGAGGGCAAGAGCCTCACATTCGTAAATGACATGCTCTGCCGTTTCCTCTTGCATATGACATTTCCAGCAGATAAGGTCTTGCTGAAACAGTCCCATCTGGTCAGAAAGTCAGTCATGCTAGGAATAGCTTCCTGACTTTCACCAGAAGAAGATAGTTTGGAGGTCATTTCTACCTCAAGTGAAGGATTCATTGCTGCTTCTTTACAAGATTGCCTCTGAGTTCCCTTGTCTTTTCCAGCAAGGTCCACTTCAGAGGCTTCACCTGCAAATGCAGAAAGGTTTGTTACTTCTTGTGTCTTTTCAGCCACAAGATAACAATTAAAAAGCTCAGGTAATATAAGTCCACCCAGCATTGCCTGAGTTACTGGGCAAGGCAAATTACTCTAGAAGTTCGCCAAGCAACTAGAGGCTCCGTTAAGACACCAATACCGTGGTGCCAATTAGCCCTAGGCACGGATCGCATAACACCAGGGTTTACGGGAGCTGGTTCGCGGCCTCTGATTCTATATTCAAGGCTATCCTGTCATTCCTACAGGACATTCGGCTATCCACCACTTGCCGACGCGCCTGGTGGCTGCTCAAGCCCCAGGAAGGTACACGTACCCCCTGGTTCCAGGGTGGTAGAACCAGGGTCTTTGGTTCAAATTTAGCTATTGTTGAACAATGGGGGATAAAAATTTGCACTGCAGTTGTTACATGCACAACTGTATTAATGGGAAATAGAGTTTTCCAAGTTTTCTTTCATACAAACTAGATACATGACCCCACTATCTATGAAATATCTCAGAAGGAAAAGAAACAAATGTTCAAATGCCTTACAAAACCATTTGGGAATTAGGCTGATTACTATGCGGTGTCAAAACATTGAAGAGTTAAACTGAGATAAAAACTACTGAACTGAAGACCAGAAAACTGACCATTTAGCTACTAGCTTGGCTCAAGTAACTGGCTTGTTGCTTTTATTTATTTTATTGACATATGTTAACAGTTTGGAATAATAAAATTTTCTATTATTGTAACTTGAATTCATATAAAGTTGTTACCTTTATTGTGATCTAAAAATTCTTCTGTGAATATTGGTATATCAAAACCAGGTGCTTCTCCATCATGGTGAGTTTCATTCATAGGCTATTAAGATAAAAATATGTGAATTCATTTTTTACTTAATCCAATCAAAACTAAGAAATGTGTAATTACATGCAAAGTTATCTTTTAAATTAATTCTGTAGTTGAATATTAAGGTAGAAAATATAATTAAAAATACTTAACTAAATACCAGAATACTTTTAGGGAATGAAAAATCTAACATTGTTTATCAAATATTCTTCAGAATAAATTTAAAATAAAATATATTAATGAAATACTCTATTGAAAATTAATATATTCTCACTTTAAAACTTTGTTTTTTTTTTCAAAAATTTCCATATTACAATTGGTGTGCAAAGGTTAACAATTTTATATATTTTACATGGTTTATAAAGTTAAAATAGTGCACAATCGAAAGTATGCAATAACAATATAAAAACAAAAATCATAATAATAATAATAATGATAATAGAACTTATTTTTAACACAAAGATTAATTTAAAAAAAAAAAAATACAAGTTATTTTTAACAATAAAATTATCTATCAAATATAAAATTTTCAAGTCCAAAGAGCTACAGTAAGTACAGCCACAATTAGCATCTAAACAGTTCTGAATCTAGTGCCACATTTCTTTGCCAAATATAAATGATGTTAAATTCAATTTTTTGCTATCAGATGAAGTGGCGTTTTCTGCTTGACAAATGTTGCTCTGCATGGACAACGTCCTGGTTTCATTTATTTATGGCACAAGTATTGACATTTTTATAACACAACATTATATAAAGCAGGTGTAAATTATAGATATTAATCTTTTGCTATTGACAACAAAACCGTTTTCTCAGGAAAAAACAACTTAAGCAATTTCAAAGTTGCTAAAAATATATATAGGAAAATGGTACTATTTTAAATATGATCATATAACCATGATATCCACAAGGTATTGACAAGAAATATGATAGCTTTGGCAGTAAAGATTTTTTTAAGTATAATTATTGGCAAAAAAATTAAGATTCACAAGGCAAGAGACCTAAATGCAAGACAAAAGATAATTATGAATGGTCTTAACTACTCCAATTCTGTGTTTGAACTATTTTGCTCCGATAAATATAGATACTTCCTATATTCATGCATATATAATTTAATCAAGTCTTCACTTTTCCAATAAATAAAATAAAAGTTAAAAAAAATATAATTAAATTTTAACTTTACAATTCATCAAAAAATATTGTTCTTCAATGTTAAAATTATATTCTGAAGTTTCTCAGCATATGAATCTGAACAAGAAAATAAATTTTGAATAAACAAATAAATAGAAAGCAATTAAATAATAGGATATCATGTAGTACTATCTTTAGTTTAAATCTGACAGAAGATTTAAGCAGAGACTTCATAAAGGCATATAAAAAGTTTACAATTCTAGAAAAACTAATTATATAATCTGGGAATTATGTGCAAAAAAACTTTAATTTCGTTGTGCATGTAATATATGCAGATTATCTGATAAAAACATTCTTCATAAGAAAAGCTTACTATAAAGTTTTGAAAGAAATGTTTATGTTTCATAAAATAATTGGCAGATGGTGCCATAACTTGTCTGACTTATTTCAACTATAATCAGTATTGTCCAATTGCATTCAAGGACAAATTTGGTTTCTTGGAGCAATATTACAGTTACCATTGGCTAATGTCACTTTGCATTCTTTCTGGACTTGTGCTTTTTTTGTTCTGAAAACATTCAAATTTGTAAAACGTCATGTGGAAGCGAAAACTTTTAAGTTACGCAGCAAATTTTTAAATAAAAGCTATAGAGAAGACAAATATAAAAATAGTGACACTTGTGTTAATTATAAGGTGAAAAACAAAACATGAGCAGAAAAAAGACAATACATCCAATATGCAGTTCAAAAATAATCCATTTCTTTCATTTAATTATTAACAAAACAAACGTATTTCATTTTTAAAATATGTTTAACCTTGTTTTAAAAGTTATTATAAACTAAAAATCAACAAGTTTTACTAGAATCTTCTTGAATCTTTATTAATGCCGTGCTTTCATTTCAGCTTATCACACTTTACAATGCAGTGGATCCCAAGAAATATTTTTCATTATAAGTCTTTTTTTCAACTTATCCTATTTTTAACCATACTGTGTATTTTTTTTTTTACTTTATTTGGCACCAAATTATCTGCAGTATACAGTTTCGATTATTTGTAGGAAAAATTGTTGAGGATAATGCAATGCTTTTTTTCTTCTTTTATTTTAAAAAAAAGTCTCACAGATGAAAGAAAAATACGGTAGTTAAAAATTGCAGAAGGCAAACTAACATTTAAGTCATAATAATATGCTAGACAGATCTGTTGGAATACACTGACATTGTTTGATTTATTGCTCTACTACCACAAAAAAGCACATAAATTCACAATTAACTATAATTTTATTATTTTTCTTAGTATAAAAGGTTATCTGAAATCTTTAAATTAGTAAGTATACACACATACAAATTACCATATTATCATACATAGACATATATATCTAAAAACCAAAAAGCCTTACAATATTAAGTTTTATAAAAATTATAACACTAAAATTTTTATTGTTACACAACACAAAATATTTGGTAAATTTTTTTTAAATTAAAAGATATTATTTCCTTATATTATATCCTTTATCTTTTTGTACATCAAAATAAACCAGTTTAAAGTATAACTCCATTAATACATTAACACAATTTTAGTTTCCAGAAAAAAAACTCCCCTTCAAATTATCCTTTTCAAAATGTTTTGTTTTTTGACTATTGAAATTCCTTTCACAAAAGTAATTTTAAGACAAAAAGAAAAAGAAGAATAGACAGAAAATAAGGAATAAAAAGAAGAATCAATGGTGATACATATGATGACAGATCACTTTCTCATGTTAATGTGCTGAATATAGGGAAGGGGAGTAATTAGGCATTAAATTTCTTAAATATTTTGATTGGGAAAATAGATGATTATTTTAAAATTATGCTCAGTAAAATCTAGTAATACAATATCTAATAGTTTATCGGTACTATAAGTTGTAAAAGTATATATATATATATATATATAAAAAGACATTTTAAGTTTTTAAATAAAGCTAAGATTGAATATCATACTTTATGACTTTTAAACTTATTTTGCTTTAAAATTAAATCAGAAAAAATTCTTTTACCAAGTCTATTTATATAATCAAGTAATTAAACAAATTATATTCATTTGTCTGAAACTAATTTATTTTTCATTTCATTATTTAGTTTCTTTTTGAAATTTAGCTGAACAAACTTTAAAAAAATCCCAAATTAAATATTTAACTTTAACAAAAGTTATTAATCAGAAATGGAGCAACAATTATTTTAAAATCAAATGTAAAACATGACATTTTCTAAAACTATTTTCGGTAAATTTAACTAATAATACACGTTTAACAGAACAACTTTGTTCGATTGTAGCTAAAATTTCCCTTTAATTTTGAAAAATGTTAACAGAAAAAAATATTTTTTTTTTAAAAAGTTAAGTGGAAAAAATTGAATATAAAAATATATGAACCTTACTTCAACATTTGATGAAGTATAATAAGATCCGTCTCCATCCTCATATTCTAAAATACAACAAAAATAAAATAGTGCAGAATTGATAAAACATAATACAAAATAAATGGGAGTATACTTAAAGAATATGTTTAATACCTTTACGTTTTTTTTCTTGTTGTTTTTTAAAAATTTTATAAGCTTCCGTTTGTTGATATTGCTCCAGCTCTTTCATATAACGTTCTTTATCTTTCTCAGCTTCTTCAAGATATTTCTACAATATTATTTTACATTAAACTTTTTGAAAGTTGAAAATAAAAATTATGCAAAATTTATTGCAATAGTTAATATAAAAATTTCTATTTAATGTAAAAAAGTTAGATTTTTGTTTTGATTATGGAAGTATGATGATTTCTTTCGATTTTTAAGATTTTCTTTCCTAACATAATAATATATTTGGATCATATTTAAAACACATTAGCCATAAAAAAGTGACAATAGTAAAATAATCAGCTTGGGTTAGATGAAATGTTTTCATCAGAACAAAAACATTACATTGCTTTATTTTTCTAAATTTTCAAATTTAAAACTGACACATTTCATAGTTATGTATAACACCATTGATCTTTACTTAGCTTAAATTAATATTATCATAAATAAATATATCTGCATTAGAACAATTTTCATTGAATAAATTATTTAAAAAAATTAAACCAACATGTAAATAATTAAACATCAACATATTAGCAGAACTTCTGTTATTTCATCACTCAAGGTTATTACAGTAATACAATACATATTTTTCAAAACACAAGCTACTTCATAGTTTCGATTTGATAAAACTAAATAATTTTTCTATACTCAAACAAAGACTTAAATTACAAGATGACAAAAGTATAAAAAAGGATAGATTTTCTTAAAATTTTTTTATTTACAAACACTCCAAATTAAAATAATATATCAGTTCTTATATTATTGCCTTAAGCAAGTAATATTTTCTGAACATCATTTAATTTACACATAAATCAAGCAATACTATGAGAACCAAATATAAAACCTACTGAGTTTATTCACTACTTAGTAAAATTATTGACTATATAAAAAGTTATTTTCTTTAAATAGTCAAATGTATTTTTCATAATTATTTATCTTGACATACAGTATATTAGCAAGCACAATGTTCAGCATATTTTATGATAATACACACAATTATATTTACAAGAGAATAAAAACATAAAATAGATTAAAGGAGAATATTAAAAATTGGTATAAAATTTAATACTGAACATACCTAAATGAAATTTTAACTAATCACCTAATATTTAACATATCTTGAAAAAAGGCAATTTAATTATCTATATTTTAAATGTACTAAGAAAATTACTTGTTTTTCTTGAACTCCTAATTTGCTCCAATCACATGCCAGAATTTTCGTGACCTCAGAGAAGCTGGCTCCCGGATTTTCTCCTCTGACCTTTTCCCGGTTTTCATTTAAATATCGCACATAACCAGTCAAAGGTTGCTTAGGAGCATTCATGTCTCTTGGGCCACGTCTACGTTTTCTACCTTTTGGCCATCCACCTCTCCTCTTCTAGATGAAACAGAATTTTTCATAAATCTTTGAAAAAGATTTTTGATGGGAGGAAAAAAATAGAGCTAGAAATTCATAGGAAAAGTTTGTTCTTAACTTAAGGGCAATTTGTAAAAATTAAAAATAGTTTAAATAAGAAATAATAAAAAGCAAGCAAGTACAATTGAACCAGCAAATGCCATAAATCTTAAGATGATAAATAGGATAGAAATTATTAGAATATTTTTAATTGCAACTTTATTTTCTGTTTGATAATTTTGAGTATGAGACCACTCTAATCAAAATGATGCAAAAAATTGCTTCGTAATGTCAAAACTTGATTAATTAATAAAAACTTCTCAATTATAACAATGCAGGGATTTTTAATTTTTTTTCCACTCAAATCTTAAAAATAAAAATTTCATTTATGTAAGTTGTGTTTGTCAAAATATAAAAATTAACTATATCCACCATCTCCAAATGAATTATAATAATTGCATTTTCCCAAGCACTCAATTAACTAAATCTAATGACATAAGAGGATTCCTCATTATTCTGTAACCAGTTTTGATTTTGACAAGCTTTAATATTAAATTAACATATATAAGTGTTTAGTAATAACTAATTAATAATTATTTTTTTACTCTTTTTATGATAGTTCATTAAACATTTGCCTAGATCCATCTTTGAAAATAGAAGTTATTTCTTTGTATTATTTCTTAGTGTCATTGTAATTATTTGAAGGAAGTGAGTTCAAATTCTGATTTAATTGAAGGTCTGTCGTGTTCACTAATGGAGGATAGAGCACTTTAAATAGGCTTTGGTTACAATGCCCCTTAATGAAATTATACCTTTGGGGACAGCAGGTCAAGTCTTGGATCTTCTGCTTCTAAATTAAGAAGACTCTCTCCCAGCTGTTTCAAATAATTTGGTACTGAATAAATCTGGGCTAGGTACACGGAAATATGCTGGTGCAACATAAATCTACAAACTTGACGAGAATTTTCAAGGTTTCAAAAAAACTTTTACCGTAGACTGAACAAGAGATAGAACTCTTTTTTTCTTCGCTTTCATTAAGCATATTGAAATAAGAAAAAATATTTTGACTCAACTATGTTAAAAAATAACAGAGCTTTTACAACCATAATACTAATTTGAATAAGTCATGTGCAGAAATATTTTGAAATATTTATAATTACAATTTAAATAAAATTGAAGCTCATAGTCAATTTTATATTGTGTAGAAATTTTGTTTATATTCACATGCTGTATTTTAAAATTCAACAAAAACATGTTATAAGCAAACAAAACCTATTGGGAGACAAGAACTGAATCGGTTCTTGATGTATATACATCACATGTAATCACACTTCCTAGGTTGAAAATATAATCCAACTGTTTCATAACTATCAATTTTAGTTTCATGCAGAACCATTCTTCAATACTATATATAACATAAACCTTACTGTCTTCTAAAAATTGGTACCTTATTCAATACTTTATCAAACATACAAAAATTTGAAAAGATAACAAATCAAGATTGAAGAAGACTAAGACCATTGAGAACACATTGGAAGCACTTTAATAATATAGTGATATAAGAATGGCATTTTCCATGATAAAATAATACTTTTTAACAGTAAATCACATTTGAGGTTTTCAATGTGTATTTTCAAAATTTTTATTATTTTGCTCAGCATAAGCTGCAAATATTACTTCTAAACAATCAAACAGCAGGGTGCTATTCTGATGGGAAAAGTTGAAACCTGACTTTGTAGGCACAAAATGTTTAATAAAAATTTTTCGAATGAGTACTATTAACATTTCGCTATTCCACATTCATGCATTTTGTTGCTACATTAAAACATGATACCATTTCAACAAACGACACAATTTGAGTTAGAAAACTTTTTATAACATTATACATACTTGTAGGAGATTCTCATTCATAAATACTTTTGGTCTTCTTTGAGATATTTTTATGGGCTATGTCCCTCAAATTTTATTGCAATGAAAATATTCACATTATTCTATGTTATAATGGCTGAATTCTCTTGTATAACATAGGTCATACATCTCACTTAAAACATAAGCTGCATGCAATCTCCAGAATTGTTATTTGACATTTATCTTTAACAAGAAATTGTATAGCATTGACATTTTCTGGAATGATTACCTCATGTGCCTAATCAAGGTATGATATGTTAGTTGATTGGCATATTCACAACAAAAATTCCTCTTTCATTTACCTATGCCTGATTCACAAATACTTTTGGCTTATAAAAACTGAATTATTACATAGAGGAATAATAATTAAGGTATGTGATTATTGCAAATAAAATAACATTGCTTCTTTAGACATAAAATGCTGTCATAAAAGATGTTAGAAAGCTCTATCTCTTGAAAGATCACTATTTCTTTGATAAAGCCTTATCATCATGTGAACAAGGCTTACAGATACTTAACCTATTTCTAAAAAAATCTTGCAATTCAACAATGTATAGTTCAAAAGATTTTTTTTCTTCCTATTAACCCTTAATACATCACTGATTGTATAATTTTTGAAGAATTAATAAACTGATTAGTTAAAGTTTTTTTCCATTACTTCCCTTGCAGAAATAGTTCATTAAAATTTCAAATATTATACTAAAATTTTATTTCTAAATTATTGCTTTACTACTAATTATCTACTTCACAGCAATAAATTAAATGTTTATGATTTGAAGAAAGAAACTTATACCTTAATTCTAAAATAAGATCATTATTAACGAATGTTTGATATTCTCATATATAAAATTTTTGATATAGCTCGTCTTCAAGCTTTGAATTTCTGATATCCCACTTACCATGAATTTAAATTTCCTGGAAATCAAGAAATTCTGCATAATAGATCAAAATCTAATTAACTAAATTCAAGTTAATTAATAAGTTGAAATAATTACAATGAATTCATGGAATACAATAACAAGACAGATTTAAACTCAAAGATCTTACAAAATTCTATAATTAATTGGATTAATTATAATTAATTAATTGAAAAAGTAAAGTACATCCTTAAATTTTTATAAATGAAATATTTTTCTTAATAAAATAAATTTTCCTTTTTCTAATTTCAACATGTATTTTTCTAATCAAATTATGTATTTTTAAAATATATTTTTACAAAAATATTAGACCTAAAAGTAATTATGTTAAATGTACAGATTTTGTGTATTCTTTTTTCTAAATTGGTATTTGAGAAAGAGTAATTTTCTTCTGAAGAAACATTTTATTAAAAACAGAATTATCATGGAAATCAAATATTCTAAAGAATAAAACTTCCAAAAGTCAATATAAAAGGAAGTAACAAGATAATAAAAATACCTTTAAATTTTAATATAGCAATTCAACAAGAAATTATAAACAAAAGTGAAACTCTAAAGAATTGATATTATAAAATTTAATTTAAAGAAGTTTAAAAATTTATGTTTCTAAAATATTGTTTTGTTAATATAGACTAAGGAAAAATTAGTTAAATATAGACTAAGGAAAAATAACAAAATTAAAAGTTCTTGCAAAAAATAATTACCACCTCCACTAAGTTTGAATCTTGGTCTGTATTCATTGACATATTGCTTTCAGTTGGATTGATATCTAAATAAAAAATATGATTGATATTTAAATAAACATGACATTTATATTACATGAGAAGCATTAATTTTGATTATCATCAAAATTAATTATCAGTGTAAAATATTGCAAAGTATTTTTTAAAATTTAACAGAGGTTGGGCTCCCTATTATTATTAAATATTAATAATATTTAATAGTCTTTAGAGTTCTAGCTATTAAAATATCAAAATAAAATACTTCCTTTGTACAAAACATGACATTCCTAAACACCTTTTACACAATTCCTTAATATACATAAGAGACATTTAAATCTTTTTTAATTAAAAAAAATTATTAATTTTTTAAATAATTATATAACAATATACTTTTAGACTTGTGTATTAAAATAAATCACCTTCAAAAATAAATAAATAAATAAAAAAAATAAGACACTCAAGTCAGAATAATGTTTAAACAGGTCTGAGTAGTATTTATTGAAATTGGGATATAAGAAATGTTATATTATCTTATGAAACAATCATGAGATAGGATAAAAAAATTCTAGTAATATACTATGTTCTGATTTGTATATTGGATAAACATGTGTTTTTTTTCCCTTTATATATTGAATTCATTTATATTCTCAATTTTTTAAAAGTCAAGCAAGTAAAATACACTTTTGTTCATTTTAACATTTTGATGAATCATAAAAAGCACACATTTTGATGATGAATCATAAAATCAAATTTAAATCAGTATAAAATTATTTGTTTCTGAATTATATCATAGGTTAAAAAATTTATACCCAATATTGAAGTAAAGAAATTATCATTTTTTATAATTTTGTCCATACAAAACTATTTCACACATTTCAATGATTTATTTAATCTGGATATCTAATCCTTTAAAAGTAGAATAATAAATATAGGAAGATAATATAATCATTGAAAACTAAAAGAAAGTTTGATTTAAATTTTTCAAATCACATAGAAATGGAAATTTGTTTTCAATAACAACAAAAATTAATGATAGATTGTTAAATTTTACTAGGCATTAAATAATTTAATCAAAAATTCTGTAATAGTTGGCAAACATGGAAATTTACTCTTTAATGTTTTTCACAGTATTGGAGAGAAAAGTTGAAGATAATAATTTAATCAAACATTGTGAACATCTGTAGCACAATGAAAGCTAATGTGATAAATACTGATATTCAAGTAACAAAACTAAATGTATTCATTTAATTAAAAGAAAATATTGAAAATAGTTAACATAAAATAAAGATACACTTTACAAATGTTTCATGTGAATAGCTTTAAAAAAATAAATATAAAAAGGTAGCATTATTGAGGCAGTTTAAAGAACTTAATGGGGAAATCAGGCTTTTCTAGTAATGTAGATCTGTTTTACAAAACCTATAACAAATAATTTGAAATAATTTTATGTTATTGACATAAGTCTACAATTCAATAATTGATTCTAAAAGAATTACTAAAAATATTTTTATCAAATTTAGTACATATGAACAATAAAACCTTATTTTTATTCTATATTTCATAATTGGCATTTACAAAAAAATTACCCGGATATATACTTCATAATTACACAAAGACAAATTTTTGGATTCAAAGTTTAGAATTATATTATATGGATATACTTAAATTTATAAAGAAGTCTGACAACTATTTTATTGTTGAAATCAATACTACTAAAATATTTAAATTTACCAAGGATAGCATTAACTTCTTTCATAAATGTTAAAAAAAAGGAGTAACTCAATAAAAAGAGAAAAGATAAATAGAAAATACAATTTTTTGTAAATTGAAATAACAAAACGTATAGGGGGGGAAGAAAATTGCATAAAACAAGATAAAAAAATTCTTTTAGTAGAATATGATACTAATTTTTATTTTAAAATAAAGGTCACAAATTGGTAATGGGGAAATATTCATAATAAATATTTCTCTCACTTTCATTTTATTTACAAGTTTAAATTTTTTTGATATAGCAAAAAATTCCATTTCTTTTTTGAAATAAACAATTTCTGTCATGACTGAATGAAGATAGCCTATTAGTTTGTTGCTGGCCTATTTAATTTACAGCAAACTTAGTCTGTTGTTTTACTGCAAAATTTTAAGTTAAGAACTATATTTTTAATGAGCTTTTTTCCTATGTATATTATATGCAATTTATTGACTTGTCAAAATTTTAAAATATTTTGATAATATTTCTTTGTTAAGTTGTTTTTGATTTTAGTTTAACTGAACATAGAAAGTGATCTTTTTACTTAAAGAAACACAAGATATTGAAATAGCTATTGATGAGAAAGGTACATTTTAAAAAAATTTCTGGACTAATAAAATTGCTGTAGCATGAAGAGATATAAAGTTATCAATAAATTTTGATAGCTTTTTTTATCTTGTAGAGCTATATTTTATACATGCAAACTTTAACACACTGAAAGATTGAAAATATTGCATATAAAGCTTGAAGTTCTTAAGTTCCAGATATTGAATATTTCTAATTTTAAATTTGTAGAAAATGATATTATGTTAAGAGATTGAAAACCTTAAGATATTTTGATATAAATTAACAAGTTTAACAGTATATGTAGTATAGAAAAATTCTTTAAGCAGATACCCTTTATTTATTGACAAAATTCAGGTGAACATTAAATCTTCATAGACATAATCACTGATTAAACTTAAGACTTCCTAATTAACAAAATATTAGAGATAAAAATTTTTAATGGATAAAGCATCCTTCTTTCATCATTTCACAGTCATGACTTTCTGCAATAATATGTAGTGTTAATTCTTTTGTTTTACTGAAGAAAAATATTTTATGATAATATAATACAAATGAAATCTGATGGATATATATTAGTGGAATAAAGACACAAAAGTAGAATAACTTTATTTTTATAAATAAATTAATATGACTATTTTGATAAAAACTGACAAGGATTGCATTTTTAATGTAAAGAAAAACATCTATAATTAAAGTAATTTTAACAGTTTCTGAGTATCCTTAAATTGTATGTAATTCTTAAAATAGAATGGAATATTTTTCAATCAAGTCACCATAAAATAAAATAATAAATACCAATGATAACTGATTTAACTTTGGAAACCTTATTTGAAATTAGCATATTTTTCATTTATTAGTTATCTTGTATAAAATATGCTGCATCTGTATCACTTTTTTTAAAGATGAGGGAAAAGATAAAAAAAATTCAAATTACTAGTAGTATTTGTGGAAAATTATAACTGAATAACTGCATTACATTTCTTTATAACAAAAAATAGTTTGGACAAGATGAACAAAAGATTTTAAATCAACAAAAATGCGAAAATCTAAAGGATAATACATGGTTGTCAAATTAAGTGTCATATTTTGGAGAAATAATTTGCAGCAGATAGAGGATTTACAGGTAAAAAGTTTTAATTTTTCAACAATTTGATTTGAAATTCAACAATTAGATATTCAATTGTAAAATCAAAGTACTAAATTTGCCAATTAGCAAATTAACTGGTGTACTAATTCCCAAATTTAGCAACCTCAGTAGAGATTACTATAGAGCAAAGTTAAAAGAAATATACTTGCACTATCAGGAAAATTAGCAGATTTACTTATAACTTCTAAAATTTTACTTAGTAGAAAAAGAGAAAATATATAGAAACTTTAAAATTATAATTTATTTTGTGTAGTTAAATAAATTCATACAAAAACCCCAAATAGAAACATTGGAGAATTTAGAATATTTGATGAAACACTGATGCTATAAAACTATTTATTATTTACGTAATGAACAAGAAGGTAATGAAGCACTTACCAGAAGGTAATGGAGCACTAATATTAGTGTGAGAGCTGCCATTGTTACTTGGAGGAGCTGTTAAATTTTCTCCTTGCATGATTAAATGCTAAAAAAAGAATGTTTTTTGAAAAATGAATAAGCTTTTAAATTTTCATGTTAACATCAAATATTTTTTAAATACCTTTATAATGTTAAATGAGATTATCTTTTAACTATAAATCATTTTTAATGAATTTTAAAATAAACTTTAACTTTACAAAGAAATAAACTCTATCTCCAATAATAATAATTATAAAATAGAATACTATAAACATATCAAAATTTTTTTTAAAAAAAAATATTAACTACAAAATTTTTTGAAGATAAAATTAGATATTCAATTGCGAATATGAAAAAACAATTCAAAAGCAAATGTTTAAAGGTATTAACTCAACATTTTTCATTAAGTTTAACACTTTTAAAGTTTTTCAAATAAAATATTTAATCTATTTTTTTAATTTGAAAAAAAAAAAAACTGTAGCATGGTAGCATGTTAAATAGAACTGACAAAATAAAATACCTATAATAAAACAAATTTGAAATAAAATTGAGGTTTTAGTTAGTTAGTCACTGTGTTTTGCGGCATTACTGCACAAAAGAGGTAATTAGACTAGGATTTAAGATTTAAAGAGGATTCTGAACATTACAATTATACAAAACCCAAAAAATTCAACCAAAGTACTGAACAGAATGTCAGAAGAATTACAATTTAGTTAATAGCTTGGATAATTTTAATGGTGAAATTCAGAAACCTTTTGGCTATATCTTTGTAATAAAACAGCAGTTTCCAAAAATTAATGCTGATAATTATGTTATGTAAGAAGGTCTGGAAAAATAATTGTGAAGTTGGTGTTGGTCAAAAATATTTTAAACCTTAACAGTTGCATGTAGAAACAAAGGAAAAAATCATTTTAAGATATGAGAAAGAAACCTTTAACCACTGGAGTGAGTATCTTTAGAGAACTGTTAACATTGTTATCAATGCTGTTACTATAAAAGTAACAAGAGTAAATATTTGGTCACATTATATACTGATATAAAGTAACAGTTTCACAACCATTCTTAATTAAGGTTGAAGAAGGATTAATAAGCTTAAAAATTAATCTTCAGAACTAGATTCTGTTTTGAGAATTTATAAAAATTTAGCATATAAAATTGTTAAGGAAATCCACAATCTAATTGAGTTCTTATATAATCATGCCTCAGGAATCAAGAATACCTCATATAAAAAAAGTCGTGGAAAACTCAAATTACAGGAGAACCAGTGAGGTTTGAAGATTAACAAATTATTCTCTAATATATTATTCAATAGCTCACTTACATATATTGAAAACATCATGGGCAATTATCAATGTGGTTACTATAAAAAAAATTAACATAAATTTTACGAAAAATAATACAAAAGACAAGATAGTTAGATATTAAGACTCATTATGCTAACAGATTTATTTTAGAGTGGTAGTTATGACTTCATAAATTGGAATTTGCATATCAAAGTAATGAGAGTAAACATACATGAAAAGTTGATCAAATGAATTACTGCCATTTTAAGTGAAATTAAGCCAACAAATAAAAATTTCAAAATAACCAACCAGAACTGATATTTTTAATTACCTAAAGCACTTAATTATTAATCATTATTCTTTTTAATATTCCTTCACAAAAGATTTTAAGATTCTAGCATTAAAAAACAAATTTTTAAATTTGCAGATGACATTTTTGTCATTTGGACTCTGGGGTCATTTATAAAGGCTTCCCCTTCTTTGGATGTTGAAGGAGAAGTAGAATTTAGCTCTAAACTAAAACAAAAAGAAAAAGAAGATAGATCTAATATCTTGATATTGATATAGGAAGATAGATTTGAAACAATAAGTAAAAAAAATTTTATAAAAAATATGTCCACCAGCATCTTTTCATAATAAGGCATCTTGCAGTCCAGTACAATTTGGTGGTAGAACTTGCAGGAGGAAAAACTCCAAAGTTATCTTCAGACTAAATATGAAGGGAGAGGTAACTAAAAAGATGTTTCCCAGTCATTTGCATAGTATCACAGAGAGGAGAGTAGGCCAGGTCAATTTTAAACAGATGGGCATACAGAGATAATGATTATATTGTTTATTTTGGATTCTTTGTTGTGAGGATCCAAAATAAACAATATAATGGCAGAGAATAACAATAAAATCTCAGTCACTAACTGTTTTTCTTATGAACTACAAAAGTTACATCAGCAGAAAAAAATCAAATCATCACTTGTTTACAAGGCTTTAATTAGGACTGATCTTACATCGCTGAAAAGTAGGCAATGGCTCTAAAACAGCTAAATGAAAATGAAATTTTAAGAATCATATTCGGTAAAATAGCATGGTAATTATTGAAGAACTAGCTAGAATTAATTTGAGAATTTACAGATTATTTATTGAGCCATATATTATGTTTATTACAACACAGAGAATTAAGTGGATAGGACAGATAATTAATTAGATTAGGTAATAATCAAGTTAATAAAAGGAACATTTAGCTAAACTACTTGATATCAATATAGTGGAAGATCAAAAATTAGGTATATTGACTGCCTGGAAAAAGAACTGAAAACTATCAAGGTGATCAATTGGAGATTCTTGGCCAAAACAAGAACATGGAATTTTGATAAAGGTCAGGGTTAAATTGAGATGTCATTTTAGTAAAGAACGATTATGTTACATTTGTCTATTGATTATAATATGTGTATAATAATTATAATTTGTGTGCTTGAATCGAGATTGTAAGGGCAATATAGATATTTTTAAATAACAAAGGAAGATGTATGTATGCAAAAGTTAGCCATATATTTTTATGTCAAACAGAATACTTGTAAACATAAAGATTAAAAATATGTAAGTTACATAAGTATCTTTCAGTTACTTATTATTCCGATAATTCTCAGGTAAAGAAAAATTTTTCAGTATGTGAATTGTTTTCACGTTTCTAATAAGGCTAGAGGAAGTAAATGAAATATTGGTTTTGAGACAGGTTTCTCTCAAAGGTATATATAACAAATTATGGATTAGTGACGTATACAAAAGGATAATTGTGTTGAAAAAAGTAAAATAATGGCAAAGTGTCATAGTGAAAGCAATAATTTTGAAGAGATGGACATTGAAAATAGTGGAAGTAATTCTTCTATAAGTAGTTTTTCTATTTGCCCAAGCTTACTTAATTGCATTACACAAGCATTGCTTAAAACCTATATACTTTAAATTGTTTCATTTCCTAGTATTTCATAATGGAATAAAACATGTGATGGTTTTCTGACATCTTCTTTAAAAAAAGGGTAAAGGTAGCAATTAAGGAAATACACGAAGAACAAAAACATTTCAAGAAAATTCAAAGTTTATAATTAAAGGCAAGAATGTATTTTAAACATTTTTTAAATAATGTTTTTTTGTAATTTTTTAGTAAATTTAAATTTTTATTACCTGATATTTTTAAATTCTTCAAAAAATCAGAAGTTAATAAATTATCTAAATACATTTATGAACAAATACTTTGCTATTTATAAAACAAAATTTAACTGCTATTTTACCTAATAAAATGTAATCTTGATTAAAAATCAAAAGCACATAATATATATGTGATTGCATATTAAAATTTCTTCAGTATCTTTGTGATTTTAAAAATTCAAAATGTAGTCCACAAAACCCAATAAATGCAAAATTCCTGACACAACAATGATGAGCACAATGCCCAACCTAGCAAATTATGTTCAGGCCTTCATGCCTTAAATTTCTTAGATTGAACAGTAACAAAATCAATTTGTGTGGATTAAAATTACATTTTAATTGCATAATGATTATTTAAGCACATTAATTTTTGGTGACAGCCTCTTTACTGCATAAACGAAATTTTAGTCTTCTCATTCTAATTAATCCCAGGCCAAAAGTAATATCTCTAATTGAAAATACCAAAAAGCTTTACAAAAGTATTGGAGCCACTGATATATTACTACATGAAATTCAAATGCATTATCCTGAAAATGTTTCTTGTTTTTTTTATTAAAAAGAAATTATTTTGAAAACTATGTTATTTAAAAATAAATCATTTAGTACATTTACACTGTAGTTGATTCCCACTGAGAAGCTTTAGACACTATATATTTTATAGGGTAATATTATAGCTAGATTCAATGCTGGTCACCAGTAGATTTTCCATACTGCTTACTATTAGGTATAAGTACAACTTTGAGAAATATGTTTATTTCAAGAGAAACTTTCAAATACATCAAGGTGTTTTCTTATATTGCTGTACTGACTTAAAGATTTAATTGGTAGAGTCATGATGTCAGTCATAGATAATTAGTTGGAATAAATTTCATTAACTTTTTTGAACTACATATAATTTTCTAAACCACATTGAATCAACTTGAAAAGTATTAATTTTTTTAAGACAATGGTATTATAGTAGTAAATATTTGATTATATACATTTAATTGAATACACATTGTAAGGAAATATAATGCTGATTATTTTTACTTTAAATGCTATAGTCATATAATTCAACAGTCCAAAAGAATTTCTAAATTATGAATGTCTAAGATGTGGAAAAGTGCGAGTGAGCAGAAGAAATAAACAGTGATTTGAATAGATATATAAGGATATATGTTGGTCTTGGGAAAGATGTTAAAAAATAAAGCAAATATTTACATTTGATATTATTCATTAAAAATTCAGCGTATTTTGTTTAATTTATCATACAAATAAAGAAACTCTTCCCACAAGTTTTTGAGTATATTTTGTATTTTAAAAGTAATTATAAAAAAAAAACATGTCATTTAATGATTTAGAAGTAAAATTTCTGAATGACTTTTATGTATTAAATTGGCATAATATTTTTTTTCATTACTGTGAAGCAGTGGACCAAAGCAAGTCTGCATTGATCTCTGACATTATACATATAATAAAAATTTGAAATAGTAATTGATTTAAAAAATTTTCTTATGAATGCACTGCTTTATTAAGAAACAGTTTTTAACAGGATTGCTTATTATAATAAAATTTAACACTCTTGATTTATATATTGAATATAAATACATGTATGAAATACTAAAAAAAATGATTTTATTTTTTTTCTCAATTACTCAACCAATTATTGTTATTAAAATCACCCAGACAAGTTTTAAGGCAGCAAAGTGAACAGTTTTAACAGTAAAAATTATAATTATATACATAATGACTTATTTGCATGTTGTAAAAGAAATCACGAATTTTCTCAAATAACTATTCTATTACCTAACAAATCTTTGTACATACAATAAGTATTTGTATGCAAAATTATGAATTTCATACATACACATTTCAATATAAAATACAAATTAAAGTTTTTTTTTCTTGTATTTGTAACAAATTCTTTTCTTTTTTTGCATTAATGTCAGATTTTGCATGATTATAGTACACACACCCATAAATTTCTGAACAACAAAATAAATAAAATTAACATAATATGAATAGTATTTATTTGCAAATTAAGTTACTGTATTTTGGAATAATTAATATTCTATATAGTTTTTGTTTTACTTTTGAATTTAGAAACGAGCTAAACTACAGGAATGATAAATAACTTGTTAAATTTTTCATTAGGAATAGTTATATACAGATCCTTGAAATAAAAAAGTAACAGATCCTTGAAATAAAAAAGTATGTTAAATACAAAACTCAAAGTTTTTCCAAGCCGGTCTATTATTGAGAAATTGTTGTAGATGTTAGTTAAATAATACACAATGCAATATAGCACAGATTAAATATAAAAAGAAATAAACTACAAAAAATTACCCTCATTTCAAACAGAAGAAATATATATGGAAAAGTGAACAAAATAAAGAAACAGGAGAGCTTAGCGTCAAGTTTGTTTATTTCAAAAAATCAATACAAACATGGCCGCTTCCCTATAATGCGCATGAGCAGAGGATCGTAAAATACTCTTATAGTGAGATTAAAATTTAAGTGTTATTTATTTACCTGCAAAAAAAACTAAAAAGAATAATAACTGAAATTCTTTTCAAATTGAAGTCTCATTCAAATTGCTTTTTTATGAGTTTGTTTATAGTTGATTAATTTTGATGCCAGATTTAAATTATACAGTATAATATGATTCCTGAGGCTTTAAACATAGATATCTACATTGTTTTGCATTCAAGAAAATGGATACTGATCTAAATTGATTTTTGGTTACAAAAAAAGTTTAAGTTTATTATTTTTGTTTCATATGATGTTAATATGTGCATGTTTTAAGCAGTAATAGAACAGTTCCAAACGAGAAGTATTAAAGTGGCGGAACTTTATTAAAGTCACAAAAATTAAATATAGTGATATTTAAACAAATTGCGTCATACTTAATCATTAGGATCATATTAGGGGCAAACTACTACTACCTCAAATGTAGGTTCTTAAGTGTAGATTTTGAAGTTGTTATATTCCAACAGCCTCTCATCTTCCAGTCATAGTGTATTTATAAGTAAATTGTGTGTTAATAATAATAATAACATAATAATATTAATAGTAATTTTTTTCAAGATGAATAAAACATTACGGAAAGTTGTTGCAGTATTACAATATCGGTCGAGAGTCGAATATTAGTATATTGTAAAAGAGGGAAAACAAGATGTTTACTTCCGAGATCAAACCCGGTTCATTCCTTCAAGAATTTTAAATCTTCCCAAGAATTATGAAAGACCTCGAGAGTTTTAAAATTTTTCAGATGAGATTTAGAAATTTTTTTTCATTAAAAAATTCTTAAAATAAATAAAAATCCACTTATTTTTATGATTTCTACTACAAATTACGGTAATGGAAAGTTTTCCAGAGCAAGAAAACAATTTTGTGTTAATGACCAATTTAAAATTACTTAAAAAATTAATGTTGAGAAAATATTTTTCTTTTCTTTCTCAGTACGAATTTATGAATTTAGAATATATGAATTATTACGAGTTTAAGAGCAGTATGAAATATGGAAATGTCAATATCTATTCTGACAGTCCTGAGATGTCTTGCGATTTTTCACTAAATATTAAATTATTTTTATTATTTTAACAAGTATTTTTATTTTTTTAGTATGAAACTAATTAATTTTTTTATTAGAATACAGAAAAGTTTTTTACCCATATTTACATAGTTTATTCACTTCATTAAGTGATTAGCATTAAGATAAACAATTAACGAAACTGACAAGCTGAGTTTATTCCCTCAAAATTACCAATATTCCCGGTTTATTTCTAAAATTTCCACTCTTCAAAATTCCAGGGAATTTTATATCTCTACCGAATATACAACATATATTTACTTGAGGAAGATTCACACCGACTATCGAGATTCATTCTCTTCACTGGAGGAAAGTGTTTATATATCAACGACCAATATATAACACAGACCAATAAATATTGGTCTGTGTTATATATTAATGTAAACACTTCAGAAATCTCCAAGTTTTACACCTTCTCACAAATGAAAATTTTATATCTTTTTTAAGAAGGATACGTTGTAGAGAGTATGGTGTGTTTTCATATAAAGTGGAAAATTAGGATGTCAATCAGTAAAGGAAGTGAGAATGTATAAAATTCTTTGATGTATAAAAATAACCTTAATTGCAATAAATAACAGATTTAAAAATTATGTATTTATTCCGCCATGATTTGCCATTTAAAAAATTGTTTGTTTTGTAAATATATTTGTGAAAGAAAAATGCATTTTCGGTAATGCAGGGTCCGACGTAGACTAGTTGGGGCTCAGGAGAGAAACTTCTTTGAGGACCAAATCTTTATAACAACAAATTTTCTATTCGATTTAGCAAACAATTCTATTCGATTGACAACGTAAAATAAAACTGTCTGGAGCAACTGACTTTGCCTCAGTCAAGTTCTGTTGATAAACTCAATAATTAGTTATTGTATTTTTGATATTTTTTGTGTTGCTTTTGCTATTATGGTCGTAATGTTGATTTTTTCTTCATTGCAATAAAATTGTTATGAACTGATGTTCAATTTGAGTATCTCTGAGTTTGCTAAATCAACGATTTTTATTTTATAATTTATAGCTCGATTTTATAAAGTTTTTAAATATATAGATAATTACAAATATTTCTTCTAGTTTTCTTCAAAATTTCATGTTTATAACTATTTGTCAAAGTGCACCAGCACATATCATTCATAAAATTTATTATGAACTTTTCTTATGAAAAAATCGGAAATATGCAGGATTATAAATTATTGAGTGAAATTAAAAATATTTGCTATTAAGTTTCTTCTATGTTTGTTAACATGATGGAATTATGAATAATTTTGTGGTTGCTTGATTCCAAACATTTTAACATTTTATAAGACTATTTAAATATTCTGCAGAAAAGTTAATTATTTATCCATAAGAATTAAATAAATCAATTCAGATTAGCAAATTAAAACCAGGAATTTTAATAAAAATAATTTTATATTAATAAAAATATTTGTTTTTTAAACAGCTTTCTAATGCGCTTAATTCTTGTTAGAGTCTCATACGCAAAATGAAAATAATTGGCAGATGAGCGCTACAGAAAAGTTATTCAAGAAACAATAATTCAAATTGCTTTGGTAAAGAAGATACGCAAATGATTCATTGGAAAGAGATATCATAATTAGAAAGAGAAAGCGAGGACTTTTGAAATACATTTAAGTATAAAAACAAATATTTAATTACTATATAAAAACTGAGAACAATGATATCTTTAATTATAATTAAAAATAAATTACATACGAGCATATAATTTCAAAAAAAATCTGTTTAATATTTTCTATCAAAAATATTTGAAAACTTTTGGAATCTTACTTACTTAGTTTTACTATTTTTTAACTGTAATTTATTCTAAATATGAATTTATGAAATAAATAGGAACATCTTTATTTTATATGTATATCTCTATATTCAGAATTATGAGAGAGAGAGAGAGAGAGAGAGAGAGAAGGAAAATAAATAAAAATGTATTTAAATTATTTATTTATTTTAAATATAAGATTTCGCTTAAATTTTTTACCCTTAAATTTTAAACGAACGGGAATTGAGAAATAATGAAGCTTTATTTTTACTTTTTATATTTTATTCATTTATTCTAAATATAAATACGTAAAATAAAGATATTTATATTTTACATTAAAATTTACTAATTTTTAGAATAAGGAAAATAAATAAAAAATATTTAAATTGTTTATTCTAAATATAAAATCTTGTTTATAATTTTTACATTCAAATTTTAAGTAATCGTAAATTGGGAGTCAATGTGGATTAATTTCTATAAAAGAATTATAATCTAAAATTAAAAATTATGTTTACATATATCCAGATATTTACATAATTTTTTCTTTCTTTGCATTTAATGCAAATATATATAACTATTAGTACTGTTTAATTAGATTACATTGAACAGTTACAGAGATTTTTAAGATTTTATCATTCCATTTTCATGATATTGAATATTTCAAACATCATGCGTAAAAAGTTTATCCTTAACATGGAATCTAACAGTTAGATTATGATTAGCGAGCCTAACTGTTGAAGAATACGAGAGACTCACTCTTGTTTACATGTAGCTCAGTAACATAATTTTATTGTCCTCTAAAATAGAAAAAAATCGTGCATGACCTAATATCTTTTATCAATAATTTTTGTCGCACACTGAGTCTAAAATTTCGACAAGTTCTGGCTTCAATAAGGAACCCGTGGCCAAGGCCTTATTTCGACAATACCAGAGCAGATTAAAGTTTTCGAGTCCTTTTGCCTTGATTAAAAATTTTCCATGATAAATAGCATACAATCTATTTTGCATCTGTAACTTGCTTAGGCTACATATCGTTGTTTAAAAATACTACAATTCAATGTAAATATGAGAAAAACACTAAAAGTCATATTATAGTATTATTTCACTTGGACATGTCCACACGGAATTTGAATATAAATGCAAAAATAAATTTTTTTTACTTGTCCCCGAATTCCGTGTGGAGGTGCACTAGCAAGTTACAAATGGGAACCCATGGGAACCGGTGCTACTCCATTTTCAATAAGAACATTTAGACACATTTTCAGAAACAGAATCGCAAGATATATATATCATGGCTGCCTTTATGTTTTGAGGTGCTACAACGCACTTTAACCGACACACATGCCCGGAAACCCTGAATTCTTGTAGAAGGTACACTTCTGAAGATTTACATGTAACATATGCTATGGTTTACTCGTTTATGGAAGAATTATCTCAAAGTTAAGGAAAAAGGCTAAAAAAGGGCAAAAGAAAAACACACATTTTTTCTCAATGGGGGATCATACGAAAAATTCAAAAAATTTGGCGACAAATGAAAATAAAAGATTTTTTATTTTCATTTGTCCCCAAATTTCATATGGTGGTGACCTAAATGACCTTAATGGGAACTGGTGCCAAAAGTGCTACTCCATTTTCAACAGGGGCATTTAAAGACACTTTCAGGAACCGAAGCACCAGTGGCTAGTAATTCCGATCCTAATGCCAAGTAAGGATTCTTCAGACCTTGTTGTAACTATATGTCTGTAGATGGCGCATTCTACGAATATATTTGTTTACAAACAGAATAAGATTCTGCGCGGAGTGATGTAGTTGATTTTTGTTCCATGTTTTGTCCTTTTCTTTGTCTTATCCTGTTTAAGTATGTCCTATGTTTAATAAAAAAATTAAAAACCTGCTCAAGGTAAACTTATTTAGAATTTGATTTATTATTAAGATGATTTGATAAACATGATCAGCTATAAGAGAGTTATTCGAAAAATCTTACAGACTCCTTCACAATATCGACCAAATGCTTTGACGAGTTGCTTTTATAAGACTCTCGTACATATGGTCAATTCTCGTCTCGTAAGTGTCTTAAAAATTAATGTATTCCAGTAAATTAGAATTAGTAAATATAGGAAGATTTACTCCAGACAAATATACGTAATTTTGAGGTAATATTTATTAGCGAGGTATTTTTACTTTCCATCCCATTTGTAATTAAATTATATTTTAAATAAAAAAAGTACTGTACCAACGAAATAGATTTCATACAAATTATAAACTAAATATGATATTCATAATCGAAACAATAGATTTATTTCCATAACTTAATTTTTTTGAATTATTACAAACCCAAATTGGCCTTTTGAAATTGGTGCATCCTAAGTGTTTTGGTTAATTTGCCGATAAATAGATCCTACGAATGGATTAGAAAATTCCTGGAAGATCGCACTGAAAGTAATTTCTGCAATGGACGATTTTACGAGAAAACAAAATCAATGTACATTTAAGGTTGATGATCAGACCTTCATATCAATATTGAATCAATCATTCATGCATCAGTTTTGAACAAAATTTATAATGATGCTTCTAAAGGGATATTGCCACTGCTTTAAAAATGACTATCTTAGACATTCTAAGGAAAATAGTTTTTCAATATGCGTATCATCAGTAAGAGGCAAATAATTTTACATGCTATAAAGTCCAAAAGAAAAGTTTCACGATGATTTGTTAAAGAAGCTGGCGCATAAGTTGCTATTTATGATGATTAACAAAGTCATCCATCTACTGACGCAAAAAATTGAGATGATATGAGAGATGAGTCATTTGGTAGAATGCATATTAAAGTGTGATTTCTGCCTAAGAGTTTGTCTTTTGCATATTTGTTTCATGTAAATCTGCAGTTATCAAATGTATAAAGTCCCTCCAACTGTTATTACTAACTTGTAATTATTTCTTCTTGTTTTGGTGGTATAATGGTTTGAAGTGTTCAAGACAGAATACCCAGTCTTTTAGGTATTCATCAGTGGATTACTGACGGCATGGTGATAAAAAGATGAGATACCTTGGATGATTATTTTATTATAAATCCAATTACCGCAAAATATTAACGTTTAGCAGAATAACTCTTTATCACATGAATCATTCATCCCCATCATTACTGAAGATATTTAATTGTTTCGTTGGCTACTTATATTTGTTTGATATATCTTATAATTGATTGACCCTTATTGGCTCTACTTCAGCATTATTTAGAGAATAAATGAAAGTGTAAGTGTGATTATATTTTCGAAATATTATTCTTTGTTAATAAAATCAGTACACTGTTGAATTTCTTCTTTATTTAGTTTTTTGATTTAGTTTTAATCTTTAATTTAGTTGATTTAGTTTTAATCTTTTTGTATTCATATATTTTTTATTTGAAGTATGGCAATAAAGACAGTTTTCTCTTTTTTCTTATTCAAAAAGAAACTTATGTGCCTTCGAATCTTAAGAGTGATTCGAAGTCTAAAAATGTATCGACTATGTTTTCTTTTGGTAAGGATCTTTCGACTAAATGTTTAAATTATTAACTTTTTAATTTAATACAACTCCTTTTAAAAATAAAAATGAGAATTTTGTAGGCATTAAATGTGTCTGCTTAAAACAAACATTTTTGGACAAATAAAATTGTGCTAATAATACGAATTTAATTAAACAAAATTTATAAAATATTTAAAGTTTATTACAAATAAATATTATCCATTATTATTTCTAAAGTTCAAAAACAAACAAATCTTAAATTCGCCAATTACACTCTTTAGGAAATAAAAGTACATAATATGAATTCCTTTCCAATAATGATCGATTTTCTGTAGTATAATATCTAGCTCAATGCCATTAAAAAGTTTTCTACGAATAGTCAAATTAATTTTTACCGGTAAATGGAAATTCAGAGGATTTTGTTTCTCTTGTAAAAAAACTATTTTGAACGAAATGAAACAGGCAAAAAATAAACTTTGTAAGCCAAATGAAATAGTGGAAAAATGCAAATATTTTTTTTAAACAAAATGAAATAGGTGAAAACAGAAGGTTCTACAAGTTGAATGCGAATGTTGTGAAAAATGTATTTATTTCTATCTTCATAAGCAAATTTCCGTTAAAGAATTTTCTCTTTAATAAAATATTTTGTGCTTCGTATAGATATTGATTTTAATTTTTGAAAAGCATTTTAAAGATAAAATACCATTGATATTGTTTGACTCCCTGCAATGGAATTTAATTTATAAACTACATATGAAATAAAGAGGTACGTTAGGCTATGGGTAAGGGTATCATTTTCATATCTGGAAGATTTGGTGGCTTCTATGTTTTAACTAGCCGACGAAAGTACATGAATATCGTGCTCAAACGGCCTTATGACGTAACAATTTAATAAAGTTAGTGACTCATCTCTGTTGTAGCATGGCGTTGAAAGCGAAGGTGCCAAATCATTTGTCAAGCTTGTAATTTAACCGGGAGTTCAAATTAAGAAGTGGTCCAGCTGGAATCATTTGTGATGACTTAGTTTAGATGTAAACGAATTCCTCAGAAGAGAAAATGAATAGATATTTACCACTATTATTTTTTGAGTTAAGACTCCTTGTATAGATGACTTCAATTAAATTTTGAATGATTGATTTTATATTGAATGATGTCTAGTTTAAAAGCTAAGAACTATTATAACGCCACGTTTAGCTTTCTGAGCAGAAATTCCATAGATCTTAAGGTGTATTTAAATGCAGTAAGAGCAGAAACCTGGAAAGGTCTCATGTATTTTTCTGATAGATATGCATGCATAAAGTAAATTTGCAACATTCTTTTCCAATTATTGAACAATGGGAGGATCGAAGAATGCAAAATTCACTCCAAAGGCGTGATCCTGGTCATGGATTATTATAAGTTTTTGAGTGATTCACTGCAGAGTTATGTAGCACTACATATGGATAATTTAAGTAGCTTTTCCAATAAAGATAGTTTTCTCGTAAATATTATGTAGCGTTAAGGCGTCAGTGAGTATGGTGAAAGGATTAAGGCAATCAGTATGAAATCATGACACATAAATTAATATATTTATTTGAGTTCTATAGTGTGGACGATTTCGATGATGGGAATCATAATCACATGAATCAAGATCTCACCATGATCACGTGAGCTAATAAAGAAAATGTCAAAAGAAATCGTTTACTTTTAAATAAAGTTCTATTGGTTCTATGCGTTTTTTAATAAATAACATAAATAACAAATACCGAGTATATTAATTTTTAATGGATTCGAAAAACTTTTCAGGCATTATAAAAATTGAGTTATCATAAATAAGATTTTAGATTTCAGTAACTGGAAATGTTTGTTGTCAGATTACTAGGCTTTAAAAATAACCGAAATCCATATATAGTGAAGAAATGTTTGGAACATTTTCAAACCTGGTATAAAAAGATGAGAAAGCTTTGAGCAGCAATCAAAGCAGCTATTATAAATTCTAAGGGCAAAAATAGTCTTAATTAAAATTGTAGAAGTTGCATTGTCGTGCTAAATAAAATTAATGTCTACTTTAAATTCTTATTTTTTGCCCATTTGGGATACTAACTTTCAAAGTGTTATCAATTATATATGCATAAAATTTGAACTAAAAAAACTCATATTACTTTTATGAACATTTTAAATAATATTTCAGATAGATTGGATACATCTTTAAAAAGAAAATTATTGAAGAACTGAACTATGTGTGAATTAATAAATATTTTTTCGTATGAATATGTGATAAATTCTACAAAGTCAACTTTTGTTAGGATATTGTCTTTTAATATTTTTACACTTTTCCTAATTATACTTAATTTCATTACATGTTTAAGAATAAAAGATAAGTGATTCTAACACATTTAAAAAATAATGAAAATATAGAAGAACATTGTTTATAAATGAATATTATAATACAATCAAATCATCATCTCTTATTTGATTAAAGTTGGCATAAGGTTATTAATTAGGTTAATGATCTGTTGACTAGGTTAGTTACAATCAATTCTAAAACAAATCATAGTTTAGTTTTTATAAGAGTCTAAAATTTCGTTAAGTCATAAAAATATGAGTGTTATTATATAAGATACGACAAGGAAAACCTTTATTTGATGTGATTTGATGCCTTTTTGATTTATATTAACCCGGTATATTAAGCAATATGATTTAAAGATTATTCTTTTCTTCATTATTGATTAATTGTGAACAAAAATTATAAGAAATCATAATTGGAAAAATTGTAAATTAAAATATAATAGAATTAAAAATCAATGGTTCCAATTAAAAAAATGTGTTTCATTATGTCAATCATAAAACAAGACAGAGTTCTTCTAATTTCTTTATTACCGCTATAAGAGCAAAATGTATTACTCTGAACATCAAAATACATAAGTAAAACTTGGTCAGTAGCGCTGGGACAAATATATTTCAACAACGCCATGAGAAATATATCGTAGAAACAGAATATTACTGGTATAAACTATTTCAAGAAGTGAATCTTTCAAATTGATCAAATTCATTAATCACAAATATTGATGAAGTCAAAAAAAAGCAAAAGCATAATAAAAATTGACATAACTACATGGAATATGATTTTGATGATTGATTCATATTGTGAAGATTGACAAAAATTGAAGCTATACGTTTGCTACAAAAATTGGAAAAAAGTCCATTGGAAAAAAGAAAAATTTTCTTATGACCTGGATTGAGAAATTCTTACAAAAAACATTACACTATTGAATTCGACTTAATTACAAATACACTCAGTGTTTATACTTTGATAAGCACCTTAATTTTATTTCAAGGTATAAATTTCGAAGTATAATACGAATTAAATCTCACTTTGAAACTTAGCTCATGTAAAGAAGTGCTTAAGAGCTATCGCAAATGCTAAAAGTGTTAGATATATAAAATATAGCTTATATTTAAAGGCTAACTTATATGAGAATTTCGAATTTCATAAACGCAGAAAGAAAACGAACTTACCTTTGAATGTATTTTAAAATATTTAATCTACGAGTGAATTTAATTTAAGTACAAAGCTCATTTGGGTTCGGTTTAGAATTGGGAACTCCTTGATTTGGGGATAAAGTTAATTTTTGGTAACCTTGGTACTTAATTTAGCTTTTGTGTAGCGATAGCGGCTATCTTGTTAGTCACATCTTGGTGTTAAAAAATCGCCAAAAAATCAAGGCGTACTCGACTGTAAACTTTTACCGCTCATTTTAATCACAAGACAATTAAATTTGACTGAAGGGGGTTTATGGCTGTGGCTGCAAAAGAAGAAAAAAATGAAAAAATAAGGCTTATATCATAAGATTTAAATCAGATTTTTTTAAAAATTTATATTAAATTTACATTTCTGTGATATGCTCAAAAGTTTAAATATTTTTAAAAAGTACAATTTATAGGGTGAAAATTTGCATGAAATAAGAAATACACGTGTTGTAAAAAAGAAATCACGACTCTTGACAACATGTAAAACTTCAAATGGTAAAAATAGAAATATTCTTATACTCGTGATTTGATTATTCGCTTCAGATTTGCTCTCTCGAGTTACATGAACACAGGAATTATAAGATCCAACTTTCAAATCTATATCGATTTTATGATACCGTTTAGGGGTTATTTTGATAATTTGAATTTTAATTTTGAACTCTTTTGCTTTGTATTTTTAAATTCTGAATTTCATTCTCAAAAGTTTCGTGGTCTTGTTGATAGCTCTTATTAAAAATAAATAAATAAAATAAATAAACATTTTTCTAACAGTTTCTGATTATCCAAAGTAAGCAAGCAGAAATCAATGGTTGGATATTCGAAATTGACTTAAAGCTTAATAAAATATAAATCATCGCCATTTGACAAAATTTCGAAAATAAACATTAAATATTTTATATTTTTAAATATAAAATTTTTTTAGTCATTTTTTTAAGTTCATGTAGATTAAGAAAAATAAAACTTTATTAAAATATTTTTAAGGGAAAATTCATGTACAAAAGTTAATTACAAATAATCCCCCTTAGATAATATTTCATTAAATTTTTGAATGTTTTAAAATAATCATTAATGTATAAAAATATATTTTATTGTGATTAACGTAAATAATTATTTTAGTTTTCGATACATTAAGTTGTTTCTTATATACTAAGAGGTTTTAATGAAGTTTAAAATTTCCCTGGGAGATAATAAAGCCAAAATAAAGAATTTCATTTATTCAAAATTGTAAAAATTAGTTATTGAAAATTAAACATTATTTTCAGTTATCTTTTTGGACTATGATTCATATTATACTTGAATGGAAAGCAAGCGTATAGCTACATTTCGAACTGAAAGGAAAGCAATTTCATTTTATCTTAAAAAATTAAAGAAAAAACATTTTATTAAAAAATGTCCAACTATAGTACTTTTTTTATAAATGCAATTTCTATTTTTGTGTAAGATAAGTTTTTCCCAGTCTTATTATATATATATATATATATATATATATATATATATATATATATATATATATATATTTTTTTTTTTTCTTGATGAAAAATGAATCAATAAAATATTTTGTTAAACTTCCCCGCTCTAAAGTAATACGAAGTCTTAGCATGAACAAGTCATGTGCTTAAAAATGTTAAGGCCATCTCAGTTTAGAACAAAATAAATAAAATTAAATTAAAATATCTAGGCTATTAAATTTAACATCAAAGGATTTTTGAATGCATGAAATTTCGTGTGCGTTTAGATGGATTTATACATTAAGCGAAAACAAGCAATGTGTAAAATCTTGATATATATATATAGTAGCTCTGTAGAAGAGGGCAATAAGTTTATCAATGATCATCATTATAAAATATTTCTATCAGTTGCAATCATAACGCCAATAGTAATTCATCAACAAAGAAATGACATATTTTCTTCCACATATTTATTCTAGATTTTGAACAAGAAATTTGTTTCTATTAAGTTAATAATAATTTGAAAGCGAACGATAATTTGTAATCGATAAATGTAAATTCGAATAGAACACGCAATTTATTTCAATAATTTATACTTACACAGACGGATATCAATTTTTTAAAACTGAAACGGGAAGATTTTCTATTCTCTTTCAATATATTTTACTTCTTTTCTAAATTCTAACAATCTCTATTCATGTAATTGGGATCAAGAAGCATGACATCTTGTGGAACAAAGTGAAACTACTTAAGGAATAAAAATATTTTCTGTTATTTTTATAGTGCATTTTTTTAAACTTTTTTTGAGCCAGCTTCGTAATGCTAAAATTAGAAGCTGAAATGAAATAAAAATAAAAATGTGGAAGAAAATGAAACCTGTTAGTTAATTTTAAAATTTTTTATTAACCATTTGTGTAAGTTGGAGATTATTTTCTAGAAAATTTTCGGTATAGATGCCATGTGATCTTTTTGGTTCTTTTTAATTTGATAAATACTTTAGCGGATTTAAGGTTTTTTTGGAAGTTTTGATTTTTTTTATTGTTCTGGATTATCCTTAACAGAAAAATAAGGATAATCCAGAACATCCAATTTTGGCAACCCTAGTTCATAAGTTATTGCAAGGCAATTTATAACACGTTTTTATACGCAATTTAATTAAATTATATACTTTTTAATTTATATTGAGAGAACAATTCAAATAAATTTTCTTTTTTAAAAATGTTAATATTTAATAATTTTTTGTTTTCATTATTTAATTGGACTTAATTTGCTTATTTAGATGAAAATAATGACTTTACAATCGCGTATGCTTGTTGACATTTCTCAAAAACCAAAAAATTAAAAACTACCACAAAAATATTAAACGGCATCTATGTCAAATTTTCTTAGAAATGAAAATATAAATATTTAAAATTTTCAAGTTTATCTTATAAGTTACTTTAAAATTAACTTATAAACATTGATTTTGAATTTAGAATGTTTCAGTGGCAGTATTACATATTTAAAACAAAAGCATTTTAATTAATGTCTCATTAGCAGTAACTTCATGGTAAATTTGTAATTAGTATTAAACATAATTACACATTGAAAATACAAATAAAATTTCGAATATTATAATTAACAAATAATTACATCATATTACAAACAAATAAATAATACTGTTTATACCATACATAAAAGTAACATCAAACAACTAATATATATGAAAGTAATTGATTCAAAATTCAAAGGAAATGAAATTAAACTGTAATTGTAATAGGAATTTATAGAAATCGGGAGATATTTAGTAGTTATTAAATATATGCATATTTCCTATGAATAGGAGTATTTAGTTCCTACTCAATTTTACTGATGAAAATTTTCAAAATATTTTTAAGACTGTTATTGTTTTATTTTTAAACAAGAGTTAGGATGGTCGACTTAAAACAAATTTCCCAATTTTTGTAAACTTGAATATGAAGTCTATTTTTTCCTCATACGAATCTTTCAAATCTTAAAGTATATTTTTAACATTTTATTTTAGAATGGTCTGTTTAAATATAAATCAAAAGAAAGATCTTACAAATGTAAAACTTGTACGAGCTTTTTAAAGTCTTATACTTTGAGATTTGTTAGTTTGTATATAAAACATTGGAAAGGCTCTTAAAAATAAAATATAAATTAAATAAAAAAAATGAAACGAATCATGTTACTTCAATAAAATAGAAATATCAAGACATTGGTCCCTAAATATTTATCAAAAAGAATATAGTTTTCATAGAAATTATAAATTCGAAACATAAATTATATCTGTTACTTATTTTTTGAAAAATGTTTTAATATGATTCAAGGGTGAGTCCTATTTGCATCTCTCAAGAATATTCCAGTAAACCATATTCTATTTAATTTTAAATAATTGTTAAGAGATGTTACACAGATTTTAAAAATAAAACAAATTTCTTACGCCTATGTTTGTATAAAAGGTATGCTTTACTTTCGAATTTCACTTTGGATAAACTTTTTCTATCATACTATGTATATCTTGCATTATTTTTAAATAACATGTTTGGCGATATTTATTTCCATTTATCGCCAAGCAAATGGAGGAAATGTGATTTTACTTATTGTTCTATTTATTTATACGCAATTTCTCATTTCTTTTGACTTATGTATTGAAGCAGATATAAACGTAGGTATTAATATTTTAAGTGCTTCAAATATATAAAAGTTAATTTTAAATAATATTATATAATATTTTAATATTTTTACCCCAACAAAAAAGAATATTTGTGTCTGAATTAATATTTTTTGAATTTCCTCTCATATTTTCTATTATAGATTTATTTTTTTATATTTTAAAACATTTAATATATTTTTATTCAAATACTTGGATGGATTTTTATTGAAATATGAGTATTAATAGTTATGTGCAACTGCTAAAAATTTGATTTATATAACCATTTATTTAATCCTAGAAATTTACATTGATTATTTTTTAACCATATGCCATCAAAAGTTTCATATTTTCTAATCTTGCGTAAATGCAGAACATTTTCAAGCGTACTCATAATTTTTACAAATTAGCTTAGTTCCTTTTTTTATATTATTGTCAAGAAAATGATTTGAAAGATTCGAGAGATTCATGGGATTCAACATTTTTAAAAAATTGGAACTCAAACGGGCTTAAGATTTGTCTTATAATTGTATAGGTGTACGCACTGTATAAATTTAAGTAATTAATTTTTTGATAGTAATTAAATGATTTTTATGTTTTTAAATAATTCTACAAGTTTGATAGCTTTTGGTAAACAATTTGTAAATTTTTAAAAGAAAAGAGAAATTCGCTCTTTTATTTTTCCAATTATTGAATTTCCTGCAGAATATGTGAACTAAATATATTTTTGCTGAAAATTTTATAGTTAATTATATATATAATTAAATATTTTAACTACCTGCACCCTTATTATGGTAACTTCGATGTATATTTTAAAAGCTGTTTTTAAACGATTAATTTAAATTTGTTCGTTAGAGATATTTAAATGAAACAAGAAAGTTAATAAAAATTCGTGAATTCACTGGATTCTTTATGACAAATCTGTAAAATATTATATTTACATAAAATGTACTATACTACTCTTAGAAAGAAGTTCTAAAATTTACATAATTTGCTATTTACCTGAGTTCAACGATTTTTCATCTTACAATTAAAGAAATATTATTAAGTTTCTATTGTAAAAATAATAGAAACTATCATATGTTATGTATAGAGGTTTATATTATTTCGCACTTCACATATAATTAAATTTGTAGAAATTATAATGTATGATCAGAAATGATTTATATCAATAACATATTCATTTGTTTATTAATGTCAATTGATATATTTTTTATCATGTGATGTATGTCAATAGAATTTTAATTTGAAGTATTTATTTAATTTGATCAATACTCATAATTTTTACTATAAAGGATAATTTTATGGTTAATTAACAACATGTACTAATGTAATATTGTTTACAGTAAAAAAAGTCTTAAAAATTTATACAGTATTTTTAAAATGATTTTTCATTATAACCGTAGAGGTAGAAACAAACTATCAGATTTTTTAATTTTCAATTTTAATCAAACAATTATACATAGATAAATATCATACATATTAAAACATATTCCTTAAAAATTAAAAAGACATGACAAAAGATAATATATATAGTATAAAGTCCTTTTTATACAGATATTTCAATCCTAAGTAGAAGGATTAGATTAACTGAAAAGGCAATAATAAGTACAAATGAAAAACAATTAATTAATTAAAAATTTTAAATCGAAGTAATAGAAATAAATTTAAATATAAAGGAAATACAAGAAAAAGAAACATGAAAATGATTTTTCCAGAATACCACTAAAAATTTCACTATACAATAACTTTCAAATTATTAATAAGAGAAATTGGTTAGAACCATTACATTTGTCACTTATTCACATTATTAGCAAAATTATTATTTGCCAGAAATACATCCCTAGAGAATTACTTTCATCTTGAGCTAAATTAAAAAATATTACCTCAAATAAAATAACAAATAGAAAATAATAAAAAAAGACGTATACTTCAAAAAAGATTTTACATAAATTTAAATTTTGTATTTAAATACAAAAAAAGTGCACGACTAAGTTTAAAATTATGTTTATGTAAATAAATTTTTAAATATTCTGTGGTTACTGTTTAATTCAAATTTCTTTTTGTATTTATTGCAAAGTAATAAAATAATTTCTAAATTTTTTTTTTAAAAATAAGCACATAATGAATTAAATTTTAATTTGCCACTTATATATTTTTTAGAATTTTACGTTTCAACAGTAATGATTTCCATTATTGTAACTTATAGATAGAAAATTAATTTGAAGAAATGCATTCATTATTTTGGAAATCAAACATAAAAGATAAATATAATATCAATATCATTAACATGATACTATTTAGCAATGAATATCATTACTAAATAGAATTATGTCAATATCTAAATTATATATGAAATTTTGAAAGAATAAAATTTAAAATAACATACTAAAACGTAAGGAAATTAAAAATAAGATGAATTAAAAATATAGAGGGAACTACAGGTAATATAGAATTTTTTTAAGAGTTTAATTTCTGTTATGAAATGATAACTTTATAATCATTTTTAAAAATTATTTTCCATCATAACTGATTAATGGGATAGTTATCTGAAAACAGTAAAACATTTTACTAGTTCAATAAAATTTCCTGGCAATGATTAATATTGTTTTAATTTTATATAAATTCCCTAATATGGAAATGACTATATTTATCAAATTAAAAATCAGTGATCTCAGGTAGCATTTAGATATAACAAGAATAAATTTTCATTATATTTGAGCCTCTGAATAAAGTAGTATAGTACCAGTTTATTAAATTGATATTTAATATAAACTTGAATAGACCCCAAAAATGGCGTAACAATAATCTCTTTAACTTGTTATAGAATCTACTTAACGTAACAACCTATTTGACACATTTTTCATTTTTCACAACAATATACTATATCTTCGATTTCCGCAGGCGTTTTTTATCATCCAGAGGTACTACTAGATGGCGTAGTGTTGTTAACAACAGCAGCGCCCTCTAACGTCGGAGGAGAAGTAGAAGCACCAGCTGTCATGGAACGATATATTTCTTCGTTTCCTTTACGCACTGAAAAAGAGAAAAATAAAAATTAAGCATTTTGTAACAATTTTTATATTTTTCAGAAGTATAGTATCAACATATATATTTTTATACTCGTGGTACAATAAATTCTACAACTATAAGAGTTAATATAAAATTATTCTTGTCATTTTATAATAAATCAAGCGAAAACTTCGATTTCTTTCAAACAGATTTGCATCAGAATTGTTTGTCACTTAACTGGTTAATAAAGAAGAACATGCTATAATATATTTAAGATGAACTACATATAAATGAATAGAATGACCCACGAAAAGTGAATAACTATCATAAGTAACAGTAGTTTTATCTTTTAGAAAGTTCCTATAAAAGTATGTGTAGAAGTTGTTATGCGAAAAAAATTATTTGTGTAAATGTTGAGGTTTATAGAAAACAATTCCCACCGTGTTTTTTTCAATGATGTTTGTAATTAATTATAAAGAATAACATGCTATAATAGGGATTAAGACCATACATGCAGTAATTTATAATTAACGTATAGATACATCTGACATTTGTTCCTCTTTTTAACAAATCGTAATACTCAAGAAATTGCTCATTGAATCAAGGCGTTAAGGAAAAGTGTTAAAGGAAATGAAAACTCAGTAAATTGAATTCGTATATTTTCTTTTGTTAATGAGGCTCGCTAGTTGTTTATTCTGAATGATTTTTAATAATATTCGATATCTCTTCAATACTTTAATAACTCTTGCAGAGTATTGAGTTTCTATTTTAATGATAGATTCAGTATTCTGAAAGTGGCTGTGATTGAAAGAATTCAAATAAGCGTTATATGTGACCCAGAAGCGGAAATAAAAAATACATCGCAAGTTTATCCACGAACAGTTTGTAATGCTTGTTGCGAGCAATTTAAAAGGCAGATGGCAAAGAAAGTAGGGAAAGAATTTGATTTTTTACTGTATGTTTGGAAAATTAAGGGTTCATATACTTACACAAATAAAAGACATTATTTTTAACAAATGACATAAATATTAAGAGCTTTTTTATTACAACTTATCTATATATAATAGAGTGAGCTCCAGTGGTTCAGGAACTTCACACCGTTATCCATTAGGATCAGCAAAGTGAAGCATCATTTGCCGCGTACAGTGATTGGGAGGGTGACCACATTCTCCCTCACTGAATTGTTGGAGCACTGGGGTTTGGGGACGTGTCCAAGTAAATATATAACTCCCAAAGCCCATACGCTGGTGTGGGGTGGATGTGGAGAGGAGGATGCCAGCTCAGGTGTGATCTCGTCCCCGATCGTGATTTAAAATAACGGGGCGCTTGGTGATGGGCGAGTATTCCAAACCCATAAGCCTTAAAATATAGTCCAGGGCTGGTCTGGACCGCTATGCACGTATATAATAAAATTGTTTTTAAAACTACTACTGAGTTTTTAGAAATAGAACTGAACAACAATCTAATCAAACCTAATCAAAATAAAGGATTTTAATCAATCATGTAATATTAATATAATTTCAATATTTATATATAGATATATGTGATCAATTCAAATTTCTAAGCTTCAGAAGCAAATGAAAACAATTTAGTTAACATTTTTCTGCTTAATTAGGAAATGTGCTCACATTGGTTTATTAAATAATTGCCTTCATTTTTAAACAGTATATATTCCATGTATATACTTCATTTTCCTTTATCATTTTAAAAGTGTAATGAATATTACAAACCACTTTGTAAGCAACGTAAATTAAAGGATCATAACAATTTACTCGCATTTATAACAAGAATATTATCAGATTTTAAAATATATTTCTCTAAGACTCAGTCAAATCAAACTGTAATATTTGAACGAAAAGTCCTAAGAAAGAATTTTGGTGCTGTAAATGAGAATGGAGGCACAGATACCATTTTTAGCTCTACAGACTTCTTAAGGAAGTTGACGTCGTCAATAACATTAAAATACGTTGCTTGAGATTTGCGAAACATATCTGTCAAATGGACCCCTCGTCTTTGAATTCAAGAATTTTTAATTATAGGCCCATTGCAAACAGATCTAGGGCTTGGCCCAAACTTAGATGGACTGATTGTGTAAAGGAGGACTTTAAAGTGCTGAAAGTGACAAATTGGAGAACTATCGCCTCCCGGAGAACACAATGGAGTAGTGTTCTGAGGAAAGCTTTGACCCACCCCGGGCTTTCGTGCTGAAGAAGAAGAAAATATATTTCAAATGTGAATAAATATTAATTTAACTTTTTTGGTGATTGATTCTAAATAGGGATTGCACTAATCAAAATGATTACTTTAGTTAATTACAAAAAAGTATCCTTGCATCTCAATTAAACATTTTCATTATAAATCAAGTAGTTTGGATAAATTTCAATTTGAACAGCCATTAATTAGTTTGAGGTAATTTGCTTACAGACTTTTAATTAAGAAATAATTCAATTATCCTATTGATATGTACTACGTTATCTGCAGCAAATGAATGTCAATCACATATAATTTTCCTTTACAGGAAGAACTATTAAAAAGAAGTTTGAGGCTAAATTTGAGATTTATTGATTGTATGTTATTTGAAACTCTCTCTAATTTACTAGATGGAATTTTCGAACTGGACTAATTTTGTAGAATTATTTTTTATTCTGATGAAATAATTTCCGAAAACATTTTCATGTAAATAAAATTTTGTTCTTATATAACTTACAACAATTTAAAAATTAATTAAAAACCCTATAAACAGATTACAGAATTGTCTACTCAAAATTTAAATTTTATATTTATTGTTGAAGTTAACTTAAGGAAATTTTGCATATGTATTTAATCAAAATAATACTATTCGTAATGCGTAAACAGGGCCTGACTTACCCTAACACTGGCAAAAACTTCTTTAGGGCTACATCTGCTTTGCAATTACAATAAACAAAAAACACAAATAATAATTAGAAATTCAAAGCAACAGACAGAGAGAGATAATAAATACAGAAATATAACTTTAATTTTGTGAAAGATTCATATTATTGTTGACATTAAAGCGGAATTCAAATAAATTTTTGCAATTACGATGGCTCTATTAAGCCAATCAGAAACCCGTATTTTTGTAAATATTGGGTTGGCAACTAATGTAATTTTTGTAAATATTGGGTTGGCAACTAAGTAATTGCGGATTTTTTTAGAAAATCAAAGACAATTTTTTTCATGGAACTAAATAACTTTATTTTGTAATGTATTGCCCATTTTGATCAATGACCTTTTGCTATCTTTCAGGCAGTATCCTAATCCCACGCTCATAAAACTTCTGGTTTTTATTAGCAAAAAACTGATTCTGGTACAATTTGACATCATCATCATTATTGAAATTTTTACCATTCAAGGAGTTTTAAAAAGTAATCAGATGGTGCAAGGTCAGGCCTATATGGTGGATGTGGAAAAACATCCCAACCAAGCTCCAATAATTTTTGCCGAGTGACCAAAGTTGTGTGTGACCAAAGATGGAATACAACACCTTTTCGATTTGTCAATTCGGGCCGCTTTTCTTCAACTACATTGTTTAATTTCATTAATTGTTCAATGTAAACATCAGTATTGATCCTTCGGTTGGGTGGTAAGAGTTCAAAGTAGACAATTCCTTTGTAATCCCACCAAACTGATAACAAAACCTTCTTTTGATGAATATCAGCTTTTGATGTTGTTTGAGTTGGTTCACCTGGCCTGCTCCACGATCTTTTCCGTTTGATATTGTTGTAAGCAACCCATTTTTCGTCGCCAGTCATCAGTCGTTTTATAAATTTATCATTTTCCTTAGCAAATCGCAGCTGTTAATGCGTTGCGTTAATTGCGTTTCTTTCAGTTCGTGAGGAACCCATGTATCGAGTTTTTGAATATAGCCAAGTTCTTTTAAGTGATTTTCAATGCATGTATGTGATAAATGAAGCTTCTCTGCAATCTCACGTGTTGTACTGTGACTATCCGAATCGATTATTGCTTTGGTTAGGTCGTCATCAACTTCAATGGACGACTAGAGCGTTTTTCATCTTTGAGTGAAAAATCACCCGAACGAAATTTGGCAAACCAATTTTGACACTGCCGTTCTTTTAAGGCTTCGTCACCATAAACAGTACATAACTTTTTATGAGCTTGCTATGCGTTTTTCCCTTTGCGGAAATAAAAAAGCAAAATATGACGAAAATGTTCCTTTTGATTTTTCATTTTTCAACTAACGCCAAACGAAAACTACGCACCCAATCAAAAAACTTTTTTTACTGATTGGCAGCTGAATTGCCAACTATCAAATAACAAAATGTGTTTTACATTTGTACTACCCACAGGTTCCATATTTCTGATTCCAAAGATTGCACTTGTGGAAAAAAAGGCAATCCTTTCCACTTCTTGACAACCTGCCCCTTAACATTATCCTGGCATTTTGCCACACCCAGCGAAAATTGGAAGATCCTCTGGAAGAAGAGAATTCTGAGAAATCGTACAGCGAGAGCAAAATTAAATAAAACAGTTGAATTCCTAATAAACAATGAAAACTTAGTTTGTTGGATTGGGAACTCTTCTACAACTAAGTTAAAAACATGCTTTGACCAAAGTAAAGCTTTGTCTTTGAAAATATCAAAAACTTTTTGAATTTGATTTTTAACATTTATATAATTATAATCAAGAACTTTGCAAAATTACAATTATTATGTCAATTGTATTTAATTCACTATAGACCCATTATATTGTCATATTGTTTTCATATTTACATTTAACCGGAAATTGATTGCATATTTTTAAGATATGTTGTAAGATAATCACACATGTTCAACTGTTGTAAAAAAATAAATTTTTATATGTCATTTTTTTAATATATCTTTAAATAAAAGTTCCAGCAGCTCCCATTAAACTGGTAAAGCTCCTTGGAGTTAGGTACAGGGGAGTTTACTGGTGTCAATGTCAATGTCAACATTTGTACTACGGTCTGCAAACCTAAAAATTCAACTGAAGCCATCTATGAATGAAATCCACAATTACTTAGTTGTCAACCCAATACATCGCATTTTGAGATATGTAAAAATACAAATTTTTGGTGCCGATTGCAACCAAAAAAATGTATGTTATCAGCCATAAAGGATAGAATAATTTCGAGCAAACAAAAATATTAAAAAAGTGCATAATAAAACAATGTCTTCAAAAAAAAGTATGAATGATGAATAGAAATTTAGCCTTTTCACTTGAGAGCACTTCTAAATTCTTTAAGCTGTTTTTATTGTCGAAGAAAGATAAGAGTAACATTGTATTTTTCTTAGAAGCGAAAGAATGTATTATCTTTCATTTTAAAGATATTAAACTACAAACTCATAAAAGTAAACCCTACTTGCTTTCCTGAAAAAGAGTCTTTTAATGGGGAGGGGAAAAACGATTTGAGGATGAAAAGTTTTAGAAGAATTTAAGCGCTTATAAAATGTACGCTGGTAAATAATAAAGTATTTTCCCGGAAATTAAAAGTAAAAAAGAGCTAAGAGCAATTAATAGAAAAAGGCAATTTGATTTGGCTAAATCAAAGCAATATTGAAAGAAATTTCTTGTGAAGCAAGCACAGCATTTTAATTCTTTTTTTGGTCCTCTTTCATTTTTTGGTCTTTGTTTAGCTTTTGTATTTTAAAATAAAAGAATCGACTTAGGTATTAGTGTACTGACAGGCTTAAAAATTCCTTTTTACTTTTTAAAAGTTATTTTATATGATTAAAAAATCAATATACATAAAAATAAATGAAATAAATATTTAAACATTAATTGGAATCTTAAAATTTACAAATGTTTTCCTGAATTGTGTTAAAAATACAATTTTTTTATGTAAAACTATAAAATTACTTTATCATCAGTTTTAAAATAAATAATTTTGCGAAACATGCAGAAAATTATTACTTTGTTAAGGATTTTTGTAAAAAAAAAAAAAAAAAAAACTTAACAATGTAAACATTTAAGTTATAGTAAATGTTTTGTTGAAATGGTAGTAACACTATTTCTCAGAGGGTTTGAGAAATCACAGAAAGAGTTTCATAACTTCAAAAAAATTTAAGTCCTTGAACATAAATTTATAATGAGTGATACAAAATAATATTCAAACGAATATTCAATATTTTCAAACAAATATTCTTAATCTTTAAAGGAAAAAAAAAAATAAAAATTCATCATGCAATATATTCATTAAATATAGCTTAAAGTAATAATTCTATCGTGACTTGAAACATTCTTTTACTAAATACATCATATAAAATTTCTTTAAAGGTAAACGCATATCGATTTAGTTAGAGATAGGCATGCTCCAAACCGGAACCCCACTTGAGTGTGCGCAGAACCTAAGGGGAATATTTAAGTGGATTATAACCACCCACGGAATAAGCATGTCGGAAAGGTTATAGTTCGATGACATACTTTCTGAGTGGGTGGTTGCGTCAGTTGAACAAAGATTTGAATCGAAAATTGTTTTAAATTTTAAAATAAAGTATTTCCGCTTCATTTTAGGTCTTTTCATTTTAAATTTATAGGAGTATTATTTTAATAGTAGCGTAGGGTATAAATCTATTTATTTTGTAGCATAGATGTTGTGCTACTATGTATCATTTTTTTTTAAAATTAGAGATTGCTCTTTTATTAATAGACTGTAGCAACAATTTTATACCAGTCGTAATTCTAAACGATAATGGTTGATGTTCTTGTAAATGCCTTGTGCTTTTGTTGTACATTTTACTTTTTTTTAAATAAGATTTTTATTCAAATAGTAAGTAGAGAAGATGATTGAATAATTTAAATAACATTCCTGAATAGGTGTATCTTAAGGGCAGCAGAGAATTAGAAAAAAAATATCCTTCATAATTTAATTTATGAACAAAAAATATCCACATTTGTTATTTGGACAATTAGTTTCAGAAGTAGTTATTTAAAATTTATGAATATCATAAGCACTTATCTAATTTTTACATAATGAAAATGCTTCTTTAATCCTTATTAATAGCATTATTTTGAAAATAGGTTATGTAGTAAAACGATGTGTAACAATCAAATAAAGATTTTGAAAAATAGCACATTTAGCTTGGAAAAGTAAAAATTTTATTAACTTAGTTGTTTACCAATAAACTAAACGATCGGTTGTATTATTTTATATAAACTTTATAGATTAAGAAAATGATAACACTAATTCAGAATTTGAAAAATAACAATTTAAACTAAAAAGCTAGTATTGATTTATTTAATTGTTGTAAAAGCGTAATTACACTGAAGTATAATTTAAAATTACAATTAATTTTTAATCCATAATAAATTAAATAGAACTTTTTATTTGATATTTTAATTACTTTTATCATAAAAATAAACAATAATATTTGGATAAATTCATTGAAGTATATGAGTAACATTTTTATAGTCTTTAAAATCATAAATTATTTATTTTTATGTACTAAAATGATAGACTAATTCATGTTTTGAAAAAATAGATCTTCCCATATTTATTGGATTTTTCTAAGAAATTGTACATTTTAACACCATTTTATACCGAAAATACAAACATAAAATTCAAAATATATACGATAAATGAAATATTTAAAAAATAATCACATAGAATTGAGTTTTATGGTAAATTTATATCAGTGCTTTGAACATTATAAGTAGCAATGTAATTCCTCCTATAAATTGCATTGTATAAATTATATTGTATTGTATTTCTAGGTCATTAGATATTTTAATTTCAGTCAATGTAATAAAATGTACAGAAGTGATTCCATATGAACTAATACTGACAAGAAAGTATACTGTTATTGGTTGAATATATTTTATATTTTGTGATAAAGATTTATGGGAAAGATATGTGGTGAAATATATATATAGCAAACATTTTATTTATAATATCAAAATTAATAAAAATCATAATTTTTATAAAAAAAAATTAAGGTTTTGCTTATTCCGATACAGTACCATTAAAAAAATCGATATCAAAACAAATTATTCATTATGAATAGGTATATGAAAACTTGAAAACTGTATTTGATTTTTCAGCATATAATGTAGAAATAACTGATAAGTCAGTCTTACTTTTATTTAAGCATCACAGATATAAATGAAATAAACCTTCTTTTTTAGTTACTTACTTTACTTCTTCTGTAACATAGTAGAAATAATCATGATACATCGTTTACGTATTCATTATTTTTATGTATTTTCTAAAGAAGTTCACTTTTTTAAGTACCAAATTATGCCTAAATTCATAAATAATTTGTTTATTTACAGTTCATTAAAAAGATCATTTTTTAAGTTTTCATTAATTTTGCGGGAAATTTACTGTGTAAGTTTACGATAAAAGTGGACTACAGTGCAAAATATTATAAAAATCTTTAATAACATAACATTTATCAATGTTATGAATGTATTATGTCAATTAATATTACTTTGTAATACTTTACATGAAAGATAATGTTTATAATTTTACACATAAGAAATAACTTGATTGAGCTCTTAGGTTTTAAATAAATTTAAACTGTGTTAAATGAAGAAATGAGAGACATGTTTCTGGATATAATTGTATTTTTAATATTGAAAGTGATTCAAACTATTTATGAATGCAATATTAATAATGTATGCATAGCATAAATATTTACAAATAAAAAATATGATAAAATAATATCCCAATCAGTAATTTCATTCAATTGAAAAGTAAACTGAATCCATAAGACTTAATATTTTACATGAAACTATCATGTATGTTATATTTATAACATTATTTATTTTATATGTTATTGTATGAAACAGTATAAACTTGATAAAATAGGAAATTTACGATCACTATGAATTCTAAGAAGTTGATAATACATTTTATGACTTTGTATAAAGTAAAGCCAGTATAGTCTGGAAAAAATTTAAAATCATGGCAAAATCCTAGGAGAGCCCACACCCTTGGCGACAAACTGAAAAAAGCGGCAGGCCAGAACAAAATTTCAGAGAAGGTTTGGTTTACCATATCTTATGTATCGAAGAAGGGTTATCAAGATTGGCGCTAGCCACAATTATCGCCAACCAAAATCATTCGAGCCAAGGGTGTGGGGTTGGCTAGGATCCAACCGAAATCATAACCACTACAAATTTCATAACGGATATTGTGAATCATTTACAGTGAAAATCTAAATGGTTCATAATATGCGTTATAAAATTTATTCAGTCTTAATTTTCACTTATAAGTGATTATTAAAATATAAAAGTAACCAGGACATGTATCTTTAATTAAATACAAGAACAAACAGCATCAGAACTTTCAACTATTTCAAGTAGATTCTTTTCTCATGTTAGAAAGTGTTCTTAAAATGTTCTTCAAGTCATAATTTTAATACCAAAATCATTTTTTTTTTGCAAAAAGTAAACAAATGTAAAGAACATTTATAACACAAAACGAGAATGGTTTGCATTTGAATCAGCGTTTTTATGAACATTCCTCTGCTCTCTGTTGTTGTCATAGAAACCGACAATTTTCAGGAGCGTAACCATAGCAACCACTCTTTCCACAACTGTTAACGCATTCTCTCTCATCAGTGTCTTGTTCAAAATTTCCTTACGTGAGCTGTTCTAAAAATTGATGAATTGAGCTTTAAATTTTATCAGCCTTAGTAATTCTTTACCGTAGCTCCAGTGCGTGTGTTGCTATAATTAATATCGATGTTTAACTTCTTGGGTATTATTAGTTTCTTTAATTTTTCTTGACAGCATGAAAAGTGAATTTTAAAGTCTGGAAGGTAAATTCTATTTTATATTTTAAAGTCTGCTGAAAACACATTTTTAAGTAATTCTTTCATTGGACTAAAAGAAGAAGAAAATGGCATTTCGAAAAGAGAGGAATTTTCTATTAGTTTAAAATTTAACTTTGAATTGTCACCTGTTGCAGTTAAAATCATTTGCATTAAAGATAATTTGAATTATTTATGACAAAATTGTGTTAAGAGTAATTTATATTAAAATACTTTATGTTTCAACTTATTTTTTGTACTAAGTTTTTTAATTTGCATATCATCTTTAAGTTAGCTTTGATTGAGAAATAAATTGACTATTGTTTATGTTTTCCTAAAAATATTCTAAAGCAGAGACAATTTCCAGAATTTCTGAAAAAAGTCTTATTCGGTTATTTTATTCAAAGCAGATTATTTGCTCAAGATGTTACGATGTTTCTACGTTTACAGAAATATAAATTATATATTTTAACACGGTTAATAATATATTCCTATGAAGCAGAAATTTTAATAAGAAAACATTCACTGATACAATGATAATTAATAAATTAAATTTTTTTTCCTGTTCTTAATTTTTTTGTTTATTGAAGTAACTTTTGCGATTGCTATTTACGACGATATATGGTGATTATAATCAAAATCAAGATTTCAAGATCTATATAAATAAAATTCTTATGCATCAAATTTTTGTTAGGATCTACCGAATTTTCGTTAGCATAAACAGAATTTTTATTAGGGTTAACCGAATTTTTATTGGGCTCCACTGAATTTTCGATAGGCTACAATGAAGTTTTGTTAGGGGTTGAATGAATACAGCAGCACAAAAGGGAAGGAAACTTATATAAAGATACTGGTCTCTAGCTAATACAAAACCAGACAACAATTCATTTCAAAATTTTGATTACAACGTTTGAAGTTAATTTAAATCGCAATTAACGTTCATGTGAATTCCGATAAAGTTAGTTATATGATATAATTAATTTAAACGACACATAGCACTATTTCGGAATTTTGTTCGCTTCAAGAACGAAGAAGTGTAACTCCCCTCCCCCCTTTCTAAAATTTCTATGTATACAAACCGCTAGGAGTGAAGAAAAAATATGCACGACAGCAGATCCCTATTTCTTTCTACATTTGCTCATTTGTTGTTGCTTTACCTAGCACTGAGATGGGCTCTACTAATTAGATTAGATAGAAGCAGTCGGATGGGGCCTTCGTGATTTTGAAGTAGGGACCAAGCAGAAGACCCTCAATACTCAACCTGCAGAGGTATCATTTCAATTGGAGGACATTGCGACCACATCCAGTTTTAACGTGCCTCAGTCGCCTTTAGCAAATACTACGGATCTTCGGTTAAACCGGGATTCGAATTCACTATCTTTTGATAATGAGAGCCACGCCTTAACCAACCAAGCCACAACAACCTACATTTACTCAGTGTAGTTTTTTTTAAAGTAATAGTATTTACTATTTTTTTTTTATTTTAGCTCTTATCGCCCTGTTTTCGTCTGGTCATTTTTCCCATTTTCCATGGATTGCATCTCACGACGGGGTCGACTACCCGGCCAAGACTGCTGCCGAGGAAAGAGTGAGCTCTTGTGGGTCATATAGCAAGATCTCTTCTCTTAGGAAGATGGACTTAGAAGGATACCTCTTGCCTCTAGGAGAAGGAAGGAGGAACACTTGTGTTATTTTCGGAAGAAGCCCGTCTTTTCAGCTTTCCCCTAGAAACTATTAAACGATTTTCTCATGTTTTATGAATAATCCTTCCAGAGCACTCACTTTCCAGCAGGGCCAGAGAAGATCTTCCCCGAGTGTCATAGGTTTGAAACAGACAGGGAGACTCTGGTCCATATTTTAATTTTCTTGAGTTTTAAAAAAGGAAAAGGTCTGAAGATAATATTTCTGAGAGTACACAAAATTCTTTTCAGGCTCAGAATTAACTGAAAACTATTCTAGAATATATCAGTTAACCATTAAATAAATATTTAATTAAGTAATCAGTAATTAGTTACATTTAATTTAGATGACATAAAGTAGAATTTCATATCAAATTTTTTTAATTCTTTGTAAAATCAATCACAAGGTAAGTATTAATTTTTTTTCATTATTCATATTATCTTCATAAAATGAAACTAATACTTTTCCCATTCGAAAAAGGCTTTCTCAGTGTGTAACCAAAGAAATTCAATAGTTCTAAAAAACAGTTAAGGAAATCTTAAGATTGAATTTTTTATTGTTGATACAATCTCTTCTAATCTCTCTATTTCTTCTACTCTAAATATATTATAACTCATCATTTGAAAGGATTAATTTTCCTGAAGTAAAGAATAAGCAATTATATCTCATTCTAACTTAATTATTCATTTGTATGTTAGTGCAAAACACTAAGAAGTATTCTTTAATTAACATTTTAATTTGAGCAAAACACACTGCTGTATATTACACGGAGAATATTTATAAGAACTAATAAATATAATAAAATAAACTATAATTAGTTATGTATTCATTTTGTGATTATTATACCGCATTTTATATATAATAAAAAAACTATAATAATGTTAAATATAAAAATATCTATTAATATATAGTTAGAATACTTCAAAGTGTAAAAAAAAACATTTTATTAAATGAAAGTAGTTCAATTAATTTGAAAATATTCTTATTCCAGAGAACATTTAAAAATAAAATTTTAAATAATTTGACGTGAAACTTTTTACAAGAATATTTAATAATAATAGTTGCATATAAAAATCAATAGTGGAAACGATCAATGAGGATGAATGAATTTTATCAATTTATAAATAAAAAAAATGCATATTTAAAAGATCTACAAACTTTAAATAATTGAATATCTGAATAATTTCCATCTGTGCAGTGTATAAATTCTCTCTCTCCCCCCCCCAAGTTTTAATAATAAACGTCATTAACAAGATTCAAAAATAAGTTGGGAAAAGACCAAATTGCTTCAGCCGAGTAATATTTTTAGATGGTTGATTTTTCCTCCGACGAGGAAGAAAAATTGCTTCGTTAATTTTCTGGATATGAAAACATAATGAAATAAAACAATTCGATAAAGCAAAAGACAGATGCTTTCGAAGAGATGGAAGAAGTATAATGATGTAGAGTTGGAAAAGAAGTGAAACCAAGAGGATTAGTTGTCATGGTTACTACATTCCAATAATAGCTGACTTAATAACTGATACTATTTGAAGAGTCGGACAATGCACCTTGCAGAGAAGGTTTCTACAATGAAGACATGCATTTCGTCATGTTACTTGTCTTCTCCAGCCCTTCCCATTACAGCAATTTTCTGAAGACATATTGTTAATCAAGTGAAATTGGATGCATGGCATTTCTAAACTATTTTAATAATACATTCATAGTTAAAAAATTGATACATCTATATTTAAGACCTAATATTTCTTACACAAATTAAACAATTTTATTATCTTTCGTTAATTAGCATAATGTTCAACTTGAATTTATATTTTTAAATAAATATTACAGGTTTCACAGGATTACAGGTTTATTACAAATTTGAACAAATTGAATTAAAAATTGAATTTGGTACAAATTTGAATTAAAAATATGATATCTGTTGCTTCATCATATACCAAGTGGATTTTTAAAACAAGATATACATACTTTCATAACACAAATTATTCATAACTTCATAACACAAGTTACACATATTTTCATAATACAAGTTAACCACACTTTTATAACACAAGTTCATGATACATTTGGCTCCCAAAATTTTAAATTAATTACTACTTTTCCTAACCTTATTAATTATTTCGCTTGTTTTATGCTTATAAATCGTAGTTTAATTTTAAATTCATATTGTATGCAATAAATTTAGTATGTAAATGTTTAGATTTAGTTCTGGGACCTACAATTTAAAATTAATTATGATCTGGTACAAACATTTATGATTTAGGTAGGAATCGAACTCATGAACGATTGAACAGAAGAATAAGAGTCTGATCATTCAGTTACAAGCTCAGAATTAAAACATACAATAATACACATTTTATACATGAAGTATTATCGATGCTCCAGTGCATTTGATCAGTAATAATATATTGACTAGTCTAGTTATGAATATTAAAATGGAAATATTAATTTCAACTATACTTCCTCAAGTCTATTATCATTTTTTTAAGCTGTTTGTGGAATTTTATTACAAAAAATATAAGGTAAAGTGTTTAATATAATACTATATATTTTAAACTAAACAAAATTAAGTAAATTAAACAAACAACAAAATTATTTTTTTCATTTTATTAGGTAAAGATAAATTTTCATTCGCCAATCTATTTATGGACAATAATGAGTGAGTTATAAAATTTTTTATAAGGGATTAAAACCACCAGAAAATGAAAATTTATTTTAAAATTTTATATAATACCTTTCCAAATTGATAGTTTCCATTCTTTTTACTTAAATGGTTAAATAATTCTTAAGTTATTCTCTCAAATATTTCTAATCTTGGTAAAAAAAAATCTGATGAAATATAATGTAAAGACAGCAAAAATTCGAGTTTATAAGTTTTTCATTTAATCTCTTTCTCTACAAGGATTAATGTAATGATTAGACAAAAACGTAATCCCTATTATTAAAGTCTAGTTTATATAAGTATTCGTTTAAACTGATTAAAATTTATTTTTTATATTAAGGCATTAGAATCTTTTCATCAATTTTTTAAATAATATAATTAATTTTTTGGTTCAATTTCCTACTGTTTAATATTATCCAGACATTATAATTCAAAATAAAAAAATTAAATTTTATAATATCAAATACTTTGGATAATTTATTCTCTGCATGTGTTATCAAGAATAACGTTTTGCGATGCATACAAACACCTGTTCATTCTTTAGGTTCCATTTATATCCTTAAACATCTTATTTTAGTCAGAGAATAAGAGCACTGCATTGATAAATTTTGCTGGCCAAAATATTTTGCATGACAAGCATAAAGACTGGATAAGAGTGTGCTGTTACGTCATCAATGGCAGCTGCTCCGTCTGCAGATTATAGGGATGAATTAAATACGTCCTTGAGCCATTTTATTCATTATTTCCGAAAGTGCACATTTGACTGAATTCTATATTTCGCAGAAATATATATAAGTATGTTTTGAAATATTGATCGATAACGTAAAATAAATGAAATTGCTGATTTAATCTGCATTAATTTCTAATCTCCATTTTTAGAAGGATTGGTTCTTGCAGAAAAATAATTTTTCTCTAATTCCAAGATTATATTTTATTGAATTCTTTTGCAAGTAGTAACTTCAGAAGAAATAACAATTTTTGATATTCTAATGGTATTGTGATTTGCAATGAGTAAAAATGCATTTACTCAGAGAAAGAAATCAAATAGTTACAAATAAGAGAATATCTATTCTAGTTTCGAGGAAAATTTAATTTTTCTCAGTTTACCTTTTATGTAGACGGCCATTTTGTTAGTCACAAGAAGCAAGACAGTTGAATTTATGTTTTACTAGATATCTATGGCAAAATTTAATATCTGTTTAAGGATATGAGTTCTCTATCCGATTTCTAAATATCGTGGTACTTAATTTTTCTCAAGCAGATATATAAATATTATGATACTACAACAAGTTGCCGTGACACGGATTAGTTAAAAAAATTCTAACATTAAAATCACTTAAACTAAAATTTAATATTTTTTATCAGTTAAAGGATTATTTTTAATAATTTATACATATTCATAAATGATACATTTTAGAATGAAACTGAATTGTGTCTAAAAGTTAATAAAAGAAAACAAATGTATGAAAGTAACTAATATTATTTCTATCTGATAAACTATAAAACATAAATTGAATAAATTAATATAAGAATATTATCTGCTCAGGCAATTTAATATAATTTTAATGATAATTTATAAATTTTCGTACTTCATTTATAAATAATCAATATTTTAACTGTCATTAAGTCAAGCTGCAACTCGATTTGCATCAAAGTCAAGAACATTCTGCTAAATGTTTGTCCTTTCTTACACTAGGCGTCATAAGAATTTTTCATGGGGCAACAATGTTCAAAAGTAGCTTTTCTATGAGACACCTGTTGCACAATATTTGGAGTTGAACACACTGTGAACAGCATATCTGTGGGTTGGGTACGTGTCCACGTTAATTTGTGATGTCCCAAGTCCTTCCGCTGGTGTGGGGTGTGAATGTGGAGAGGAGGGTGCCAGCTCAGGCGTAACGTCGTCACCTGATCGTGGCTCAAAATTAGTAGGCACTTGGTGATGGGCGAGTATTCCAAGCCCGCTAACCTAAGGGCTCACTTGCACCGCTATGTATGCATGTAAACAGCACATGATGTATAAAATGTCGACTACCTTTGATATAATATAACCTTCTAAATACCGTTTATTTTGATAAGTATCTGATTATTATTTTTTTCTAAAAATTTACTGCTTAATATAGAAATTTGCTTCATGTCATCATTGCATTTTCATTATGAATTATATTTAAAGCAACAAATGTTTTTATGTTACTTATTTGTAAAATCCCCATTTCATAAGATGTTAACATGGAAATTACATTGCTATTTAAAATAGTTTGTAAACTTGTTTTAACCTCTATTCGTAAGTATCTTAAAGCTTATCACGTTTTCAGATCTTTGTGCTGTACTTTAAGTATTCCTCAGGGGTCTAAGAATCAATGTTTCATCATTTACTTTCTCCTATAATGCAAGCAGATTCTACCCAGTTAATGTCATTTGCTGTTGCGAACAATTACTTTTCTTTCCACATTGATTAGATAAAGACATTAAAGTTTTTGTTCGGCGAATTTTATTTTATCTGCCAAAATAAATGATATTTTGTGTGACAAACATATACTAAATTATCTAAATTTTGATCCTCAAACAGTTGTTTACTAATTTCTTTCAGATTTAAATAAAAATTTTAAGGTATGAAATAAATTAAATATTCGAAGAGATTCATAGAGTTTATTTTATTTTGTTGAACTAAATGATATATATATATATATATATATATATATATATGATATATATATATATATATATATATATATATATATATATATATATATATATATATATATATATATATATATATATATATATATCTTTTCTTTATCACATCATAAAGCCATGCATTATTTCGAATTATAAAATTATTCAAAGTAAATTTCATAGATTCTGCAGAAAACTTAATATGGAAAAAAAACTAGCTAATTTGATTGCTTTGTAATGTAAATTTACACACTTTGAAGCATGAAAAGTTTATATAAATGAACATTTAACTATCGAATCCTTCTAATTTATCATATATTTAAATTAATTTCATGTTTAATACAAAAATTTAGATTAATAATCTTAAAATAAAAATTTTGAAAAAGGATTAGATGGTATAAAAATAAAATATTGTAAAAAATTTTTTTTCTCCTTTGTGGAATAAAATTATTTTTTTCGAGTTTTTTTTAACAAGAGTGTTCTTTTGGGAATAGAACCAATTGTTAGTTAAATGCAACTTAATGTTTTTAATTTGAAAGCCTGACTTTATTTTAAACTAAGTGCAACTTTGATAATTTTTTATTCAACTTTCGCTGTAAATCACATGATTTTCAGAGACATTGAAACTCTGCGTTCCTAGCATTTAGCCTGATTGTTAAAATTTGTCAGGCAACTTGAATCTTTAAGGCATTTCTCAAGATAATTTTCGAGGAAGAAAATAAGCTAACTTTAGAAATTAACAAACAATTATTGTATTATCAGTCCTAAATGTGGTATATTATGAATGATTTCATCGATCATATGATTTATTTTTGGGAAGAGCGGAGCTTTAAATTTTCAGATAATTGTGATTTTTAGAAATTAGTAGCCAGAGTGGTCCTTTATGGCCGTCGTAACAGCAATTATCCGCCTGGGTATGGAGTTGAATAGAAATTTAATGTCATACGTAATCTATGCAACTTCAACAATCTAACAGCAACTGCAACTTCAACACTATACTATAGTTCATGGACCACAGTGAAGGACAAGTTGTGATACATCTGTCACTCGTCATCTGTTCTGATCTTCCCCTAACTAAAATCATCCAATCTATGAGCATTTTACAGGAATGAAAGGCCAGAATAATAACTACACAAAAGCCTCCTCAATGTGGCAAAATTACGGATTTTGTCAGTCTGTCATCAAAAATATAATGGTTGTCATTCAAAATGGTTAAGAATGCCATGCGAACACGAAATTGCAAAATTCCATTTTTATTGTTCTATGAGATGGGCCAGAACGACAATGTCGAATATAAATTGATTATGTTTGTTCTCCACAAAGAGAGAAAAGATACACATGGACACCATGTCAATACTACATTCAGAACTTGTTTTTTTTCTGATAAGATAATCTGCCACCTTTCTCGCAAATTCAATGTTGATTAGGTTGAATTATTTGTATCGATTCTATTTGTTTTTCAGATACTTGTGGATTTCATTTTTTGATCGAGATTTAGTTTTAACATATCTCCTGTTAATTACATACTTCTTTTCTAGTCAGCAATTCTAATTTCTAAAAGTGTCTTTTCAAACTTGATAATAAGTTTTCTCATTTTGATAAATGCACGCATTATTTTTTTAAACTGCTTGTTTTAGTTTAACACATTTTGGCAATTTTGTAAATTATGCATTATTTAAATGCTCTCAAAATTACTAATGCTTTATTATCTCGTTTAAAACTACATGTCTCTCAATAAAAAAATTATATAACTAATTTTTTTCATTGTGAAGCATATAGTTTTTTATTATTGAAATAATTAAAAATTTAAAGAGAGGTTTAAACAGATTGCGATTGTCAATTTCAGATTAAAATATACTTGAAATCTCGTTTTATTTTAAATAAAAATTAATGAGATTCGTTTGCTTGGTTTGGTTTGTTTATTGCTCTATAATCCTTCTTTTTGCACGCGAAGGCTAATTATACCTAGAATTAATGAGAAATATACTCAAATGAATTATAACCTAAATAACGATTATGTAAAATATTTAAAATTTATCTTAAGAACAAACAGACTGCAATTTGATAAAATGATTAAAAAAGTAAAATTATAATTAAAGCAAATATTCTTATTTACAGCACTAGTAAATAAATCGATAGACCTGTATGTGATTATGCATTTATTTCTTAAATAAATTGGGCACTATCCTCTACCACAATTCTTATTACTTAAAATATTTTGTATTACTATAAAAATCTAAAATGGTATAAACAATTTTAATGTATTTTTATTTTTAAATCTTTTCTCGAGAATCTGATTATTTTAAAAGCTCATCATAAATCACTTTCAGTTTTGTTAACTGTAATCACGTTCTATTCCATCATGTTCAAATTATAGATAATTAAAGTGTCTTAAAACGGGGATTTATTTCCAGCTCTGACACATCATTAAATCTCCATTTTCTCAATACAGTCGCAATTCAAAATCATACTTAAGTATTTTAATGAGGGAGAAAATAGAATTCGCGTACAATGCTTATTCCTTTCTAATCGTTCTTCAAAAAAGCTAAAACAGCTTATTTCGCTAACAAGCGATGGGAATTAGAGATCTTGATAATTGAACCCTAGTACACTCCCTAGTACATGCCCTAAGTAGTTATTAGCGTAATGAGCAATCTAGGTTTCTGAAGGAACATAATTGAAACACATCTTATATGAAACGCGACTGTTTCATCATTTTTTAATTGGACGCTTATGATTTAGAAGGCTTACTCCTATTTCGCCTAGTTTATTTGTTCTCTTATTTAAATTTATTTTTGATAAATGTACTAATGAGAGCAAAAATATTGTATATAAACAAGAAGTAATAGTATTTTTAGAGTAAACATTTTCAGGTTCAGAGAAATTGTGAAATACTACTAATATTTTAAAGTAATATTCTACGAAGTCGCATCAAATATAAATCTATTTTAAATGAAAAGTGGTTTTGTATAAATACTGATAATTCCAATATTTTACTTTAGGTAATATGTAATTTTGTTGATAGACATCATAAGTATAGTTTTAAATTCCAACGAAATTAAATTATTTTAAACAATTGGCGGAAAGAAAAATTTCAAGTTCACCTAAATTTAATGATATGGAAACTAAATTGTACCTTGTAGAAATTTCATTTTTTAAAAATTATTTTATTCTTTTCTTGTAACTGTGAATTATATATTTGTGCTCATCGTGGCCTTCAGAGAGAAGGGTGACGGGTTAGATACCAGTCACATTTGAGAACAACAATATCATTTCCTTCACATCACCCTACTGAACAAAAGGAACTAGATGTTGTATTTCTGAATTTTTCATGTATGTATGTACATCTGGGTTCTTGGGAGTTTTCCGGGTTTCCTCCCTTGCACGTTCACTCATTATGTAAAAAGTCATCCCTGAAAGTAGATCAAGCAAAAGACACAAAAAATTATTAAAAATTCATTCTTTTATTTTACCACTGCTTATATTCATTTATCATTCATCTTTATAACGCATATTCAATAACGCCTAGTTTCAGATAATTAGGTTTCAAATAAATAAATAATTATCACTGAGAGACAAATCATTTTTATGTCGAAAGTAATTTCAACATTTCCCTGATTTGGGTATGTAGCATGGGAATTGGCATTAATATGCATGAGTACAATTCAATTTTAGATGTGGGCAACTATAAAGATAAAGGTGATAGGTTCAATACCAGTCATTTGAGAATCAGTTACTCTTTGTCAGTATGACTATATTGTACAAAGTGAGGTACTATGTCTATATTGCACAAAGGAAGATGGAAATTGCATTCCTGAATTTTGCGTACATGTATATGAAATTGGAACTTTTTGTGCAAATGGGATCCAAGAACTATGCTCCAAGAACAAACTCATGCTTGGGAGTTTTCCAGGTTTCCTTCTTTGCAATACATTAATATGTCCACTAGTTATGAAAGTCGTTTCGAAAATCAATTTTGCAAAGGACACAAAAATACCTTAAAAAAGTCTTATGTTATCAATTCTAGAAATATTTTTTTGGCAATGTGAAAATTTTTTACAGCGATTTTGCGTGAATTTTTTGTAGGCTGAAGTTAGATTCAACATTGAGATATTAGAATTATGCTCGTCATGGCTTTTTCTTTATAAGACGATTTTGGTGATGTCTCCACCTCGATTATTTCTTTTACCCATTATATTTTTCATGTTTTTATTCTTTTTTCTTTTACAGGTATCTGAAGAGTTTTCTAATGATCCATGTTTCTAAAATGAAATCTGAATGTTGCTGTAAATGTATGTTTACTATAAAACTTCAAAATTGTGTATCCTATAAAATGTCCTTGTAAGAAGCTAAAATAACAAAATGCAAGTATATCATCCATTTTATTCTCATTTGAATGTGGGCGAGAAAATATATTTCTTTTCACAGGATTTGATGAAGCCAAAGCGATCTACTGTTACTGACTGGGTGTGCTATTATGCGGTCACGATTTCCTCTTTGTTTTAGAAAACATTTTTCTTACAAATTAATTATGTTGCTGTTAATTATTAGGGTATTTTTGGGCTAAGTGCTTTAGGATTTTATTTATTTATATTTGTATTCATGAAAATGTTATATTTCGACATTAAGTGAGTGAGATTTAGGCCTTGAGCCATTTTTTTAGGTAAAATAGAATTTTTAAGTTCCCCACCACGTAGCAAATGAATTCTATTAAAAATAATTAATAACAATTTATTTGGTTCGGAATTTATAGAAATTGGAATTTCTTGTTTTAATTATTGAACTAATTTATGCAAGCTTACGGTAAAATGATGTAAATTTCTGAAATAATGTTGTTCATCATTGTAATTGATTGGAATAGAATTTAAGTTAAAAGTTTATTTGCATAAATGCACTTATGCTGTTATGGATAAATAATACGAGAGGTTTTCTGAGAGAAAAATGAAAAATGTAACTTTTTAAATATTGGTAGTGACTCGTATATTTTAAATAAGAGACATTTTCATAATCCACGAAGATTAATATCTTTCAAGATTAATAGTTTCAGCAATGACAACTCGAACTCACTCTGATGGGAAAAGGTAATTTTAATGAGATGGAACCCTACCGTTAAAAAGAAAAAATACTAAGCTTCAATACAAGTTTCAATATCGGTTTGATGAATATGCTAAATAATAGTATAATTAATTGAGGAAAAGATACAAAAGTTTGCTAATGCAAATTTCTTACATTTGAAGGCTGAAGCCAGATTTTCATTGGAAGTTTCATTTAAATGTCATTCTTTTACAATTAATACATTGAGTTACTAAATATTAACTATTATACTAAGCGAAATTGCATTATAAAATTAGCTTTTACCCAAATGTTTACATGCAAACGTAATTAATTTTTATGACACATTATGGCGCTGATAATTGATGACCAATTAATGAACTTTTAATCAAAAATTTATATCATAATGAAAAACCTCCTTTTGAGTATTACTTTCTCAAATGTATATGCTTATTGTAAGCGCAGATACAATTTACTTAAATGAAATTTAAATCATTTGAAGACTTTTTTTGTAAAGAGCTCATTTTAATATATAAGAAATTTTGAAATATATGTGGCTTATGTTTAGAAATTAATGAGAAAAAATTAACAAAATCAAATTATTATGGATAATTTTTATTAATTATTATACTATATACAATTAAAATTATGTATTAATAATAATATTTATTATATAGCCTCTAATAATAAATACATATTCATAATATTTGTAGTTAATTTAAACATTGTGGAGTAGTTTTTGCACAAAGAAGAACATATATTTTTCTTTTAAAGCATCATTAAAAATTCAAAAAGAAATTTACTATATCAAATGCATACAAATGCAAATCAAATAACTTTAAGAAAAAATGTATGCTTTATGTTATGTAAAGTTAGAAACACAATCTAAGTTTCAATTATTTGTGGTTGAAGAATAAGAGAATCAAAAGTGAAATTATTTTTAATTTTTTTTAAACTCTTACAATGAAATCCGTACATATATCTCAATGAGTTGAAGAACAATTATTTCAAGAATTTTCAAACTGTTCTAAGAAAAGTAATTTTGCAAGTGGAATAATATCTTCCTATCATAACCTTTCAAAAACAATTAATAAAACACTTTTGAACAATTTTCTTTTCTGCTATAGTAAATGTTTTTAAGGTCAAAGATCAATTTTTTGCTAGACTACGAAGCATTTTTAGTTATGCAAGTGGACGCAAAAAATGTTAAAAGTATAATAAAATATTCACTAAAAATTTAAGAAAGATAGTAAAAAATTGAGATGTACTTATACATGCCTCATGATTGTCTTTCGTATTTCTTCAAGTACAGTGCTTATGCGGAAAAGTTATTAGAATATATATATATATATATATATATATATATATATATATATATATATATATATATATATATATATATATAGTGGTTTCCTGTATAATCACGAAACATTTTCACTTCTTAAGGGACTTATCTAAGTACAAGACCAACATGCTTAATCCAATTTATTGAAAACAACTAACTCCCGATCCTAAGAACGATATATTTTCTACTAAGTTATCGCACCTCCTAGCTAAGGGGAAATTTGGTTCATATGAAACTTAATACGGACATTACTTCAGATATACAGGGTGATCTTTTTTAAAATGACAATGTTTGGAGCGTCCTGTAGAGCGATCTAATTGCCAAAATGACACCAAACTTGATATTTAAACTAATCAAATCATAGGAAAAAGAATTTCATATAAAAGTTTTAGTTCCAAAAGTCGCTGCGAGTGTATATTATGGCGCTGCTATGGTTTACAATGACGAGAATTAGCATAAAACATGGGTATTAAAGAAAAATGAAAAAGTTGTGCGATGACAGTGCCAGTAATAGGGGCTATGAAAACAAGTTGATGCAAAATGAACATGTTATTTAGATACTGAAAGTATAAAATAATTCATCTTTGTACACGATCTTATATTATGACTGTATTCTGTTATTTAAATACTTGAAGAACTTCGTGTACCCTTTGAAAAGCAATAAGCAAAATTAATTGCAATATAAATATGAATGTAAAATTAAATCTAACTTTGATCTTAGGTAGATGATTAATTGTGAAATTTTAATTAAAAATAAGCTAATTTATTTTTCTATAATCACAAAATCTGAATAGATACTAAATAAAAGCTCACAAAATCTCAAATTAAAAGCTTTATATTGAAATGTGTGTTCATTTATAAAAAATATTATCTAATAGAAAGATTTTTCACAATTTATTCTTGTAAAACACATTAAGCTTCTCAGGAATTTGGAATCTTTCTAAGTTTAAATTATACTAGAAAATATACTTTATTTTTAAGAAAGCATGTTGTAAAAGGATTATTTATAGCCGAACGATTTAAGAGTAAAACCAAAAAAGATTTCCCTTTTATTTCATTTCATTATGTAGCAACAAGGAGTAGAAAAAGAAAAAAAATGCACATAATAAAAATAAATCAAGACAGCACATCTTGATATTAAAATCTATATTTAGCATCTTGAAAGAGCTTGCTACCAAATATTTCAATGGCTAACCAACCAAAGTCTTGAAGTAATTTGTTTTAATTCCCAGCGAAACATAAAAGGATTCTTTAAGTGAAGAATTTAAAATTCTAGAGAGAAGAGAAACTCTTATCATTTAGTACTTCTGAAGTAATAGTTAGGGTCTCCTAAGCTGAGTGATTTACTCGTGCATTTAATAGCTAAAAGTTACTTCTTTAAATTGCAACTTCATACATTTTGGTCATTTAGGGTAAATGTTACTAAGGGAGCTAGTTCAAAGACTTAAGCTTATTTCTTTATCCTCAAAATAGGTAATACACATATAGTAAAAGTAATAAGTTTGTTAATTATAAAATTATTTTTAAATTTGCAAGTAAATTTACTTTTAAAGAAGCATTTTTATTTGCATCATTAAATAATATTGACTACCTAATAGCTAAAACTTTCTTTATGTTTTTATTGAGTAAGATGCCTTTTGAGAAATTTGCGTAAATAGCGGGTCGTATTCGCATGTTTCAAGGGAGGAAACCTTGAAAACACTCAAGCATTCACCCAAACGTATTTGTATACATAAATCAAAAGCACAACATCCGTTTCCCGTTGTTCAGCAGTAGCTGGGATCGAACTATGAACTTATTAAGTACTAATATAAAAGCAGATTAAACTTACATAGGGTTATAAGATATTTATAAAATTATATTATATAATTACTATAAAACTATTCATTAATGAAGTCATTATTTTAAAAAATTGAAAGTCAAGATTTATAAACGAATGCATTATTTTAAAAAAATATTCTTTTTCTTTAGACCATTGCTGTTTTTGTAACAAAAGGAAACACAATATTGTAAAAAAATGTTAGAAACAGATTTTATTATTTTACATCAATTCATAAAACTGAGACTCCAAAATAAATTTCAATGAAGAAAAGATAATTTATTTGTAAAAAATGCTTGCCTTTTGCAAAAAAATCCAGCTTTATGAACGAAATGACTAAAATATAAATATCATTAAACTCCAATTATGTGCTGCTAAAGAAAGTATTTTAATGCATATTTTGATTAGATAAATATTTTAATTTATTATGAAAATCACAAGACATCTTTCACAATGATATAAATTTCAGAATAAAAATTCGATCTTGTATATATATATATATATATATATATATATATATATATATATATATATATATATATATATATATATATATATATATATATATATATATATATATATATATATATATATATATATATATATATATATATATATATATATATATATATATATATATATATATATATATATATATATATATATATATATAATTAAACACATCGGAAATTAATCCTTAATATAAAAAGAATTATTATAAATGTAATGTTTTATTGAATACCTTCTTCGAAATTATCCCATTTATTGTAAAAATATACATTATGCTACTGTAGATTCCTTTTATTTTTATATTTAATAAACATAAAAATGGTAAATACTCGTGGTAATTTAATTTGTTATAAAGCTCCCATGCTATTAACTAAGGAATAAGCTTTCGGATAAAGCTTAGGTAGAATTTGTCATTATGTTTTTGTCTCAAATAATTGTACTCTGTAATTGAAGATGATATTTTTCACAAAATAAAAGTGTACTTAAATAAAGTGTTATACTATTAAACTTTATTTCACTAAATACATTCAAAATAAATCCTTAATGTGAAAATTGTAATTCAATTGTTCTATTGAATACTTCTTTCAAAATGATCTTATTGTAAAATAATTATATTATACTAATATAGATACTTTTTATATTTATATTTTAACATAAAAATGCTGAAAATTTGAGGTAATATAATTCGTTAGAGTTCTTATGCTACTAACTACAGAATAAGCTTTCGGATATAGCTTTGGTAGAATTTGTCACTATATTTTTGTCTGAAATAACTGTAGACTGAAATTCAAGAGTGTTTTTCACAAAGTAAAAGTATTTTTATATTATACATACAAAACAAATTTTTGATACGAAAAGAATTATCATAAAGCTATTGTTTTATTAAATACCTTTTTCAAAAATTTGTAGGATTATAAAAATATAGGTTATATAATACTATGACAGATAATTTTGATGTTTATAATCATAAAACATGTTGTAACAATAGAATATTGTTTTATTGTCAATCTTTTGAGAACAGAAATGATTTCATTTACTGAGAAAGTTTACTAAGAAGTGAAGATGATATACATTTTTTACTCATACGTTGGTGAATTGAAAAATTGTAGAAATTAAAATTTATTGAGATATTATAATTTAACTCGAAATTATTTAATTTAATCAAGAAAAAGTAATAAGGTATTGTGAGATTCAATAATTGTTGTTGTGATAATTAAGTAGTAATTATTAGGTAACAATTGTTAAATAAATATACAGTTATAATACTTGTGCATTTATAGACTAAAAATGTAGAAATTTGATTTAGTATTGGAAATCACAAGGTTGACCAGCAGATAGCTAAAATATTGAAGCTAATGCTATTAATTTAATAATAAGTAAGCTTAATTCTCATTCTTGTGTATGGATGTCGGTATTTGTCGAATTATCCATCGTATATAAGAAATGACCATTGAGTGACAAAAAATTATATATAAAAAGATGATCTAAAAGGTAGAAGCTTTAGGTTTAGCACAGATGCCGTATAATCCAGGATTTCAAATTCTGAGTTTGGTGATTTTTTTTGGCGAACTTTCTTGAATATCTGGCAACTTGGTTTTTATTATGTCATACACATGCAGATTTATAAGAATTGTAGAAAATTCTATTTTGGTAACTTCTAGAACGTCTAGTATTTACGTCATCGTGAGACGTCATAATACGTCGTCATATTAGCAACATTTCTTCGTCGTCAAAAAAAATTCAGAATTTGACATCCTGAATTATATGGCATCTGTGCCGGTTTATCCTGTAATAACGCTGATTAGATTGAATGTATATGAAAATTTAATTACTAATGGTTTTAGTAGGAAAAATGACAGTCGTAAATTTGCAAAATAATTATATTTTGTGAACAAAATAGGTAAAGCAAAATCTTTACTTCCAGGAAAACGCAAACTGTTAAAGATAAAATAGAGAAACAAACCCAAATACTCTGGAAAGGTAGAAAATTTATTTTGGTTTTGTTATGGTGTTGATTATTTGCCGCATACCTTCGGGTGGGTCGGCCTACATCTACATCTTATGGTGTTGATTACATCGATTATGAATCAATAATCATATCTTTAATAGCTTTACAATAAAGAAATAAGTAATTTTAATATGTAAAATAATTATATTTTGTTAACAAAATAATTTTTAAGACTGTATTTCCATCAAAAATTTTCTTATTGAATTTATTGCAATCTGTACTTATCTACTGTAACGCAACATGTATGACAAATATTAATAGAAATCTGCAAAAATTAAGTAACCAAGTTCATTGAAAAAATACTATGAATGAGCTATTTCAAATATGATTATACACGGATAATCATTCTTATGTCTTTTTAAATTAAGGATTATGGTTGGGGATAGTTATTTTCTTTAATTAACTTAAATGACTTTCATACAAAAAATAAGATATTTAAGTATTGAAATTACAAATAAACACAAAGATAACCAAAATTTAAAAATAATGTATAACGAATATAATTCACATTATTTTAACATTTTAAATAAATCAAGGAAACTCAGTACTAATGAAGGGATTAAAATCCATTCATTAGAACAGAATTTTCTTGATTCCTTCAAATCCCTTCATTAGCACAGGAAATTCCTTGAAGCAAAATGTAAGTCGAATAGTAATGATGTACTCTTTTCAAGATAAAGCTCTACGATACCCAAAATTAATTGCGAGAAATATAATTTCGAAATACGAAAAACAAAATAAGAGACAAAAAATATAACGGATCATAGCAAATATTAAAAACATTAAATAAAAGTAGTAAAACAAAACTCATATTCAAAAAAATTTTGTGATTTTAATAAGAATAATTGAACAATTTTTGTTTTTAAAATAAATCTTAAACAAGAAGTTCATTCTTAATGTGATTTTCTTTTCATGTCGACGTTAAGTCTTTCTTTGAATTAAATTTTATTTTATAAGTTAAACGGCAAACTTCAGCCAGTGTGTGTATAAATGAAATGAAAATGTTTTTATTCATAAAAATAATTATTTTTGTAGTTAAATGTAATTAAAAATAATATAAAAATTATTTTACATTTCTGCACAACTTAGAAACGATAAATTAAAAATAAATTGTTTTATGAATTTTGAGAAAATACAGCAGTTTGGGAATTAATTGTGATCAAAGATTTTAGTTATTGGATAAATTGGATTAGTCATTGGATTTCAGTCATTGATAAAAATATAGGCTTCGTTATACTAGAAACTACATTTGGAGTAAAATAGTTTCGATTAAAATATACCTTGGTTTTTGAAGAAAAAAATTTTCCAATTAAAAGAAGTAGAAAATATAACTTTTTTTTTATCAATATTAAACATAATTTGAATTACACATGTTGTTTCTTTTTCCAATTAATAATATTTAAAAAGTAGTCTGTACACAAAAATTCTCTGTTCAGGTGATTTAAAAAAAATCAATAAAATACGTCATTCGAAGTCCAATTTTATTGTTGTTGTTTACTAATGGCACTTGAACAAGCCAAGCTCGTTATGCTAAGCGAATTAAGTCGATTGGGAGCGTCTTTCGTTTTTAATCAGAGCGCCATGAAGGTGAAAGTACGACTTTGCTCTACACTCATGCCATAGGTACCCGTTTATAGGGTAGGCAACCTTTCACACCTCATTCATACCAGGAATGGGCAAAGACAAGATAGATAGAGAGAGAAACTACATCCATGCCCGAACCGGGATTCGAACCCAGGACCATAATCAGTATCCATAATCAGGCATGCTGACCACTAGACAAGATGGTCGGCTGTCCAATTTTAAATAGAATGAGAAAGAGCCAACCGATGGCTGAGAGGTTAGCATGTCTAACTTCGAAGCAGTAGGGCACGGGTTCGAATCCTGGTTCGGGGCATGAATGTTTCTTTGTGTTTGTCTTTCGTTATCACTTCACTTTCGGAGTGAAGATGGCACACCCACTGGGTGCCCCACTATATGAGATGCCATCACTTCCCTCATGGTAGAGCTGTATAGGGCAAAGGCCACACACAAAGTGCAGCAGGCCATTTGGGGGAAAAATAGATTGAGAAAGAGAGTAAAAAAGTGAACCAAATAACAAGTCTAATATAATAACACATATGTTAAAATTTTAAAAAACGTATGTCTATGTCCGCCTAAAATTTCATTAGAAAGCTGTATACTCGCAACTAAAACATGAATTTGATTGATCTTACAGCCGAATTGATTTTACAGTTTTTTGTGCTGAAATAAACAAAACTCTTTTTAATGTTCAGTATGAGAAATGTAATATTATTGTCCTCGTTAAGTCAATGTGTTCTGTTATTAAAAATTAAAGCAATACGTACTGCAAACAATTTAATAAAATACTTATAATATATCTCATTTTTTATGATTTCATTTTTAGCTCATTTATTATTCATATTATGAGCTAATTTTTCGAATAAAATTATTTAATTATGGGACAATAATTAACTTTTATTCATCGGCGTGATTAATCAATTTGCATCTTTAACTGAAATTAAAGTTCATACTTTAATTACTTATAAAACAGTTGTTTAAATGATTCATGCACTCAGTTACTAACTGCTAAGTTAATAACTGAACGAGATAATTGATAACTGTAAGAAAATAATAAGTGTAAGAGATAAAAAAAATGAATTAACTGAGTCTACGCTTTCAATTAAATGAAGGCCCTATTTGTTTTTAAAATTTTAAAGAGTGTTGTAGAGAAAAAAAATCAATGAAAATTTTTTCCAAGTGATAAAAATTACTACATAGTAATAGTCATGAATTAAAAAAAATTTTTGATATTATTTTTGTATCACTAATTTGGAATTGATGCTTTTATGACTTTTTTTGTAATTCCAAAGTTTCAATATTAATCTATTAAGGCATGTGAAATCTGATCAATATGTGATATCTGTAGAATTACGAAGATACATAAAATAATGAATTATTAGATAGAATGTATCTATATAAATTTCTAAGAAATAATCTTTATTCTGAGCATAAGTAGAGCTTCTTTTTATGTTTAATATTACAAAAAACATTTTTAATATGTCGTTATCAGTTATTGTGTGCATTAACAATCAAACTCCTGCACGATGGTATCTTTATCTTTTCGTGGTGGATGAGCTTGCGTGCTCCAGAAACCCAGAAAGTTATGCCGGTGGTAGTTTAGCTACTGGCCTGGTCTCCCCTGCCGGACAGGTTTTCATTGGGTAGGAGCCAGACCAGAAAAGATACCTAGGGGAAGGAAAACTCCAATCCGATATCCAGCATCAGTTCTTCATATTAGGGGCGGCTGTATTGTTGATCTGCAGACAACAGGCGTAGAAGCAATGTCAGACTTCAACCCTAGGGTGCTCCAGGTACATTGTACTAAACGAAGCTGCTCATTATCCCCTTGGCTATGAATAGTTCGCTTATATCTACTTTAACCAACCTTGAGCAGTACTCCTTAAACATCTCTTGGAGTCATACACCAGAACACTCATGGTATATAAGTAAGGGTCCTGGTACATGGATTGGCTTCGTCGGTGACAGGCGAGACCAAACTGCTTTGGCTCGACTGTGCACTGGACATTTAAAACCCCTTCGATTTTCAAATGGCGCCAAGACCATCCGATTTTGCACCAAATGCCATATTGAAGAGACAGTCCAAAACATCTCTTAGACTGCGCTGGTTTAATTCGCGAGCATCTTCTAAAGGATCCCGATTTGGCTGTGTTGAAATTAAAATTAGTCGACTCCATGAATCTGATCTGATTTCAGATCAGAGGGATAAGTAAAAAGAAGAAGACAATCAAACTATTTGATATCATCTAACGTATTCTGCTGTACTGTATTTATTAACTTTTATTTTAAGCTAAAAGAGGGATTACTAATAAGCAAATATTTATTTTTTAAATTTATATGAAAATGCTTTTACAAAAGCGCTTGTTTTTAACAAGTCCTATTCTTGAGAAACCAGAATAAAACTCATTAACAATTTTTCAGTTAAGGCATATTGTCTAAATTATAAAAAATTATAATTAAAGTAGAATATTGGAACAATAAAAAAATTATACAGTTACGATAGTTACGATCAGATAAAAAAATACAGTTTAAGAATGAAATCATAGAATGTATACAAAACAACTTTCTGAAAAGACACAATAATCATCTAAAAGAGTTATTTTAATATTCAAAAGCATTACATGACACAGTTTTGAAAGGGAAAGAAGAAAAGACAGGAGATATAAAACTGTAATGGTTAAAACTAATGAGGTAAACAAAATATGACTTCCACATATTTCAGTGAATTTTTCAACATTTAAATATTACTTTTGGATTTGAAGGAAATCTCTTATTCATAGTTTAAAAAGTTTGCTAGAAAATTGTTTTTAATTATTAATATTTCATTTGACTTCACTTGATAAAAAGATTTGTTTAATTTCCAAGGTATTTTCAAAATAAATTCATAGCATTTCCAGCTTTTGATTTTTGTCACTAAGCAGGGCAACATTTCAATCAGTAACTTCCTTATAAAAAACCCAACTTGTACACACTATTGATATATCGAACATTAGTTGTCAGGATGGTTATTTTAGAACAGTATTATAATCTCTTGTCTCCCCTAATATATCTGATATCACGTAATTGTTTGAACTGTAAGCGATACAGCAACTTCTATATATAAATTATTTTCGAGGAAATAATATGTAATTGATTTAAATAATATGATTTTTCTGCTTTGAAATTCCTATAAAGGAAAGGTATAAAAGAAAATGTAATTATTTTTTCTACGCTTTTATAAATGGTTGATTTAATAAATTTTGTTTCTATTCTAACATAAGATGAAATTGTTGAAACTAATGCCAAAATAATATAATTATCGCAATATCTGTTATTACCACTGTCAAACATCTGAAACTAAAAACTTTTCATCAACTCAAAAGAAATATTTTGCAAACTAAATAATGCTTAAGAATTTTTATGAAATATTCCACGTAACGAGAATGTCATTAACCAAAAAACTTTTTACATGAAGAATATTAATAATTCATTCTGAACATTGTATTTAAGAAATAGCATTACACGAACCATCCTAACACCAATTCCAACCAGTAAATGCAATATAATGATTAAAGTAAAATTGTTTCTCGAAGAAAGTTGAAACATCAGCGTTATGTAAAATAATTTAGCAAAAATTAGACCACCGACTTACTGTCGTTGGATTTAATTTAAACAAATTGCAGCGCGTTGATTGCATTCCATGAGGTATGTCCCAGTTGGAATTCCCGTGGCAGAAAATTAGTCTCACCAAATGCATTCCGGGAATGCTGTAAATTCGAAAAGGTTAGGAGACTATCCGCCGTGGAGTTTCAGAAGTACTCGATGGAACAACTCACAATGTTTGGGGGCAAATATTTAATTAAATCAAGAACGGGTGGTACAGTTGAAGTTGGTCGGTGGGACGAAAGGTTGTTGAGGTAGAAATCTACCACAGGAATGAAGAATGCATTTTTCTTCGTCTGGCGACAGCACATTAACTTCAGAGAAATCTAGATTAATTTTAGCAAGCTAGTCAGACAGTAAGCGATGGGATAAGAATAGTTAAAAAGTATTATATTGCAGGATTTACAATGTGAGACTTTATGTTATTTAGTAAAAATTATAGGAATGTATATTATGAGGTTCATAATTAGTTTATTTTCGTACATCAAATTTTTAATTTATATAACTATGTGAATTTTAAATTATCAAATAATTTATACAGCTCTCTGAAAACTTTGTTTTCATAGGATGGCCCAGAAAACCATGATGACCATGAAATCTAGTTTTCATGTCGACCCATGAAAACCACTGATAACTAGGTGTTCATGATGATGATCATGAAAACTATATTTTCATGGTCATCAACATAGTTTTCATCATCATCAATTTTTATTATGGATCTATGAAATCGTGAAAGTAAAGAGGTATTTACCATTATTTTTTTTTTGAATATTTTCATGGATTGTTGCCAATGCAAGAAAATATTCAAAAAATAATACAAGAAACAAATTTTATATTTTTTCTCATAACTAAAACCAAACTGATAATAAATCCTATTACAACGAATTTTATATATACTTCTGTTTGAAACAGAATTAGCTTGGAACATAAACAGACATTGGTATGATATTGTAAACAAGATTTCTGTACAGCTTCCTTCTTTTTGTCTACAAAAGATATTGTAGATTAAGGAATGATTTATATAAATAATTATAGATCATTGAACATAATGACTTTAGAAATTTTTTTATAAATAAAGTGTTTTGCATATTGTTTGATAACTCGAGTCACATTTTTAGCACATTTCAGAAAAAAATTGTGAAATAGGTTTCCATCTCATAAAATAATTTTCATAAATAGCCTCCATTATTGTGCCATAAAATAATTATTTGATTGCTGAATGATAAATATTTGTATGAAGTTTTAAGTGTTCAAAAGTATTAATAGCTAAAATAGTTCTGTGTCCTCGTCAGAACTATTTTAGAAATTCTCAACAATGTAATGAGCTTAAAATAAAATGATGATAAATTTTTTGTTTACTCAATGTAATTTTGTAAAGAAAAAGTAATGTAATTACTGAAGGAAAAGGATAAAAATTCATAAAAAATATAAAAATTAAGTTTCAAATTTTAGAGATGCAGTTGAGAAATATACTGATGCAAATTTATTCGATGCATCATTCAAATATGTAAAATAAATATTAAATGAATATCCTATTGTCCTTCGTCAATTATGCTTGCAGAATAATTGGTGATAGATATTTTGATTTAATTTCAAACCAAAATAAGAGGATGATAAGTTAAAAATATAATTAACTTGATAATATGATATGTTTTTAAAGGAGTTATATTACTGCTGTGAATCTTTATTCGTTAAATTTTATAAAAGTTAACAATGCATTAAAAAATATTTAAAGTGGCACTCACCAAGCTCATCAATGATTGGGGCCATTCGTAAAGTTAGGCCCACGAGAAAGAAACTGAGCATAATAAGCGAGAGGGCTACGACAGCTATAGCTAATCTGGCTCTTTTGGAATGTTCAATATCTCGATCCATTCCGCTGCTTCTTTTGTTGGAACTGTCCTCAGAGTGCAGCCTTTGTCTCTTGCAACCACCACCACGCCTGCACTTGTGGACTCTTCGACTGCCAGTACCAGACACATCCATGGTAAACACCTTTTTCTTCCTCTTCTTCTTCCTCTTCTTTTTCATGATTGTGTCCAAAGGGTCTGGCTCTTTGGAAGATGATGGCGGTGTGGTGAGTAGTCTGGGAAACTCATCATCTTTGGTGAACCAGAGCGGGCCTTTTCCTCCTCCTTCATAGTATTGGTTCTCATACTGACTGCTGATGCAGCTTGAGCTGTGGCTCTTGGCTGAGCACCTTGATTTAGAAGGACATGGAATGTGTAAATGACAGGTGTCCGTCAGGTACTCCTTCTGTTTTCCCGACATTACAACTTTGAGATAATTATCGACATTTATTCAAAGACTTAACTAACAAAACATAGATGCTTCAAATTAAATGAACTTTCATTTCTCCATGAAATTTGCTTCGCAACAACAATGCCACTTTACTTATTCATTGTCCTTAAAATAAATACAACAAAATGGAAAATCAGGAATGTCGCAGAAGTTTATTTGGCATCTGTTATATTCCAAGAGTTTTAAGACCAGGAAAGTAAATCAGTTGTTCATTGAGAAGAGTTAGTCGAATTACTTTCCATGCAAGGAATTATTTATAAAAAATCGGATAGAAATTGGAAGATTATACAGTCAAAAATTTCTGAAAAACTTGGCAAAGGGATGTAAAGAAAAAATTGTAATCATTTTATTGCAAATCCTTCATGTTGCTGAACAAACACATCAATTTTCTATCTTTCAATTCTCAGAAGCTCAAAGCAACTGTCACAGAAATTCCAAAACTTTACTTGTAAAGTCAAATGTGATATTACATTATTCAGCTAATATAAAATGTAATTATATTTTTAACAGCAATGTCAATGAACAATAAATACGGAACTCATATGCACAGATATCGAAGGCCAAAAGAATTCAGAAACATATAGAGATGAAACAAGAGATAACTGGAAAATGACAACATCTAGACGCTAGGACACATTATAATATGTGAGAAAGTCACATGCTGATGTAGAAAATACCTTTTATTATTTATTTTATCAAAATTCCTTAAAAATGCAACACGATGTTGAGGTGCTTTTTTAAAGGAAAATTTGTGCCCTTGAAGAATTCAACGAACTAGGAACTGCTTTGTTCATAAGTGCAAAACTTTGATCTGATATGTTTATGGAAATGCAAGGTAAAATCACCCTACAGATTTGAGCAATTATATTTCACTGAGTTATGGAGGTAAAAAATGTAGAGCAAAATTATTTTAGTATTACGAAGAAACTTTAGAAGTATTTTATCACATTTTTTTTTGTAAGATTAATCGAAAGAATATTATAATGTTTTAATATTTTAACTCAATAAAATTTTTCTTCTGAAATATAGTTTCTGACTCAAAGATCTTTTTAAAACATTTTATATGGCTAATGATAATTTAACTGTATTTATATATACAATTAAGATTAATTGAAATTGATTTATCAATGTAAAAAAATTAGTAACTCCAAAGAAAATTGACTAAAATACGCTAATAATTTGCCTACAAAAATTGAATGATTGCTTGATAACAACTTTAAAGTTATATATGTTTTAAAATGTCAAAATGTTTAATAAGAGAATGTTATTTTTATAAAAAATGATTGAAATGCTTGAAAAATTTTCAATTTACAATTTCAAAATAAATAAATAAACAAACCAAGCAAGATCGTAAATACACAAAAATATGATTAAACACTTAATTATTTAAAACAGTTAAAAATATGAGATTTCTCCACTAACAAGTAATGAATGTCATTATTTCATGGTTTCATATTTTACTCCAACAACACGAAATTCGTGAGCGCGTCACATATTATTTTATTTATAATTTCTGCTTAAATGTTTTTGAATGATTATCAATTATATATTAAACTACTATCACTGAAATCATCTTTTCTTAGTTGATTGCCGTTTTTATTTTTCATGAGCAATTAGAATAAGATCTTCAGTAATCATCTGGATTATTTCTAACACTGTGTAACACACAAAAGCTATCATCACGTTGAAAACAATAACTGCAAATATTATTCGCAGAATGAAATCTCCTATCATATTGAAAAATATATGTTTTAAAGATTTAATACTGAAATAAATAGCTAAAACTAATTTATTGTTTACAAACACCGAATTAATTTAACTAAATTAGATATTAATAGTATGCTTTAAAATAAAATAGAATTGCCAAATTGAAATCTGATATCGAAAAATGATTATTTACAAATTACACATTTTAAAGTGAGATTGAAAAGGATTGCAAATAAACATATTTCATTGAGATAGAGAGAGAAAATACATGTGTCACCAGCTAGCGTCCTAGAAGTTGTCAACTATAGTCATCAATCACACTCAACAAGTATTCCGCACACTTTAACCGTGGATATCAAATATGATTAAATATATTTCCCTTCTCTCCAGAGAAAATCGAATTATAATTCAGCAAATGAAAAAAATAAAACATCAAGTACGTTTTTGATATCGATTAAAAATAGTAATTTTGAATCACTTCTGAAGCGTAAAGAGATCGTTTGATACCACATGAAAATATTACGTTCACGAGAGCCTAAATTTCCGGCTGTGGATCCCTAGGCAAAGATGATTTCTTATCGATCTGCGCACGCGCACCAGTGATTCTGTGACATCACAGCTCGGGATCAAGCTTCCCATTGGGTTCCTTTAGAAAGGTAATCTTTCGGTTCCTTCCAACAGGCTGTCGAGTACCTTCTTCTCCCCCCCCCACTCGCCCGCATTCTTTCACTTGTGTGAGGATCCAGCGAGACAAATGTATCCATACAATAAACAGCATCACTCAGCAAATAAAACAACATATAACGCATTTGTTCAGACATTTATAACACTAGTGAACTCGGAAATGCATTTTTAACGAGGAAACATTTCTATTCTGATCGAATTAGGGAACGTAGGAATGTTTCGCTAACAGATTGCAATTCAGTGAAGGCATTTATTGCTTAGTTAGGAAAGGCGGACAATGTTTTCGTTTTTATCCTAAGGGTCTAGGATTTGTAGATAAAATAGTGCACAATCTTTTTTGATGAAATGTTTACCTCATTACTTTCCGATATGAAAATGTATGTAATTATATGGTACATTGTCTTGTTTTCGTAATAATAAAAATAAAACATATAATGATGCATATTCTTATAGCAGGAAGATATAACAAGTTCCTTATTAATTCTGACAAATTGATATTTCTGTCATCTTTAATTGAATTCCCATGAGTACTTATTTTGAATTCTACAATAATTATAAAACAGTATGGTTTTCGAGCAAAAATATGACATTAATGCTGTTTAAGGAAGAAATATATCTTATAAACTAGTTGGTTTTAAAATTAATTGCAAATTGTAACTTAAAATACATTAGACTTGTTAAATATTTTTTGAGCCTTTTCGTTTTAAAATATCTATTCTAAGATTATTATAAAGTTACAATCCTTATTCTTCAAGTAGTATCTACTTATTGATTTAGATATGATATTCCACAAAGTTGCAATATAATCATTTGCATTTACAGAAAAGAGGATAAGGCAGCGGAATTTAACTTTGATTTAGTCAAAAAATAAATATATATATAAAACAGCAAAACACATCAGCTTAAGTAAACTACTTCGATCTCTGTAAGAATTTTCTTTAAATTCTGAATATTTTAGAAATTCATCGTTCTTGCAGGAGTTTCAAATCCAGTTAATAAAATCTAATTACAGGTTTTAGTTGAGGAAAAGATCTTATATAAGGACATAAACGATAGGACATTTCTATTTGACGCTTCTGTTTTCAGTATCTTTTAAAGTTTCAAATGATATACCTCAAATTTGTATATTGAATATTCAAATGATATTCCTCAAAGTTCAGATTTTTACATCTTTATGTATGATGCTGAGCACTTTGGTCACTCAAATTCAGCAGTTTTTCAAAAAACAAAAATATCAGCAAATACTTTTTTCCGATATTAAATTGAACTTGCAGGATATAACAGTCAATTAAAGGGTATAGATAGCAGATGTTCACCATTTTATATGCACATTTGTCAACGAGAAAACTTTGTTGGAAGTGGGTACCACACTTGCTCATAGTCGAGCAAAAATAATGACACGTCTTTGATTCAGAGTGCTATTTAGAGCTTTTCGGAACTATAAAAAGAAATTTTACATGTAATATAGAACAATGGATAAAATTGGATCCATCACTTCAATCCACAATAGAATTGACCAATCAATTCAATGGCCAGCAATCAACGAAACCTTCAGAAAGTAACCAAAAAATAAAATACTATCCGACAAAGTTTTTGTCTCTTTATTTTAAAAGGCACACAGTATTTCATTTATCAATTACCTTGAAAGAAATAAAATCATTAATAGAGCGGATACTATTGCATTATCGGTGTTCTTGAAAAAAGAAATTGACACAAAAAAAGACTCTAATGGAGAAGAAAATACTTTATCTTCAAAATATGTTCCATTTCTCTAATCTATCCCAATTTACAAGAACTGTAATTTTAATACCATTCCATCCACTGTATTTTCCAGATCTGGGTTGCCGTGATTTTTTTTTGCAGATTTAAGAATAATTATCTAGAAAAAAACTATTTATCTTTGTTGAAGAACTGATTACGAAATTGAAATTTATTTTGAGTTCAAAAATAAATAGTTAAAAAAAAATGCAATGATAGTGAAGAACTGGAACGAATGAAGCACTATTAATAGAGACGGTATCGATGAGCAAAGTCAAATTTTCGCCGAGAGTTGTTGAAATTATTGAATGATATGTCAAATGAATTGATGAATTATCAGACGCAGGTTTTCTGTCACAATGAGACATTGGAAAAAAGATTAATATATTCAAGTGACATGGCTGAAGATGCACACAAATTTAGACATTCTGTTGGAAAGATGCCTTTGGAACCAACAATACCACATGTATTTTGAATTATCACCCATAATATAGTAAAAATTAATTTGGAAATATCATCATTTCTAAATGTAAAATTAGAAAAGGATTCATCATTTTAAGATTCACTTTTCATGCCATTCAATAAGTTAAAATAAGATCATTTGTAATTTTACCTTTAAAATGAAGATAGCTTAAATAATTTTTGTAACATTTATACAGGGTGTCCCAAAACGACCGCATAAAGTCAGCACAGCTAGATTCCTCGTTGGGAGTACATAAAAGCTTCACAAAGAAGCGTTCCTGTACGATCCATAGTTTACGAGAAAAATACGAAAAATAAAGTATGACGTCACTGCCGGTGTAAGAAAAAAACATTTTATTGGCCATATCAACAACAGTATTTGCATACCTTTCCAGACGATAATGCTTAAAACATTCGCCGCGTATATCGCGTCATGCATGCGCGTGCCATGGAATGACGTTAAGCCATCGTTAAACTGGTATTTAAAAGGCTACATCTTGCAGCTACCGGTAGTCTTCGTATGGTGACCATGTATTCCGTTTGTAACTACTATGACATGTACTTGATGTAAGGCCGATGTAATGGAAATGCCTTTGGTTCCAGCATGATGGGACTCGGCGGATTTCTGTGCTCCTATTCGTGGTTGGCTGGATATGGAATACCCCGCCGCTGGATAGGATGTGGGGATCCGGTTCTATGTCCGCCAGATCTTACATCGTTGGATGTTTTCCTATGAGGCCATCTCAAAGAACTAGTGTATCGAGACGTAATGCCAACACCAATAGATTTAGTTGCTCGTCTGCATACTGCTTGTACTTCCGTGGACCTCGCGATGCTGCAACGTGTGATGGCAGTCATTCCACGGCGTGTTCAAGCCTGCCTCGACATGCATGCCGGAAATTTAAGCATCTGCTTTAAATTGTGCATATACTGCTGTTGATATGTTCAATAAAGTGTTTTTTCTTGCACCGGCAATGACGTCATACTTTGTTTTTCGTTGTTTTCTCGTAAACTATGGATCATACAGGTACGCTTCTTTGGGCAGTTTTTATGTACTCCCAACGAAAAATCTAACTGTGCAGAGTTTATGCGGTCATTTTGGGACACCCTGTATATATTTTTGCTACTTAAATAGACTATCTTTATAAAAAAGAATGTTAATTAATTAATTATTGCATTATATTAATTTAAATTATTTATATTAAAATTAATTTGTTTCATTTCTGTGAGTTACTCAAAAACAGTAAAAAAAAAAACAATTTGAAAAAATTAAGGAAAATTAAGTATACGTGACTAAAATTATTATCTGCCATGACAATGAATTTTATATACATCTAAATATTAGGAATACAAAACTTCAACATCTAACTTGTTTTTCGATTACAGCTTTTGACAATTCTTTTCTATCATTAAATAAATACTGCTTTTTCTTCTTTTTAACAAAAATGGCACATTTTTATATGTGAAGTACTGTAGAAATACGTATATTATAGAGAAGCACAAGCTAAATTTAAGAGCTGTGTTATATATATATAATTAACTGTCTTCACTTATGGCAAAAGTCTATATCGTTTTTTAACTTTACCACTGATAATTAATTATATATTCACTAAAATATAGCTTATTTCGAAAAAGGCAAAATTCTTAATAAAACCCAAATGATTCATTATTACCATTTTTCTATATAAGTACATATCAAACTAAAATTGAATGAAAATTTATCAATTTAAACTTTGACGAATATGTAATTTTATTGTAAATTATATAAATTATTTCTTTAATTAAATTTTTATCTACATTTATTTATTATCATTTATCATTTAATTTTATTTAACTCAGTAATAGCCTGCTTGACAAATCAAGGCTTTTCTGAAATATATTTTAAAATTCAAATTCTTTGCTTTCCAAGAGGAATTTATACAGAAAGCGAGTTCCATGTTGTAGCAAATTACGCGTGGAAAAATCCTAAGCAGTCAGTGCTACAAAGGCGACAGCTTGAAATAGAAATGTGGCAAAGATTTTCCATTGTTTAACAAACACCCTGATTGAAATTAAGAATTCTAAAATTAATAGAACTGCTCTAATTTTGTCTTGAAAAAGGAGAGATTGCTGATTTCGATAAATGATCATCCCAAAATGTTTTTACGGATTATTATCTTTAATATAAATTTTTTTAAAAATGTTTTCAACAAAGAATACGGGTAACAAAAAATAGAATGGAAGTTATATCTATTCAAATTGTATTTTTTCTTCGTAAAATAAATGTAAAATTTACTTTAGTTAAAAAAGAAAGAATAAATTAACATTCTAAGTTATATAGATGGTAATAATGAGAAAATTTTCTCATAGTTTTGATTTCAAAACATTAAAAGAGATAAAATTAGCAATGTGTAAGAGAATGCAAACAATGGGAAATACTTAATGATTGCTCTTCTTTATAAATTGTGCAACTGGATTATAAAGTTCTGTTTTCTTATTTTCAAACTGTTCAGAGTGTGTATATTTTGTTTTTGTAATTCATCAATAATTCCTAGATGATGAGGCAGAAGAAATAGTTCTTCAACCGAACTGCAGAGAATAAATTGACCATAAGTCATTTGAGTTAACCATAAAAACAATATTCTTATCTTAATTGTTCACTCTTAATTTCTGCTTATGTCGAAGGACTAATATTTCGGAAGGATATTCTACTTCCAGAACGTGTATAGTTTACCTCATTTAAGACCCTCGTTAAAAGAATTTACGATCACAGTGAAAAAAAACAATGGTTTTTTGTTTAGTACTTAGTCGTTGAATTTACTTCTATGTTTCTCTTTGAAACCATAAAAAAAGCTTTCTACGAAACATAAAAATATTTTATGCCAGTGTTGAAAAAATTTAATTATGATGTTCTTGTAGTTGCATAAGGAATTTCATACAGTAAATATAAAAACAGTATTTAAATTTTTTTTATTTTTTTTCATACAGTTTTACGTTTTGTTTTGATTTATGGTGAACATTATAAATTATCCGATTTAAAATTGAAGAATGTCAGTATACAGTTATGCTTTTAAAAGAAAGGTTTAGTTAAAAAATACATATAACTAATTCACAATTGTCCAGTATTTTTTTAAAAAAAATTAATTCCTAAAAAAACATCACGTGACTCATTTTAGTTTTTCAAAAGGTTAATCGAAAAAATGTTCTTCGCTGCAGATTTCTATTTAAAATTTGATTGAAATTCATAGAAATTGATATTCAGAGAAAGGAATTTTTAATTTATTATAAAAAATTTATATTTATATAAAAAATTTGATAGTTTATTGTGGGAAAACAAGTGATTCTTAAAACAAGAATATATTGCATTGTATATTTATAAAACGTTTTCCACACTTGCCCACAGATAAGATACTGTAGAAGTGATGCTATAAATTTGTTACATGAAAACCTTTTAAATTATAGGAGAATAATTATAAATAATATCGTTGCTTCGGATAATAATGCAGATTTATCACAGGATAATATGTATAATAATTCCATGTACCTCATGGAAATTCATAATGTAGAAGATTTTTCTATTCATTAGAAGACAGAAAATCATTTTGCTCTGAAAATAATTCTTCCAATAATGAATGTAGTTTGTTGAAACTTGTGAAATAAAATCATTAATAAATTATCACAATTTAAGATTTATTATACCTAAATATTTTAAAAAATCGAAATTCTTATATTTTTAATTAATAAATTATATAAATAATAATAAAAATAAAAAATTTAATTATTGAAATTTAAGTATTTTGTTTAATTAAAAATTTATGTTTTAAATAAATAAAATTTATATTAAATTTTTTAAATACTAAAAACTATTACCACTTTTAAAATTTAAAAATAAAATTTTTTCATTTTATTTTAATTTAATTTCAGTCAAATAAAAATTTATATCAATTAATATTTAAAAATTTTTAATTTTTAAATATTACTTTAAATTAATTTGAAATTGCTAGAAATGAAATAAAAATTATTAAAAATTATTTAAAAATAAAAAAATTTAATTTTTAAATATCAATTAAATTATTTTTTCATTTATTTAAAAATTCAGAAATTAATAAATTCAAATTAAATAATATTTTTTTATCCAATTCAAATTAAATAAGAAATAGTTTTTATTGGATTTACAAGTATATAAAAACTATTTTTTATTTTCTAAATTTAAAAAAAAACAATTTTTATTAAAATTAAAGCAAATTTAAATTTACATTTTTAATTATAAATTTCCAAATGAATTTTATATTAACTAAAAATATATCTAAAGTTTTTAATTAAAATATATTTAATAAAATTATAACACAGTATGTTTTTAAATCGAATTTGAACTTATTGTTTTAATCAATTTATAATTGAAGAATAAGATTAAAGATTATTTTCTCAGTATTTTTCATTACATATAAATTACATGACCATACTTATATTTTTCTCTTAAGTTTAATCCGGATTAATTCAATGAAGTTAACTGATCACGTTTTGGAATGAAACTCGGTAAGTTTCCGTCAGTTTTCTTTTTCTTCCATTGATTTACTTGACCGTGAGCAAACTTGAAACCAGCTTCATCGTTGATTGTTTCATGTTTAGAAAGTGTATATTTATTCTGAGACTTTTTACTTTTCTTACCCTTCAACAAAGCAACTTTTTCCAAGACAGAACTTTTTTCCGTTTTCCAAACAAACCGGCATCATCATTAAGCGAAACGAAAAGAATTCTTAGTTTTAGGATTCCGAAAACAGCTTCCTGAGGAAGTACACCAAAAAATTGAAATTTGATTGCTAGCTATTTTTAACATTAAAGTTTTCTTTTCGTTTCGATAATTTAGAGTACTATTTCGAATAGAAAAAAAAATATTTGACATTACAAAAATTGGCAATTTTCATTCCCGCGTTTGGAAATATAAGAAATTTTTATAAAAGTGTTGATTTTTATTTTAAGGTTGTGGAATAAATGTAAAATTTCTAAACTTAAAAAAATGGATAGGTTAAAAAATACAGTGGATTTTTTTTCATTACGCTTAAAGATCGAATTCTTCTGTATGTGATAATATTAATTTTTATAAGTATTTATTCAGTTATGCAGTAATTTTTCGAATAAAATATTCGATTAAGAAATACACTGACATAATAGGAAATTGATATAGTGGACAAAAGTTTTAAAGATACAAAAAATATACGTACATTCATATATATATATATATATATATTTGTACTTTTATAAGAGATTATACTCGATTTCAAAATTAAAACTTGTAAGTACTTTTGCAATATCTGAATACGAATTTTTTTGTGAGCACTATACAAATAAAATAATTGCTAAAGATACGTCTATGTAATTTTGTTTTAACTCTATAATTATCATGTTTTATGAAACATATGTATATTGGAAATAAAATATTGCTGTATTATATTTTGGCATATATTCATAATTTACAAGCCAAGCTTACAAACTTTTACATATTTCTTTTCCAATGGAAAACATGTACTTAACTTTTGGAAAGTAAATGAAATTTATATATATATAGAAAAATAATGATATATGATTTTTAATAGTATTTACATTAATTTTACTTAAAATGTTTTCAACAAGAAATGGCAGTTAACTACATATCAATCGAATGAACTGTGGAATGACTTTAAATTCACTTCTACGATGTTATTAAATATTAAAGACAAAGTGTTCGTTTAATCCATATTCAAATGTATTTCCGATTGGCTGCGTATTGGGAAAGTCGAAAATCCGTTCTCTTCAAGGGCAAAACCAATGTTTTTTTTTTAAAATTTCGAAACAAAAGTAGACAATATTTTTTTTCTTGTAAATTACATTATGGGATTAAAAAAAAGGGAAGATCTGATGTTGAATATATTGTTTCTCTATTTTCAGCGATTTATGTATAACTGAAAATTTTAGCAGGACAGAAAGAACTCCATCATCCATTCCTGAAGCGAACAAAGTTCCGGAGCATTGTGCATTTTGACATAAGCAACATTGCTTTCAGTTCATATCGGAGTTAATTAGAGTTTATATTCCAAGCGAAACAATTAAAATTTTAAAATGATACAGTCTGTGTTTTAAGTTATACAGGGATTAACACATTTATATCACAGTTTCGCTCAAATCCCAGTAGCCATTTTTATTCAAACTTCAGGCAAAAATTTCACGGACTCATATAACAAGGATTTTATGTGCATAAGTTAAGTTTCTTTGATAAAACTTAAATAATACACACGAGACATGTACGTTTTGAACATGGGAATTTACTTTAAGACAACAGCATATATAATAAATACAGTATAAAATATTATGATAATTTTAACAAGTTGATATAATAGGCGTTATCTATTTGAACTATCATGTACAGTGCTGCATTTTTTTTTTTTTTTTTTTTTAGTTTTTTACGTGGATTGAAAAGTGATGGTTATTTTCCTCTGAAGAATATAACAATGCCTTTGGGGGACTCTGGATAATTTTTGCATGGAAGCTATTAAAAATATTTCATTGAAATAAAGCATCCAAAAATATTTTCAAAGATTTTCAAAAGTTAAAAGAATCTTCATCAAGAAAAGAAGAAGATTATAAATTCACATTAGAGAAAAAAGTTAAATTATGCATTAAGATAAAAAAAGAAAATACTATTTTTGAATTTTTTGATTACTTTGAATTATAAGGAAATGCTTTGAAACAGTCAATCATTTTTTGAACAATGAAACATAAAATTCGGAAAAATTTTAGACAAAATAAAATAATTTCTAATATTTGTTAATGAGTGGATTATTACATATATTCAGACTTGTATGCTTGATTCTTGAGATCCGATTGTAAGTCTTCGTCGATAATAGGACAAACAGCACAATGACATAAATACAACCACAGAAGAATAGCGAAGAAAACACTCAGGGCCACGATGGGAATCGAACCCACACTCCTACGCTCTCAAGCGATTAGCGGAGTGATACTTTGACCACTCAGCCACGGAGCGCCCGTAATAAGTGGAGCGTCGTTGTAAAATTTCTACAACTTTTTCGTATCCATTGAAACTCTACAGCGGTTTCCCTGTTGTTATACATTAACTGTATTTGTAACCGTACTTCTGGAAGTAAAAGGAAGAAAACTGAGCTACGTGATTCATTTCGTAAGTTGTCAGTGCATGTATAAATCCAACTAAAAGTACTATAAATAACTATGAAAAGAAAACTATCATTATATTAAAATACTGACAGTATGAAAAAGATATTATTTAAAAATAAATAAGTATGTGGCTAAAAAAGATAAAAACTGAAAATATGTAGTGCATAATAATATAATTTATTACTATGCTAAACATAAGGAACACACGATAAATTATAAAACAAACGGATATATGAAGAGAAATATTTATACTTATTGTTGTTGTCGTGTGTCAGCTAATCTGGCATTATGGGGTGCTCTCTTCTACTTTTCCAACTGAACCATATTTTTGGGTGGAGTCCGACTTCTTCAGTGCACACACATGCCATAGGTACCCGTTTATAGGGTCGGCACAACCACATTCACAACCCATTTATACAAGGAAAGGACAAAGACAGGATAGATAGAGAGAGAAAGTATATCCATGCCCGAACCGGGATTCGAACCCAAGACCTCCCTATCCTCAGTCAGGCACGCTGACCACTAGACAAGCTAGGCGGCATTTATTCTTATTAATTTGATTATAAAATTTAGTAACTAGATACATGTTTTGATACAATGATACATGATAGTTTTTGTTCATACAATATATATATATATATATATATATATATATATATATATATATATATATATATATATATATATATATATATATATATATATATATATATATATATATATATATATATTGTATGAACAAAAACTTGTAAGGAACCGCATAAGGGCATTATAGTAAAGCATTTTTACAATGCGTCTATTTACAGTTCTTTGTAAAATGTGGACATTAACAAGCTTTGTGGGCTGTATGATCAGCTTCATTAAAGTTGTTACCGAAATTTTCCAGTAAAATAATTATAATTAATATATTAAATGAGTTCATATATGATCAAACAAAATCAGTGTACTGCTACAATGGACAGTTATTATGCGCGGGGTTCTCATCTCTGGCAACATAACTTCGCAGTCAATAACTAATTCCTAAGAAGTAAACATGCTGCAAGAAACCTAAGATAATTTAAGAGAAAGAAATAAAAGACATTGCTCCACCGAATTAACCTCACTTTTTGCTTATTCATTGAGGCACTTACCAACTCAATCGAAACTTTTCGCTTTCTAACTTTTAGAGAATGAGATTTTGGAATAAATTGAAAACTTATTCAATCGATAAAGTAAAAGAAAAAAAGAACCATTCAAGAACTCTAGAAGAAATAATTCTATCAGAATCTTTTCCTTTTTTTACTTAACGAAGCGAAAAATGAAATTTCACGCCAAAAGCTTTTTACTTCCCCATTTCTTTTAGTCTCTTAAATAAATATATCATTCTGCATTTCCGTTTTAAACATTAATGTGAAGAAATGGATGGAATCTCTTTAAAGATCGATATTAGACACTTTAAAGGAAAATCTGTTCTGTAACTTTTACCATTAATCGTATTATTGATTTCTATTATTACTTTTACTGCAGGTTTATGAATATTTGATTTAAAAATTAATATGAAAATAACTGCTTCGAGGTAGTTTTCCTTTACTGATTTCATAATTTTAAAAAAATTATTCCTTCCACGTGAAGTAATAAATTTATGACGAATATCAATCTTGTACACACATTATATTCTAGTAACATTATAATACTTTCTAGTTGTTGTTGCTGTCTTGTGCCAGCTATGGGGTGCACTGCTCCACTTTTCCAACTGAACCGTAATATGGTGTGGAGTTTGACTTCCTCAGTACGCACATGCTATAAGTACCCGTTTACAGGGTAGGCAACCAGTCATAACCCCTTTTATACAAGGAAAAGACAAAGACAGTAGAGAAGTAAAAAGTACATCAATGCTAGAACAGGGATTTGAACCTAGGACCTCCTTATCCACAGTCGGACACGCTGACACTAGATACGGTGGTTGGCAAGTTGTTTCTAGTATTTTAGTACATCATAGTATCCCATTATATTCTTTTACACATTCTATTTTAAAAATATTTGCTATAATTTCTAGAATAAAATTATTTCAAGATAGTATCAAAAATTAAGTTAATTCTGCAATTTAAAGTTATTTGGTATAAAAAATATTCTTTCTTAACTTATAAAAACTTTATTTTTGTAGAAATTTTACATAATTCCTTATATATTATTTTAAAATCAAACAAAGTTTTAAAATGAAAATCTCTCTCATTTCATTAAACATTTATAATTTAAAAAAAATATTCAGCTGATTAAAATGTAGATAACAAAATCAAAATATAGTATTATAATTCGAGAAAAAGCTATCTATTATTAAATGGTGTTAAATTGCAATACGTTTACACTTCGAATATTACGAAAAAAATTTCCCGGTAAAATTATTATCTAAGAGTCAAGCAAACATAAATCACAGGTAATTAATTACTCAGTGTTAAGTAAGAAATTTAATGAAAATGCACTTACACTTCATAGTTTCTAATCTATATTGTACTTAGAATCAAGATTTACAACATGAAAGCTTATTAAAATTATCCCAATTCTCATATTTAAATAAACGTTTCAAAAATTTACTGAAGAAAAAGCTTGATATTTTAATTGGCATTTTGTATACTGACAGAAAATTCACCAAGCTAATTTGATGTTTTAGCAGTAATATACATTATTTCAGTATAGTATCAGGGAGAAAAATAATATAAATAAATAATATTAACTAAAATTCTACTTAATTAACTAAAATTTACTAAAATTAAAATTTTTTTTAAGAAAAACAAAATTTTTTATTTTATTGCAAATTAAAATTTATGTTTTATAATAAAAAGTAAAATTTGGATATATATAATTTTATGTTATCTGTTATTCATAGTATATTTAACAAAATGATAAGCTATTTATCATATTTAAAAATTTAAGTCTTTATTGAATAGAATTAGGCTTATCTGTAATACAGATTGAGAGACGTCCATAATTGTTCAAAAATTACAAACGAATGTTGTGTGGTTTTCTTCATACTTATTGAACACAAGGATACTAACGTGATATAGCACATATTAAAAATTACTTTTTAAAATCTAATAAAACTCAATTTACAATGAAGTTTCCAATCATATTTTTGGATAAACTGTTTCAGCAATCATAGTTACATTACTCTTGATTTTTCACTTAAGAGACACGGTATTCACCTTCATTTCGCTTTTTTTCATATCGCTTTTTTCATTTCAATTATAATTGTGTTTAATAGATTTCAAATTGAGCTAAAGTTTGCAATCATATCTTAAGACAGACATCTAAGGATATACTCTCAAAACAACTCTCAATGGATGGTTTATAATCTTCAGTTTCTCGCCAATTTGGTGCCAAATTATTATCGATGTTGATTGATTTCTAGCCACCTTTATATTTTTTGAAACACGTTTGGCGACACCAATTTTCTCCAAGAAGCACCCTAAAGTATAGTTTATCAAGAGTATGTTCCAAGATACAATCGTCTCTTAGCGGACATACTTGTATAACAATCATAATTATATTGCTCTTGAATTATTTTATTAAAGAATTATAGCTCACTTTCATTCACATCGATTTTTTTCCTTGAATTATTATGTCTGAATTATACTTGATATTCTAATTGAAATTTAAAGCAGTATTTCTAATCATTCACTTTTTACACTAGAAAAACCCATTTCCTTGGCAATTATACTTTAATCTTTTTACAAGTTCCAAAATAGCGCAGGAACAGATGGGCGACTTTTCCTAAAGTTAGTTCTGTCAATGTTTATTTTAAGAATGTGATACCGTTTCCTCCTCTGTTACCTTTATGGAAAAGTTATTTTCAATATTATGAAGTAAGCATTGCCTTTTTTTATCTTACGCAACAGAAATAAATCAGAAATCGATTAAAACGCCATTTCTTTTCAAAGTTGAATATAACGTAGTTATTTCCTTAGTGCAATATTTTGCTAAATTTAATGACATATATTTTAAAATACATTGTTTATAATTTTAATCATATTAGTCAAAGATTATTATCATGGGGAACAAAAATAAAATTTTATATTCCTGATGCTGCTTTGTGATAAAAATTATCATAAAAATGTCAATTCAAATTTATTACCTTAGGTATGACTTAATATGACATAAATAGACTTTATTTCTAACAGTAAAATAATATAAGCATTTAAACGATATAAATATAAACATTTTAATTGGGACCGCTGACCTAAATGCATATATATATATATATATATATATATATATATATATATATATATATATATATATATATATATATATATATATATATATATATATATATATATATATATATATATATATATATATATATATATATATATATATAAATGTAAATTAATATGTACTATAAAGTATTGTTATAAATGTCATGTCACAAAAGGACGTCATGAGACAACATTTTCAGTAATCTTGATTTCATTCAAAATGTATAAGCCCTTTTAATTAATAACTTTTACACTTTCTCACTGTATAAATTTCTAATCACACATTGCACTTCCTCAGTTTATTAAGCAAAATAGCGATTACTGGTGAAATTTGATGTGGTTTTCCAGTGAATTAAAATAATTTTAGGCTTTTAAAATAATTCTTATTTAACAGAAATTCAAAAGAAGACACGATATGTTTATCTACAGAAATGTAATTTATAAAAGTCAGTTTCATCTTATTAGTGAAAATTTATTTTATATGATTTCTATACTAATTTAATATAAGTGTGATTCAATCAATTTATTTTGAGGGGCCATATTTAATATCTTAATAGTATATGGAATTTCAAATATTTTTAAATATCAAAAGCTTATGTCACTTTTTGTAAGACATTTCATATATTGTGGATTATATTCTAATATTGCAAGAGAAGAAGTATGTAAAACTCTAAGGACTTATTCTGACTAATATCTCAACATAAACAGAAGTGTTACGATCATCTTCCGTTAGTAACAAGAATTAAGATTGAATATGAGATACAACTTGCATCTTGTGAACACTAACTTATTTTTATTTTTAAATTAGAAAATCGGAATTTTTACAAACCATTTTTCTTTAAACGGACTTAATCAACATTATCAACTGTGGTAGAATTTGACATCTAACTTCTGACTTTACAGAAAGTTAACGGGAATATTTTTTCATCTTGCTAATAAGTTTAAAATAAATGGTTTAGAGATTAGTGATTCAATTGATGGCTGTGGGGCCTATTTGAACGAAGAATTTTAAGAAGTATCTTTGGAGGTACGAAGGAAAACGGTATCTGGTGCAGAAAATACAATACAGAAATCTATCGAATGTGCAAGGAGCCAGACGTTGTACATCATATTAAAGTAAGCCGTCTCAATTTGGTTGGACATGTTATTAGAATGAAGGACAATAAAACACTAAGGGAAATCTTTTTTGCAAAACCCATCAGCGTAAGAAAAAGAGGAAGACCAAAGCTGAGATGAATGGATGCAGTCGAAGAAGGCTGTAGGATCCTTGGAACAAAAAATTGGAGGAGTTTGGCTGCCAATAGAGGTGGCTGGAAGAAATTTGTTCAGAAGGCCTTGATTCTGGGCTGGCGCGCCATGAATTATGATGATTCAAATGATATGAATAAATTCTTTGGAGATCAATATGTATTTAAGCATACGTTTGGAGTTTATTTGATGCTATATGTAAAAGTGAGTGTTCCAAAAATTTCGAAACATGGGGTTTTGCAACTATGTGAGAAATTACTTTTCAAAATCATACTAACTCAATGAAAATGCAAAAAATAAAGGAAATATTAACAGTTATGGATAAATATTATTTGGAATGATAAGCGTTTGTTAGTTATGTTACATTACACGTTAAGTGTCATGCTATTGAAAATATTACTTACAAATTTCATCGACTTCTGGTGACAAAAACAAAGTGACTGCAACTAAAATAACACAGAGCACAAGAATAGTGATCGAAACCAGCATCACAGTGCAGACCACTCGCCGTCTTCTGGCCTCTTTGGGTGTGAGTCCGGGAATGTCTTTGAGGCCCAGTTCAACCGCAACAATCTCTGACATGGAGACATTGCTGGACAGAGTCTTGGTTGAGCTGCACCTCGAAGAATACCTTTCACTCAAGTTGCTGTGAGGTCTGGACCTCGGTGGCATCAAGTGCTTTCCAGCCATGATTAGTCCAGACCTTTCGCTGATGCTCCTTCTAACACGAGGTTGGTATCTCGATTTGTTAGTTTCGATGGCGGACACTGACCTTCTGACCCTTCTCGAGCGAGGTCTTGCGCGTCTTGGTGCATTGGGTTTATCACCACCCTCTTTTCTAGATTCACTGTCACTGTGATGTCGACAAAGATGTCGCCTAGAAGGAACTTTCTTTGGGATTCTTAAGCTGCTGTGTAGGTTATCTCCTCTATGCAATTTTGTTTTGAATAAGTCGTCAGTTTGGCATTCAGTGTCAGGTGACAGGATGACATTAGGAACTTGTAGAACTCCAGCGAGTTCTTGATTGCTGAAACTCCTCGCTTGTGCCATTTTAACTGTTCAAGGTACTATAATTGTACACACAATATTGGACGGTAGAAAACTTTAAATAACTCAACGTATGAATATTCAATGAAAATCCTTCATTGAAGGAAAAGCAAATCTTGTTGAAAAGTGCTTGATAAAACTGTTTCAATTGTTCGTTTTATATATATAAATGAATGTAAACTTATTAGTGTTCCCGTTATGAAATGTCATAAGTAGAAGCACAGTTATGAATTTCAAGAATTTTAAAAATGAAAATTGGAAGTGTTAAAATGATTAGAAAAAATATTTCTAAAATTATCAGCAGTTTAAAATATAAATATTAAAAACATTAAAATTCTGTTCTAAGAAAAATAAAATAAGAAAATGTGAACAGTAGAAATTAAATTAATATAAATGCACAATTTTATTATTGAATTTATAGTATTCAAAAGTTTTTTATGATAAACTTTTAATGTTATTAGGAGTTTCTAATAATTTCATAAGGAATTAATTTACAATTATTATTGACTATTTTCAACAAACTTAATTTCTGAGAAATTAGTATCAGAAAAATGAATTAGTATTCGCAACATTAATTTTTATGAGATAAAATCGGTGTGATAATTAAAATACCAATCTTTAAATTAATTACTAAAAGATGTGAGACATCCTCGTTAACTATTAACAGAATTTACGCTTTCAAATAATATTGAGACATAAGAAAAGGAAAAATAAAAAATTATTTTAATATCATTTATTGTGTGTGTGGAAAATTGACAACACTGTTCCAAATTTTGCTTAAGATTACAATGTTTTTCCTAAAAGCTCAGAAGAAAGTTTCTTCACGAGAATTTAATAAAAGTTATAAATTGCCTAAAAGCATTTGGTAGGATATTTAATCAAATTTTCATTTAAGCTAAAATCCTAAAAAGATTTCTCTTTTAATCTATTATCAAATATGTACGAAGATCTTAAGAAGAAACTTCTCGTAAATGTTTTATGAACTTAGCAGAAACTTACGTTTAAAGATGATGCAAAAATGTTCCGAAAGTGCTCCAAATTTAGCACATTAATGACACTTTATTTTATAAATTTGATTTTTACTAAAATGTATTGGGAAATTTCATTATGGAAGACACGTTGATAATAAAAAGGAAATGTAAGTTAAGCGCATGATTTACTGTAAAATAAGTGGGAAAATGCCAATGAATTATTTAAGAGATGTCTATTTTAAGTAAAATTACTTTGTGCAGTAAAAAGACATAAATTTAATTTAATGCTTCGATCATGTAATAAATTAAATACACTATAATCAATATCTAAAAAATTCACAGATATTTAATTTGGATTTTTCCATTTACAGCAATTATCACATTATTTAATTTTAGACTAATTTTCCTTTATGACTTCTGATATTTTAATAATTATGGCATAAAGGTTGTAAATAGCCAGTCATAAATTATAACATATTATATATGTTATCTCATTATTTATTTTTTTCAGTACTATTCTATTTTTAATAAAATATTATTCTCACAAAAATGACTTTAAAATCAATTATATGAGTTAAATTCAGAATAATTCATATTTCCTATTATATTATAATTGTGTCTTAAGAAAAATTAAAAGATTAAACTTAATAAAATTGCTATTTAGAGAAATTTATATAATTGAAATTAAAATTCCCCAAACTTATTATTCAAAATAACTATCGTCACATTCTCACAAATGTTTCCCAATATTTGAGGTTTCTAAAACTGTCACAATTTGCACTCATTTTAAATATCTATTGCGGAAAGGATTGCAAAAATAAATAAATAAATAAATAAAATAAAATAAAAAAAATAAACACACAAATTCCAAAACTGTGCTCGATAATAACTACCTCCCGCAATCAATTCAGCTGCTATTAATATGCATAAACACATTCATGGGACAGGATTTAATGGCATCACTTCATCCTTTTCCCACCTCGATTACACAAGGACGAGGCCGAGAAACATACCTGTCATAATTACGATGCATGCAACCAACCAACGAGGCGCGTGCTGGTAATCAATAATTACTCAGCATAACTCGTTTCCATGGAGACGAACAGCAGATGTTGCAATTTATTTCTGGTCTTGATCACTCAGGTGTTTTCGGTATGCATTAAATTGGTTCATCCGTGGCACAAGCTGGTCTAATTAGTTATGTCATCCCACTCGCACAATCCACTGAGAGGAGCTTGTCTGAAGATGTTTTGCTGAATCGCTCCAGCGATGATTCTTTCTAAAGGCAACGAAAGACGTCTTAACGTCTCCAAGAAACTAATGTTAATGACCAAAAAGTTCAGACCCCAAAGTATGTATTTAGCGTACGGGTTTATAGATAGCATTCAACTAGCAAGGGGGATAGTCTCTATTCCTAGAAACCCCAAATTGTACATGAAAAGTGGGGGGGGAGAGACTTTTCTGAGAGGGTTTCGTAAAGTTCGTAGACGACGCTATGGAAGAGAGAGAAAAAAAAAAGAACATGATTTGTTTACTACAGAAATAGTGACAAATTGGATGAAGTAAGAAAAAGATAAGAGGCAGTGACGTCAGTTTTCGCGCTAGACACCACTAACTTTCATAACAGAAAAAAAAAGTGATTTTAGAACTCGTGCCAGTAAAAACACAGCTTTTATTTAGTTCTTGTTTCGTCCATGAAAGTTCAGAAAGCGATTTCTCATTTTAAGCTATAAAATGACGCTCTTAAATAATCCGTGAAGATTGAGGAAACTTTGTTTACACAATCATTTTTCTAATATTATTGTGATTTTAAAAATTAAATAATTTATCAAAGACAAATAACATTTTCCGCAAAATTTATTCACAATTTTAAAAAATCTTAAAAAAATACGATCTTGAACATTATTAAAAATGTTTGCATTATATTATAATATATACTTTGAATTCAATAATATGCCAAAATAAATAGATAAATCCCAGATTGGTAAATAGCAAAAATGAAAAATAAACAAAACATATTTTAAAACCCATGTAGTATATTATGTATATATAATTTACATTTTCACAACTAAATTATTGATGTTAATAGTTTTCACAGAATTCATAAAGTTTATTGAAATAATTGCATAATTCACTGAGAATATTTTACGTATAATTAAAAATTTAGGAATCTGTAGATATAGTAGGAAAATTTTTGAATAGCACCAAAATTTATAGAAAAATCACTTTTGTGTTAACTGAGTTTGTATTATATTATAATCATAGAATTAAAAATCATGTAAAATATATTTTTGAATTTTATTTTAATTCATTTTACCTTAACAGGATAAAAAAACTCATATTTTCATAAACATGCAATGATTCTTTAAAAATTTAAAAAAATGCAATTATATATTAAAAATTTCATTTCAATTAAACTTTAGTTTAAGCTGTTAAAATCGTAAATCTTGTTGCTAAAATATTCGGAGGTAAAGTTAATATCATAAGCATTAGTTTAGTTATCAGAAATGAGTATCGTAGGAAAAACATAAAATAAATGTATCGAATATCAGATATTCCTTGGAATTTATCAACGCAACCCTTAGGTGATTTTAGTACATTTATTAATAGTTAAGAAAAGATTAATTATATTCTCAGTAAAAGAATTCCACCCATAAGATAAGAAAGTAATTACGATTATTAGTTTTGGCCGATCGAATATTTAGTGATATTTTAAAGGAGTTTTATCACCAATAAAATTAGTATCACTATATTTTGTTTTCAAAAAAAAATTATCTTTTAAAATGGGAAACAGTTATTTTCGCACAACTGCAGATTCATTGTCAATTAACTTCAAAATTACACTTTAAAATTAATTAACAAATATAAACCTACAAGGAAAACATACTATTAATCCAAAAAAAGTTTTATTTCATAGTGGTAATTTAAAATGATTGTAATTATTATCGTTTCTAAAATGACACTGCACAAATAGTAACTTTTTATTCAATAAATGGAGAATTATTGGTTAATAGTGACTTATATAGATTTTAAGTTTTTAAAATATGCAATTGGAAATATGTTTGAGAAAGCAAAAGAATTGTAATTCAATATAAATTACAATTTCAAGAAAAAAATAAGTATGTTGAGTAGCAGCTATCTTTTTTAACCAACAGCATTTTTACCCGATTTTAACTTTACAGGATTAATATATATATATATATATATATATATATATATATATATATATATATATATATATATATATATATATATATATATATATATATATATATATATATATATATATATATATATATATATATATATATATATATAGATAGATAGATAGATAGATAGATAGATAGATAGATAGATAGATAGAAAGAAGAATTTTACAAAAATCAAAATAATAATATTATCAAAAACTAAGTAAAATAATTTACAAAATAAAATATTTAATTAATACATTTATTAATTATCTATTAAAATGTCTACACTGTAGCAATATTCGGATATAAGATTCCCAAGCAAATTGTACTGGAACATCAGAACCTTCATGAGCTTCTTTTAAAGGTTGAGCCTCTTGTGTTTTTTTCCTCGTTAAATATTTTTAAAATCTATTCATTTTTACTTCTGTGCTCTATTTTGTTCTGGTTACTACTGTAAATGTTTGATCATTTTGTTATAATAGTTCTGTGATACTTGAGATGTTTACTTTTTATTGATTTTTCCAGTAAAGCCATATGAAACAACAGTTCCGTTTTATATATCCAACTATTTTATCGATGAATTATTTAAGGAAAAATCAAAGTCAATGAATTACTCATGCGAAACTCAAGATTGTTTTGATAAATCCTGTGTGACTTAAGTAGTATTATAAGAATTTAAAGAAGGTTGCATTTCAGATTGCTAGCAAAGTTTACATTTGTCATTAAAAAGCCACCTAATATATCGATTATTGTAACTCAAAGATAATAATAACAATATGTGATATAGATTAATTAAATGTGGTCATAAAGTATTTTTAACTCACATGGATTGCTTTTAAAAAGTAGCATCTAATACAAAAATTCAAATTTTCATGAAGTTTTAATTTAGGAATTTTCAGATCTTTGTTGGTTATTTTATAAGAATCTATCCATACTTCAACCAGATAAAATATTTTAATTATTCAACTCATACAAATTGTTTTTTTTTAAATTTATCTTTAAGCATGTACAGATTATCTCAAGTTAAAGAAAGATGACGAATCTAAAGCAGTTTTAATGACTTCTTTCAGGTTGTATCTATTGTAGATAAAATGGTGTTAATCATTATTTTAAATTAATTTTAAAACAAAAGCGATGAGTTAAGATAAATAAAAAAGTCAAGGTAAGAGATAGTTGAAGAAAAACAAAATATCGATAAAAATAAGTTTATATTCAATAGATTGAGTATTTTTATACGATAAAAGTCATAGAATTTTCTACTATCTTTGTTTTACAAATTAAAGAGTTTAAAGGAAATAAGGACGTACTGCTGATAATGAATTGTAATCCAGTGATAATGAATTAAAATATTTCTGAAACTCTGATTCAATATCAGTAAGCTATTTTTAGGTAATTGTGTGCATTTTCGCTTTGTAAAATAGATTTGGATGGAAAAAAGGAAGAAAAATTGAAAGGAAAATTTCCAATATTTAATACAAAAACGTTTTGAGAAGTTAAACTATATCGTAATTATATTTCCTTTCTCATACACATATTACAAAGTAGAAGTTATCTTAGAAACTTATATCTTTACATAAATGTTTTCCTCAGTAGATATTTGCAAAGAACTGCTTAGTTTTATATTTGCAACTGTCTCAGTTTAGCACACGCGATCAATAAAAAATTTAGGTTGAGTACTCTCGGAAGTCCACTCTCAGCCATCAGTTGTAGAATATGCATGGATAAGAAAAGGCAAGAGAAAAGAAATTCACATATCAGTAACAGTATTCTTTCTCTTCTCTGCCACACATCACCAATCCAAAATCCATATTCATCTCACTCAATATCTGATGTCTATCGAACAGTACATATATCGATACTTCGACTTCCCATCGATGAAAACGCTGAGCAAGGGTCAAGGAGGGAAGTGGGTTGACGAATTTCCCCCTTAAAGCGGTAGAAAAAAGAGAACAGCAGGAGCTTTGAGGCTATTCCTTCGGAGAAAAGCGGATGAAAAGCTATTTTTAGACACCGCTCCAAACAGGAGAGCCTACTCTGAAAATGGGGTTATTTTTAGAGGACCGAAGTTGTGGGAGGGAGTGTTGTGACGGCACAAAGTAGGCGTGGTTTGTCCAAGGTAACAGATCTGGCAGTGATGGCATGGAGCGAGCTATAAATACGTTATTGATAGAAATTCAATAAAATGCAAGATAGTGAATTTGAGGTCAGGGAAAATTTGTGCCATTCATGTGTTGAGCTGTGACTGCAATTTCGATTGGATGCTCCCACACTAGGGGGCGGAAGTGCTTTATCCCCCATTCCTCAAAATAGAAAGGGATGGTTACTGAATGATAAGAGTTGCAATTTTAGCACGTGTTTTGTTTTTGTTTTTTTCATTTCGTCATCAATGGAAATGTTTTTTTTTTTACTTTATAAAAGTAATTGTTGAAAAAAATTATTACGATTCATTAACTGGAATTTCAGAGTATTATATTTTAAAATCAAAAAATACGAAATCATACAGAAAAAAGTAATTGGTTTTGTAATAAATCTACTTTGTTTTATATTGCATCAACATACTATTCAATTTTATTACAACTCAAGCCATCTTACAACAGAAAAATGTTGATAAAAAAAGTATCTGATGAAATATTAAATTAATCAAAATGTTAGTGCTTAATTAACTGCTATATATTTAATAAAGTAGCCGTTAGTACGGCAATACTTATAACTGAATAATAATAATAGTAACAAAAACTGAAGAAATTAACATTTGTTATAAGAAATGATATTTTTTTAAAGTGCACGCAAAAATTGCTTACAATTTTTATGATAAAAACCTAAGGAAACAAAAATTTAAACTATTTTCTTACGCTGTTATAAACTAAATTATTAAAAAAAATGTTAAAATCAGTATTTTAATTGAATAAGAATTTTAAAATTAAAAAGATATACTTAATAATTGACCCTTGGAAAAGATAAAACTTTATGTGTTGTTAGTTAACTACCCCAAAAAACATTCAACAAAATTTTGAAGTTATGGAATCACATTAAAAATTATTATTCACATCTGTTTCTATTATGAAATGGATGAGTGGAAAGAATTTAGTATTTTGACACTAAATTAGATTAATATATTAAAATTAAAATTGTACTTGTAAATTATTTGCTTCTGCATAAATGATTATAGAATATAAAAAATATGTAATAAATTTTTTTGAAAGAGTAATTAATTTAATAAAAATAAGAAATATTTTTACAACAAAGTAATTCGCTAATGATAAAAGATAACATACATACAAAAATTAAATATGTAAATGGAAAGAATATTAAATTAATATTTAACTCTACGTAAACATCGAGATTAAAAAAATTGTATTTAGTTTTTTTCAGTTCACTCTATTAACAGTAATAACAAAATTATTTCTAAGTGCACACTACGATCTATATGATTACTTAAAAGTTAATTTTTTGTTGTTGTCACACACACAGGTATGTATGCAACACGCATAAAGAGCGAGAGAGCGAGATATCAAAAATATATCCTGGAATTCCAGAAAAGTTGAAAAACAAAATAAGGAGAGAAAAGTTAAAAATAAAGTTATAAAAATAAGCATAACATCCTTAAGAGATATAATAAAAGAGTCTCGCCAAATCTGAGTTGATGTCTAGTTTGTAAAACAATAATCATACAGATTGCATTCCTTAAATCTTCAGAGAAAATATCAAGAAAGATAATTTTATATATAAATTCAATATATAGAGGGGGATATGTGTCACAATGAAAATATGTATTTTCCATTCAGATTTTGAAATGTTTATTACTTTGAATATTTTTTCCAACGGCGGGCACACTTGGGTGACGAACCCTATGCCACAACAAGGCCAGAAACTGCTACTCATTTGTCGTTACCCAGCGGGCACCTGTGAACCAAGTCACGCAGGCATGAGCAGCGTTGCCCGCGCCATACCACCACACACCCGTTTATAGGGTGGGCCACATTCATACAACATCACAGAAGAAAGGACAGAAAAGTAAAGAAACATCCATGCCCGAACCGGGATTCGAACCCGGGACCAACAGCTCAGGAGCCAGGAACGCTAACCACTCAGCCATCGGTCGGCTAACTTTGAATATAAAAGATCATATTTTCACTTTGAGCAGAGATAAGAACATTTATTTATTTATTATAAATGGCCAGAAAATTAGCTATGATGCCATTAATTCTCTGCCCTCTTAATACCTCTGAACAATATACATTAAAAATTGAAGTGCTGGCCTCCAGTCAAGATGGTTAGCCTAAAAAATTTGATCAGATTACACAAAAGGCACAAAAGAGAATTCTAAAGCTTAATTCGATACTAATATGTCGATAAACAATCATGGCCTGTAGAAAGGTGAAAAAATGACACACTTGCACTTCTAGGAAAATCAGGAATACTCTGACCCCTTAATCAGGAAAGCTCAAGACTTACTGGCAGAATTACACAATACCCTCTTCATTATTTTAGAAGCATGTCTTCTCTTAATCAGTAATCTTACTAAATGGAAAAAAAGGCTCCTTTGACCCTTTTTTTTTATCAAAAACTCTGGAAATCCCACAATTAAGAACATTAAGTGCATAAAATGAAATTGAATTTCATGTAATCAAATGAAACTTCAAGATTCAGTCGAAAATCAATAAATTTGAATTCTTATTCTTGAGTGTAATCAAACGAAATTTCGAGGACCGTATCCTTCATACATGACCGTAACCAAGAACTTACTTCAATTAAAATTGATCAATTCGTTGTCATAATATTCAAAACAATTACACGTATTTCCGACAAATTTAATTGGAGATTTACACCATTTTCATTATTAGAAGACTAGGAAATATTAATTGAGCAGAGAAATCAATTAAACAGTTTTTCTTAAAAATACATAAATTAATACCAAGCTTTTAAAAAAAAGCTATTGCAACTCAATTTGTAAGTAGTCACAAATAGTTTTGATGCAAATGAATATTTTGTAAATATTGCAATGAATATTTTAAATGAATAGGTATATTTTAACATATATGAATATTTTAATGAATATGAATATTTCAACAAATTATTTCGTTTAACTTAATAATTACTTCCCAAGAGTTAATTAAACAATATTAATTTAGGATTTGCAATGCTTTTGTTGGAATATTTTAAATTTCAATGTGAGCATGTTTAGTTGTTTCATAAGTTTTTGCTTTATATGCAAAAGATAGGAGGAAATTAAAAATAATATTCTAATAAATAATGATGCTAAGTATTCATAATCACTTGAAGGAACTCTAGTGTCAGCGAAATTAGTTCCTTTTCATCGAAACATTATAAGCTTGATTATTTAGTCTAATATTTTATCAATAACAACTTAAACTCTCAGTTTTTGGGATTTTACAGTAATAGAATACAAGTATTTCTTTCAAAGTCAATAATAATAGCGACATTCTTTCCATCTTTATTAAGAGTATAGTGATAAGTTTCAAACAGAAGTTAATTCTTTTAAAATATTGATAGATTAATTTCAAGAAATAGCACGAAGATTCCATAAGAAAATTTTATTTATTACATCCTAATGAAATAACGTAAATTTTTGGCTATAAAATTTACTTTATTTCCTAAGTATGCAATAAATAAAATTCAGAGAAGGAAGAATAAAATCAGATAGATTCAGAGAAAGTAGTAAAAAATGTTTGAGAAAAATCAACTTTCGAATAACTTCAAAAGAGATATTTTTAATAATACTATAAGTTATGATGGAAATTTTTAATAACCTAGTTATAAAAGATTATTTTCAAGAGAAAGTGCATCTGTCAAAGCAATTTCTTTCAAAAATATCTTTCTTATTTTTTTACAACTTTTGTTATTTGAGCAAATTTTTTATATTATTAATAATTATTTCTAACTGTTATAAGAAAAAACGAAAAATTATCGCACAATATTCAAGAAAGTTAAAAACTACTTTTAATTTTTAAAATTAATTTTATTTATTTATAATACATAATTTTTATTTATAATACAAAATTGTTTCGATCGTGAAATTAAGGAATAATAGTAAGATTAAAATATCTTTACACAATAATGAATTTTCACGTATTTTGTTAATAACATTTTCTTTTTGGGAATTAAGTAAACTTAAAATGACATAAAGATACGCATAAATACATAAGATTTATAGCAAAAGAACTAATATGTAATATTTTCAATAATTTTAGCAAGAAAATCTTCAATAATCTTTGAAATTCATAGAAAAGAAAATAAAGTGTGCGTGTGTGATTGTTGAATATTAAAGTTTCCAGTTACATTAAAGTTTGATGCATGTGAAATGAGTTACTTGAACTGGTTTAAAATTGAATTTATTATTAGTAGAGATTTTTATATATGCTTTAATATTAGTCTGAATTTACTTGATTCAGAATTAAGTTAATGAAAGTTTTATCTTTATTTAAATTTTTACAAAGAAGAGAATGGGCAAATATTGATTAGAATTTACATTATCGATAAAAATGATTTACTCTATTAACTATTAAAAATAATTATTCCATCAAATACAATATTTCACTATATTTCCTAATTCTAATATTACAATATTTTCGATTTATGACAAAAATAATCGAAGTTTATTAGCAGAAGTAACATAAGAATTGTTAGCATAAATAAAAACCTATGTAGTGTCATTTGTAGTGAAAAGTAAGGAAATTATGATACGTTGACATTAAGCTCTGTTTCTTAATTAGCATTTAATTGAACTGATTTAATTTTATATTCATGATAAATATATTATTAGAATATATTATTAATATTAGATTTATTAGAGAAAAAGTGAAAACGAAGGTAATTAATAATGATTTAATGAAGATACTTTTAGTACTACGCGGTTTAAATATTAACGACATTTAATTTATAAATACAGTATATTAAGAACATTCGCCGCGCACCCTGTCTAGTGGTCAGAATGCCTGATTGTGAATAGGGTGGTCCTGGGTTCGGATTCCGGTTTAGGCATGGATGTACTTTCTCTCTATTTTGTCTTTATCCTATCCTTGTATGAATGGGATGCGAATGGTTGCCTACTCTATAAACGGGTACCTATGGCATGTGTGTACTGAATAAGTCGGACGTCACACCAAATTACGATTCATTTGGAAAAATGGAGTAGCGCACCCCATATTGCCAAGCCCAGCTGGCACAAGACAACAACAACATCAAGAACATTCACTTGCTGTTGATAATAATAGAAAATTAAAGAACTCAATATATGATATCCATGGTAAGATATACTCAAAAGCACACATATGTGATTTGTTTATATCTGTTAAACCTTCTTGACGAAAGCTTCAAATAACATACTAGATCATGTATTTTTATCTCCTAAAAGTGTAGTAAATATTAAACTAAACAAATAATTGAACATTTTACACTCTCACAAATGTATCCCTTCTCATTATCTTTCAGTATTTCCAGCAACTTATGAAGAATGAAGTAAATTGAAAATGGATTCTTTTTAGCATCACTGACCTAGAGCCAATTAACGAAGGTAATTAAAATCTTGCTAAAGATAGAATGATTTGTTGAAAGTGAGCTATATACAAGAACACACGAAGTTCTATTCCCTATTGCGAATCGATGCAAGGTAAACAAGCCGGAGTAAAAATGTACCACTTTCTCGAAACACAATTTGTCAAAAGAATAGCATCTGCGAAATTTCACTGCTGGCGAACCAGCTGTCTGGCGAAGCTGTAAGACTTAGAGCGTGATTTATTTCGTGCTCTGTATCACACAAGGAATGTATAGTCTTCTGTTCAGAGGCAAATGCTTGCAAGAATCTTACACTGAAGTTTTTATTGCGTCTGTCGCTTAAAACAACAATTGTTAGAATTAGCTGTTAGGATACTTTAACGTATACATAGGAATAATTGTATTCATTGAGCTATGTTGTTTACCCTATAAATTACCATTCATAGGAGATCGTTACATTATTTTGTTTTGAAATATTGTTACTGTGCAACAATATAATAACTTTTTTTAGTCTTTTTTAATAGATTTGTTTCCTGCTAATCAAGTTTATTTTCATTATTGTAGCAGAAATCGTTGCTAGGTTCTTGGAATTATAATTAAAATATAACATAATAAAAATTTAAAAATTAATGTATATGCGTGGTAATTATCATTTTGTTATAATAAGACCAAAATGAGTTGTTGCATAATCTTTTGCAACTTAATTTTGGCACCGTGTGATAGAACATATAATGCTGTTTTATGGCCTTGTAATATCTACCGCTTAACTGGCATACCGAGAAAACTTTTCATAAATAATGAGATGTATTCCTATATTACAAAGGAGGAAGTCAGGAAGATTCTCGACCGATGTACATGCAAAAGTTAGGAGCGCAACATCCATCTTCAGTAATTCAACTGTGGTTAAGACCAAACCCAAGACCTTACTCTCTAAAGAGCACTATCCTATAAATAAGCCAAGATGATCTCCAACAATTTAATTAAAATATTACAATGAAAAATAATTTTCTATTTACTTTTCATTCATAATATAAATTTAATTCATCACATAGTGTATACTTCATAATATATTTTAAACATTTATGCCGATTTTTCTTAAAATCTAGATAAAATGCGTAGGAAGGTAAATATAGTCTTTGAATATCAAAAACTATTTTCTTGAAAATTTCTTTTTAAAAATCATATGAATTGACATTTTTTCGTATGATTTAATCCAACTAGTTTCCATAAAATGGTATGCACGGTAAGAATAAATTCAATCGACTTTTAGGGTGTCATAAATACTGTTTTTTTATTTACGACTCCCTCATAAAACATATTTGAAATTTAATAGAATGCCACATTCTGCCACACATGTGTTGAATATATCATAAGTAGAAAAGACGCGCGGTATATTTTGTGTTCAATCCGCCTTTTTAAAGATTTGGCGTTAATGATAGAACGTACACTTGGCGATTTATCTCTGACTGGAACTTACCATTGAACAACAATGGAATTATGCTAACTTTGAAATTTTTCAAGTGTTTTTCTCACTTGAAGAATGGCTCAAATTTGTGATGGAAATTATTTCTTCAAGTGTGTATTAATTAAACACTTATTAAATTCAAATTATATTTCTGTATTTAAAAAACAATTTTTTTCTAGTGCCTGGCTGCCCCATTAGGCTTTTGCTCTATTCAGATCTATAATGGGCGAAGTGAAGGCATTTTATATAATGGGGCATCCAGTGGGTGTGCCATCTTCGCCCCGAAAGTGAAAGGATAAAGAAATACAAACACAAAGAGAGAAAGAAACATCCATATCCGAACCAGGATTCGAACCCGGTACTGACTACTTCGAAGATAGGGACGCTAACTTTGCCGCCATTGGGTGAAAGTGATGGCATCCTATACAGTGGGGCACCCAATGGATTGGCCATTTTCTCCCCGAAAGTGAAAGGATAAAGTAAAGCAAATACAAAGAGAGAAAGAAATATCCATACCCGAACCAGGATTCGAACCCAGTACTGACTACTTCGAAGATAGGGATGCTAACTTTGCCGCCATTGGGTGAAAGTGATGGCATCCTATACAATGGGGCACCCAGTGGGTTGGCCATTTTCATCCCGAAAGTGAAAGGATAAAGAATAACAAATACAAAGAGAGAAAGAAACATCCATACCCGAACCAGGATTCGAACCCGGGACCTACTACTTCGAAGTCAGGGACGCTAACCTCTCTGCCATTGGTAGTCATTTTTAAAATAGTTAAAAATATGAATTAGTGTTTGTAAATTGTGCAAGGATTTAAATCTTAATTACTAGTCCTTCAATCTAAGCACTAAAGGAGGTTCATTTCTTAAAGGTAATTTCTATAATGGAATTAATACATTTGTGTACATTTTGATAATGCATTCAAAAGTGCATACTGATAATTGCAAATTTATTATAAGTAATTATTGCAATAATAATATTTTCCAAAAAACCAATGTCTTATATTGTTATTTACCTAATAATTTTGAAGAAATGGTTTTATTTAACATTAAAATATTATGTCTTTCGTTAAGTAATTTGTTGAGAATTTGCAAATCAAATTCATTAATTTTTTTAATTAAAAAAAGTAAAAGTTACCATTTTGCATCAAATTTTTATATTTTAAAGAGAATTAAGTCGAAACAATAAAAACTTAATTTTGCATTAAAAGGAAATTTTATTTTAAGTGATTCTTTTAAGCAATATAAATATACATGTGATCAAAAAACGCGACAAGTTTTAGAATTTAATAGCAGATTAACGTCATTCAACATTTACTTCTATAACTGACATATTTTTGAATAATTTGTAAAAAGTTAGAAGAATAAGAGCTTATTATTTCTTGTATTCATTTTCTTAAAAAAGCTTAAGCAAATTTAGTGCACAATTTATTTAACTATGCAGGATGATGACCATCATTAGAAAAATGTGTTTAAGAAGTAATGGGCTAAGTAAAAATGAAAAAAGATATATTTTCTTAGTTAAATTACTTCAAATCTTAGAATAAAAGATTCTGATTATCATTCTAACAGAGAGTATTTTTAGTTTTTAAGCATATAAAAATTCTTTCGCGGATGAACATAATGAAATCAAACTTATTTTTTTAATTGCATCTATTATTTTTTAAAATTCAAAGAAATGCATGCAATATTTCCAAAAACAAAAAGATTTTAATGTGTCTTCCTTTTCACGTATAATAATGTAAAAGTTTTAAACTACAAACAATTATAAAAGGAAAAATACAGTTAACACTTCATAACCATTTTGTATTTTTTTCTCTGTATAGTATGCCTTACACATGATGATTAAAAAACAGGGACCTACAGCTTTAAAGTAGATTTCGAACCACTATAAGCACTCAAGAATAGAAAGTTTTCAACAGAAGGCAAAAATGATAGCTATTCGGCCCCCAGCTAAATCTTTTCTCTCTCTCTTTATGAAGAACTCTAAGATATATATCTTATAGATATATCTTAGACATTCATGCGTAAAGATTACCTTTTGTTGCCTATGAATTAACTTTTTTTTGTGCAAGGACTCTCCAAACTTCCTTTTGTTAAAGTCCCTCAGATCTTTTCTCACGATAGTTCAGACGAAAAGAATACAATTATTTATAGGAAATGTAACCAAGTGTGTTACGAACAACAATGAATGGAAAAAACAGCTTTTCTATTTTGTTGATTTTTGGCGAGAAGTTTCTGAACATTCTATGGGAAGAATGGCAAGATTTTGAATAAAATCTATCAAAACAGAGGATGATGGATTTAGTTCTGCGAAATTCATCATGGACTTTCAGACAAAAGGAACTACAACTATTTTTGGATTCAGCGCGAAAAGAAATTCACAGCTTTCTTTTCAAACATTATTTTATTTTTAGTCTTTGATCTTTGATTTTGAAGTGGAATATATATATTGCATCGGTGCTAATCATTTCTTATGATATATATATATATATCATAAGAAATGATTATGATATATATATATATATATATATATATATATATATATATATATATATATATATATATATATATATATATATATATATATATATCATAAGAAATGATTAGCATCGACGCTAATCCTGAACAAGGCATATACGGATTTGCATTATTATCAATATTTTTTTCCCAACGGCGGGCACTTGGGTATCGAACCCTATGCTATAACAATATCAGAAACTGCTACTCATTTGTCGTTACCCAGCGGGCACCTGTGTACCAAGTCACAGAGGTGAGTAGCGTTGCTCGTGCCATACCACCACAAACCCGTTTATAGGGTGGGCCATATTCATACATCATCACAGAGTAAAGGACAGAGAAACACAGAGACAGAAAGTAACATCCATGCTCGAACTGGGATTTGAACCCGGGACCCACATCTCAGGAGTCAGGAACGCTAACCACTAAGCAATCGGTCAGCTTATCATCAATATTGGTTGCATGAAAATAATCTTGATTGTAACATTCGTAGCGAAATTTTATCCTAATGCTTTGTCCTATGAAAAATTATTTTTAATTACTTATTTACCGGTGTATAGGGTAAGAAAGAATTTATTATAATCAAAAACTAAATATTAAAAAAGTCTTAAAATCTTACATGTCTTAAGTAAGTTAGAAATAAAAATCATCTTCAACAGGTAGCGAGACAGATGGAAAGAGAGAGGAAGAAAGGGGAAAAGAGAGAGCAAGAGGCTAAGCAATTCAGGCAGCAAAGAAAATTTAAAATTGCACCAAAATAAAGGTGGTTATATCGCATATAATTACGCTTTTTTCAATAAATTAATATTATATGGATGACTAACATATAATCTAATCTTTCATGTTAATCAAATTTGATTTTAAAAATAATGTGCTTGGATTTTATATTTGGTTGCGAGACAAAAGCAGTTCATTAAAAATCTTTTTAATATATTCATAAATATATTTCTAGAAAATTTTACTAAATATATTCGTTTTTAAAATATTATATAGAAATTGCAACTGAAGTGTTTTCATTATGTTATAAATGTTTTTATCTTTTGGATTAGGAATTTTTTTACCATTAAGAATACATTAAATGAGGGTACATAAGATAGTAAGAATATAATAAATACATATATCTGTGCTACGTAATCTCAATTAATTGATTATTTTTTAAATTTACGCGTAAATTAATATCATTTTAAATTCTTTTATTAAGATTATTCCACAGAATTATATGATGTATTATAGAAATGACTCACAATTTTGGCAAATTTAAATACAAATATTTAGATCTAAACATGTTTTATAGATTACTTTACAGACTTATTTAAAATTTTCATTGCTTAAATTTATAAAATACTATTATGTAAAAGTAATGGCAAGTACAAACCTTCATAAGAAAATATTAACAGTGATTGTATACATATTAAGAAAGGACAATTTTATGTGAAAAACAACTGGTCACGCAATATATTTCTTTATCATTTTCAATTTTTAGAAATGAAATCTAATTATAACAGATAAAATTAATTTAGAATAAAAATACTTGGCACAGGTGCCGTATAATTCATGATGCCAAATTTTGAGTTTGGTGATTTTTTGGCAGATTTTCTTATGTATTTGGCAACCTCGTTTTTATTACGTCATACATATGGAGACCTATAAGAATTATATGCAGAAAATTCTATTTTGGTAGCCCTAGTATTTACGCCATCGCGCACGTCACGATACGTCATCTTGGCAACATTTCTTCATCGCCAAAAAAATTCAGAATTTGGATTCATGGATTATACGGTACCTGTGCCAAATACTTTAGATACCACTTATGTTCAGTTGTGAATTTTTAAATTGTTTGCTTAATACACTAGAGGGCTCAGTCTTGAGCAGAATTAAATTAAATTCAGCAAAATTAATTCGAAATGATATTTTTTACAGTTTATTTTTATAATGATGCTTTATTTTTAGTGATATAAAATTATGAAAATTGTGCATCATGATTAATCAAAGAAGAGGCTTATATAATTTAAAATTCGGACCTTGATAAATGTTTATAAATATTTTGGATCGTATGCAAGTTAGCTAAATAAGCTGCCAAGTGTTCACTTGATGTCAAAATTGGCTCTTTGCCAATGAGTGTAATTTATGCCATTATCATTTTAGATTCATTGCTTGATATGATTTTTTAAGGAAACAACGAGAGAACAAATTTATTTGTGATTTCGGTACTTTTCTGTTTTTCGAGGTGCCGTTGGGGAAATCATCTTTCCTCAATCACCAAGCGAAACATATAGGCAATGAAACATAAAACTGCATTCATTAAAATCCTCTTAATTGGACAAACTTACTGCACATGCTAGTTCTTAAATATTAAAATTCATGGAAAACCAAAAAAGAAGTGGTAAAAACAGTGATAAGCAGCAAAAATTAACACCAGAAATCCAAGCTCAAGGACGTTTCAAAACACGTATGCTCAGTTGTGAAAAAATAATTTCATGTAGGGTAACCGAGAAAAATTATAATTTGGTTATATGTTGATAACTCTGCATTCTAAGCGTAGAGAATTTTTTGAATTTGCTGGCGATTTTATAGGCTATTGTTTCATGGTTCCTCACCCCTAAAGCAGAGAATTACCACGATTTCTCTCAACAGTATCGTGTTTATGAGATTACATAAAAATATAATTAATGATGTAATCTACTTTAATGTTAAGATGCATTCTTAAATGACAGAATCTTTTTTTATCCAAGTTTATTGTTGTCTCATTTAATGCTATTTAATTTCATTTTTATTCGTATAAAACTTTTTCATAACATTACGAAAGTTAAATTTGTATTTTCACTTTATATTATTCGTTTTATTTCCAACTCAATTTAATGTAAAGTTAAGAATGAGAAAAGACGAATTCTTCATCATGTTTTTCATTACATTTAGAACTCATTTGTTCTTATGTTCATTACATGATTTTAGATGTGAAGGTCTCTCCTGGTGCTTGACTTTGCTGGGGTGCATGGAATCATGGATTTGATCTAGCTGCCGCTAGATCCTGAAGGATTGGACATAACAACAGCAACAGATGTGAAGGTGAAGTAAAATCACAAACACACACACATGTATACATCTACAAGATCTTGTCCACCTAAAACAGGCAGTTGAGAAGAGTGTTTTAACAAAGATAAGCAAATTATTGTTTTGCTTTCTAGCCAGAGCAGGAATGAAATTATTACTGATTGTGTTATTCGTAAGAATCATTTCAAGACATCAAAATAAAAAATAATTAATTTAATAAACTTAAATTCATTTACGTTCGACCATTGAAGCTAATCCACATCAATATTACCGTAGGTGATTGTTTCTCCCAAGATGGATTGCATCTCATTAATAATGTAAAATTATGAATATGAATCTTAGATAAGTTACAGCAATAATATCAGATTAAATGCAAAGAACTGCCCCATATTCCAGAGATTGATCTAGACAATTATTTTTTAAGTATTCGGATACTACTACCAATGTTTCAGAAGATACTGAAAATTCTTGAAGCATGTTTGAAGCATCCCATGGCACAATCTTTTTTATAAGCAATACTGGGCTACATTAAACAAAAGAATCCCAAGAATGCTTGCAATAATTTACAAGTCTCATTCAATCTCTCAATTTGCAACTAAACAAACATATATGGATCATCCTGGGAGTAACATGAAAAATTCTACTCAGGATTTTATTTATAAAGACCTAATTTCACTGTTTTTGTATAAAAAATAGGATTCGTCTCACAGCAGCATATTCTCTTGTGTCATGCGTAGTTTAAAAAGTATTATTGAAGGAAATCCCACTTTTGTTTTTCTGTACACTATATCATCTCATATACAATGTTGAGTGCACCTATCTAAGAATTTTTGTTCTAATTTTAACAATGTGTTTATGTAAATATTATTTTCCTTTGTCTCAAACTTCAAAACGCTAGGATGAACATGTGTAAAAGTTTATTGCAAAAGAAAATGACATAACCCATGAAAAAGTATCGTTACTCCAATCTAAGAATTTTCTTTCTATTTTGGTATACCTAAGACACGATTTGTGTATTATAATTTTTTAACAAGGTGTTTATATAAATATTATTTCCTTTAGCTCAAAACTTTAAAACATTGGAATGAGCATATGTAAAAGTTTATGGCCAAACAAAATAACATAACCCACAGAAAATAATCATTTCAAGTTTAAAATTTTTGTGTTTCATAATTTAGAATTCGAGCACATTTTAATTTCAGAAATTACATACATGTATAAAAAATAATGGAAGCAATAGTAAACAATGTTGTTGGAAGTTTGAATTTATTATTTTAAATTTCAGTTGCTTCAAAATGAGATAGCAAAGCGTATTTAGCTTAAAAACGTTTTGAAAAAGTTTGAAGAAACTTTTACAAGGACTCGTTTTAGATCATACATAAATAAGGCACAATGACACGAACAATTCTTATGAAATTATGGCAGTAAATAGTTTGTCTCAAGTTTAAATAATATTGTAGAAATCGTAAATGAATAATTAGACATCTACGTGCAAAATATTTATCACAGAAAAATGCACTTTGATATAGTACTCAATACATGATTTTATGGAGGATTTTTTAACAGTATTGATAAAAAAAACTGAAAGTGAAATTTTGTGAAACAACTTTAATAAGAACAATATTTTCAAGTAACACAATAGTAAGTTTTTTTAAGTTTAATTATTGTTTTGTTATATGATATCATTAGAAGTTATATATTTTTCAATAATAGTTTTGGAGCAAAATTCCTAAGCAGTATAAAAATTTGACCCATTAATATATATTTCAAATAATTTGAAAATAGTCAAGAATATTCTAGGGAATTTACTTTTGTGATTCCTTTTGCAATTCCCAAAAACTCCATTTGGAATAAGAATTTTAAAAAAGAGTTCGTGCAAAACTAGAATTCCAGAAATGTGTATCAGCAGAAGAAACGTGAAAAGATGCAAAAAATGTGGAAAAAAGTTACATAACTAAACTTTTTTTTTATCATAAGTGAAATATTTTTCTATTAAATGGTTGGAATGCAAAGCGAAATGAATGATGAGCTTAAGAAATGTAAAAAATAAAAATGTAAAATTTTTTTGCCCAGCTGAATTTCACTCACACACCACTAATTTAAGTTAACTAGTTATTGGAATGATAATACTTTTGAATAAATATTAAAAGCAATTTTACTCTATTTGGGTATTTGATCATGTTTCTGTTGAAAAATTAAGAAGTATTCTAGTTTTGAACAGTGAAATGTGAAATTGGAATAATTGTGGAAAAGTGGAAGTAATCATGATTGGAATTTTTCCACTTCTTTTCCACTGCAATGCTTGAATACAATTGGAATTTAGGAAAATTTCCTCAAAAGAGAAAAATGAATAATTAAATTCACTATCGCCAAATTAGCAGAATACTAAGTGTAATCATATTTAAAAATGTAGTGCATTTAAATTATATAAGATTTATTTCTTATGGAATAAAGATAGGAACGAAAAACATTGTTTGCAAATTACCTTTTTAAATTAAAAAACATGTGAAAAGTTAAAATTAATTTACATCATTTATTGAAAATATTTTATTGAAATATGTGATATGCAGTTGCAAATAATAGCTAAATCCTCTGATGTTATAGGACCATAATGTCCATTCTTAAGACCATTATGTTATAAGACCATAATGAGAAAATATGTCTATTATCATTCTTCTTGTCATTGTATATATCATAAGATTCATGTGGCTCTCCACTTCGGATGCAATTGGCTATAGTTTCGCACTAGAGTATCAATGAGAAGCACTAACGCTTAGCTTTCCAATGCCGTTTAGTTCATCTGTTCCTTTATGATGTACATAAGTCAAGTTGTAATTGCGATAGAACCATTGCGTGATCGTTATCGCCAAATTAAGAGAATATAAGTGGCCACATGTGATAAGTCTTCCTGACGTTATTTGTAGTTGAGATTTTTTGGTGACAAAATGTTATCTTGCATGAATTTTAATGGATTGGGTTGTAAAGCTGAGGAAAAAAATACTTTGTAGACATATTTGTATACATGAAGTTGCCATCAGAGAAAATATCTAGTTTTGAGCAGATGAAGAAATGTTTCAAATGAAACTTTCGTTCCAAATGTGTAAAATAGAAATCATAGTTTTAAACAATCTTCAAAATAATTTATAAATAATCAAAGTGAAAATTATATGTAATGTGGTATATTTTTAAAGCAATTCCGATTTTTAAAAATGATTGAGAAAAATGGTATTTTTATAAATGAGAATCTGTTTGCACAAAGGAAAAGCAACTATTTTATAATTAAAAAGTTCAAACTGGGAGATGAATGGATAGAGCTCTTACCTTCTATTCAACAGTAAATAGTTCGATTCCCACTTGAGGAATAGGTGCTTACAGCAATTCGGTATTCACTTTAAACTGTAGGTTCCTTTCAAGCTAATTTTCCTTACGTATGAAGCGACAATACAAACTGATTTACCCTAAAATACAAGCGATACAGACCTGCATAGCATATTTAAAACATGTTTTTTATGTAGCCATTTTTGTTATTGACTGTTTATTTCTTTATCAATGGCAACTTTTACAACAAAGCCCGGCTTCTTAGAAAATCGTTCTCTTTTTCCGAATGTATTGAGTTCGAATCTCACTTAACCAAAGACTCGTCGTCTTCACTAAAGTTGGCTGAGCTCCAGTGGCTCAGTAGCTTCACACCGCTTCCCTAAGCTCAGCAAAGTGGAGCATCATTTGCCGCGGGCAGTGGTTGGGAGGGTGACCACGGTGTACTCTCCTTCACTGGGTTGCTGGAACTCCGTGGGTTGGGAACGTGTCCACGTTAATATGTGACGTTCAAAGTCCTTCCGCTGGTGTGGCGTGGATGTGGAGAGGAAGGGGCCAGCTCAGTTGAGGCCTCGTCACCTGACCGTGGTTCAAAATTACGAGGCACCTTAAAAAAAGAGCAAAGTCGTACTTTCACCTTCGTGGTGCTCTGATCCAAACGAAAGACGCTCTCTATTGACTTAATTCTCACTTCCAAAGGCATAGCGAGCTTGGCTTGTTCAAGTGTCATAAGCAACAATAACAACAACTAAAGTTGGCTAGAGTACGTTAAATGGGCAATGGCCACAATTTATACCAAATTAAATTATACCTCTGGGGTAATTGGTCAAGTACTGGGATATTTTCTGCGTTCTTCTTGTTTTTAAATTACGAAGATTTCCACCAGACTGCTTTCATCTAACAGGAAGAGCCCAATTCTGGTCTAGGTGCTGGAAAATTAGACCTCAATTCTGTTTTAGTGTTGGAAAAGTAAAGCCCAATTCTGATCTAGGTGCAGGAAAAGTAGACCCCAACTCTGTTCTAGTGCAGGAAAAGTAGAGCCCAATTCTGTTCTACTGCAAGAAAAGTAGAGCCCAATTTTGTTTTACTGCAAGAAAAATCGAGCCCAATTCTGATCTACGTGCAGAAAAGTTGGAGCCCAATTCTGTTCTAATGGAGAAAAAGTAGAACCTAATTCTGATCTAGGTGCAGGAGAGCCAATTTCTGTTCTAGTGCAAGAAAAGTAGAGCCCAATTCTGATCTAGGTGCAGGAAAGTTGAACCAATTCTGATCAAGTGCAGGAAAGTTGGAGCCCAATTCTGATCTAGAAGTAGGAAAGTTGGAACCCAATTCTGTTCTAGTGCGGGAAAAGTAAAGCCCAATTCTGATCTAGGTGCAGGAAAGTTAGAGCCAAATTCTGTTCTAGTGCAGGAAAAGTAGAGCCCAATTTTGATCTAGATAAGGGAAATTAAAGCCCAATTCTGATCTAGGTGTAGGAAAGTGTACAGCTACGGCAAAAATATTTGCATTGTTGGAACGCTGAGCACAATATAATTTAAATAAGTGTTTCGAATTTCATTTATTTATAAAAAATAATGAAAAAAAAACATTGTTTTCGGATAGAAATTAAGTAAGAGTAACGATTATTTTTACGTTTTTGCATATACTAATAAATTTATTTAGAAAAATATTTTTTATGTCATATAAAAAATTAAGTTTTTGAAAACTAATTTGAAAAAGAAATTAAATTCTCTTTTATGTGGCTTTTTCTATTTTTTCAATTACATTTACCAATTTCTTGGTTGATTCCAAACTTTTTTTATTGAAATAAACATGAATATTTAAGGGTTAAGAAACAAACTATTACGATTATAAAGGAAAAATATTTTTATCGATTCCCCTTCACTCTATATAACATAGTTGTTTCCTAGCACACTAATTACTTTCAACTAATATCATATTTCTCAAACGAAAGGAGGCGTAAAATCATATTTACTTTCCCAAATAAATCGAATATTAAAAGCTATTAAACATTTATAGGTCCCCATTATCATAACTTGTGAAATCCATATTTCCGATTCTTCGAATAAAAGAATTATATTGCCTCAAAATATATAGAATACAAACATAACTTGCCGATTTTATATTCGAAGAATCTCAAAAGTTGTCTTAGGATGAGTTATTCTATTGACACAGCTGTATAAAAACTTTATCATGAAAAATTTTCTCATAAAGTAGGCCTATATGTAGAATGGCTCTTAAAAAGGCAAAAATTCCGAATTTATATCCGTAGTACAAATTTAGTGCTAGTCTTTGCATTTTACTGTGTTTCCTTATATATAAGAAACATTACTGGATTCACATTCTTTAGGAACAAATAAACTTTTATGATTTTCCATTTAAATTGCAAGAAAACTATTTTACTTTAGGGTCCAATAAAATTGTTTTATGTAACCTTTAATACATCGGAATTTTAACTAGCAACTCTTTGCTCACTAACCCATCAAAACTAGTTTGTTGCAGTTCATTTAAGATTGAAAGCATTTGCTTTAAGGGTTTTCTGTTGTAGTAAACTGTGCTATTATAATGATCATAATAAATAAAATTGAACAAAACATTACTTTTTTCCCCTTCAAACACACAGTTTATAAGTAGTTACAATTTTATTCCTGCTATTTAATCACAAAAATACATCATAGTTCAAATCCTGTTGAAAAAAAATTGAAATTTATTTTACAGAAATATTAATTTCTATTTATGTGTTTGAGAATATTATGTATTGACTATATTTTTAAGGACATTGTTTGATTTTAGAACAACCATTTAGTAATAATAATAATTTTAGAACAGTAAACAGCATTGAAAAGCATTACAATGTTACAGCAATACAATATTGAACTACATTTAACAAAACAATATTCATACAGAAATTAGTCTTATTTAATTATAAGTTCGTCAAGGGCCTTTTATATTCTTAAATCTTAAAAATAGAACTTTTGATGTTATTTTTTTCACGCATGCGCATTCTGAAACTTAGCTTGAAAAACTTCTAGTCACGTCACTGCAAATAAGAATTCTAAGAGGTTGCGGTTGCAAATAATGTGAATAAGAAATAATAAATGCTATATAAAATTTCCTCTTACACATAAAATTGTATATTTGTATAATTATCTTTGTACACTATTCCTTGTTGTTTGATAGATTAATAGGAAGTTTGGAATGCGTCTTGCTCGTGGTTTAAAGGGATTAACTAACGAGTGGAAATCTATGTGCCTTAAATGAGGTGAAATGGGGTGTAACGAAATAAGAAATATGATTTAAAGTTCTAAAATCTCTGAGCAAATACAACCTGAAATTTAATGAAGTGTTGTTTATTTCTTCAAAAGAATAATTGTTCATATAAAAAAGCTCTTGAACCCCCAAATTGAAAAATTAGATTAAAAAATATGACATTATAGAATTCTATAACCGAGTCAAATTCATTAGAAATTTCATGTTTGTTTTTATAATCGAAGTTTAACTGCATTTAGAATAAAATTGGTAGCTGTTTCTTAAGAATAGAGGAGAGTGAATAAAAAAGAGAGAAGGACGGACACACACACACACAAAATTCGGAAATCATTTGACAACGTGAAATTAAAGACACGTGTTTCAAGTCATTCTGAAATGTTAACTGCGATTAAAAAATAACTAGCTCTCCACCCAAAAATCATAAAAAACCAAAAAGAGAAATACGTTATGTTTGCCTAGATTTTAGAAAGTAAAAATGAAGAATGTTACACAGATTTTTCATGATGCCAAAGAAATAAATATGCTAAAGAAATGTTGCAATCACTTTCAAATGAAGCTGGAAATCTTTGAAAAGTCACATACAACATATTTTAACGAAATTCATCTAAATTTATCTTCCAAGCATCATGACATTAAAATTTGTTAACAATGTTTTTAACAATAACATATATTTTTCCACATTTTCCAATAGTATAAACGAATACGAATGAAACTTAATTCACAAGATCTTATCATCAAAATATCTTGTCATCATCTTATCATTAAAATTTGTCAACAATACTTTTAACAATAACATGTATTTTTCCACATTTTCTTATGGTATACACGAATACGAATGAAACTTATACAATTCGCAAGATCTTATTATCTCGGAAGATAAAGTTTATTTGCAAAATTTATTAGGTAATCCAAAAAAGATGTAAAAGGAGGAGAAAAATAATTTCTAATAGTTGCGACTGTCTTACCATTTAAGCAAAAATTTCAGTTCGACACTTCTTAAAATATGTGAAGAAGAAAATTTACTGGGGGAATAACTTTAATCTTTTTGTATTTTACTTCTAGAAACTTAACACACTTTAGAATAGAAATCAATTAATGTAGCTTAATATTATTAGATCTTAAAGTAATGGGATTAGAGATAAGCTGTGAAATTTTTACTTCAAGAGCAACTATTTCCTTTATTCTAGTGTTCTTCTTTATTATTCCCAGAAAATCCACAGGAAATATTTTTCAACGATAACCACGCTGTTTTTTTCCGATAGGTTCAGCAATTCCGCAAAATGTTCGACAAACGATATTATTGATCTCATTTGTGGTACAAATATTCCTTCCTTCAATTTTGCATTACTTATTTCAGGAAATTTAAATTACATGTGTGTATACTAAAGGCAGCAGAACTTTTGTCTAAAGTTTTTACAAAATTTTTCATGAGCTCCCATATAGGACAAGTAAAAATACCTTTTTGGGAAACATTAATAGAGAATTAGACACATCTTTATGTGTTGGAGTAAGAGATTTACGTTTAGGCTACTGTTTCCTTATATAATGATACTTCATATCACGAATGTCTAATTCACATAAAAAGCAACAAAACTTTGTGCCTCTAAGTTAAAAACTTAACAGCAAAGCTATTACTTTTATGTCATATCATGCATTTCACTTGTATTTAATGCACTGCATTTTTTCTAACAACAATCTATTATTTTCATGTTTCTTTCATATCATTAGCATGCGCAACAAATATTGAAGGTAATTAATTTCCCTCGTGCATTAATGTAGACTTTAAATTAACTTCAGATGAGTCTATGATTAATCGCCAACCATGTGGCTGGTGTTGATATTCAAGAGCCTTTATTAGTGAACAAGAATTATTACAAAAACTACATAGCCTTCTTTAGAGAAGTATCTTTAAAATCACTATGTAGATTACGATAAACGCATATACGAATGTATTCTTTAGATAGATTCTAACTTTTGAATCTGGAACTTAAAAGCTCCATCGAATGTTTAAGCAAATTTAAATACCTTATGAGGTCATTAAGATCTTATTGCGATAAAAATTGAGATTCTGATTAACTAGCTATTTGAAAGGCAGTCACTTCCCTCCTTTCTTTCGTTTTCAATTTGGTCGGAGTTATCACGCATGCTCATAAAATCTGGTTAACTTTGGCACTGGATTCTCTTCACTGCAGGACTCGTCTCTCATTGTAGATGCTAAATTAGGACACATTTCTGTATATTTTGTTTTGGATGTTATTCTTCTAAGGTTTGTTAAGAGGAAGTGGCAATCAAATTGAATGATCCTTCTGTTCACTCCAAATCCCATGGACGGAAAACGGAAAATAATCACTACTTTTTTATCATCCCGTCAGAAGCTTATCACTTGGTATACAGCACACATAAAAAATAAAAACAGCACAGAACCACAGCAGGTATAAAAAAAGCAACTATCTTATATTGTTTTCATTACTATTTTAATACTGACAACTGTCATTTGCTCGTACTAAAACAAGGCAATACTTAACATATTAAAATAGGAATAAGCATAAAAGTTTTTAGAACACGTTTCGAGATGAATATAGATTTACTTGGTTTCAAGTTATTCTGGATAAATTTACCCTTAATTTTAAAGAATCAAAGAAAATATATAAATGATATTCACAAAAAAAAACTATAGTTGATGAAAGAAACCTGATAACATATTTAGATTCAGTATGTAAAATTACATTAGGATCATTATTTAGTTTTTTTGAGAAGAAAAAAAAATCTGTTGACCAGAGCGAAATTAGACCAATGACCAGAAGTGAATGGTTTGAAGAACCAATTTACCATGTCAGCAATCAATCATTTGTTCTATCAAGCCATTCAATACCAGATATTCACATGAAGTCGTTCATTATACCACTGAAGTGTAGTGTTTCTCAGGGCTCAAGTGAGTGGTAAAGCCACGAATGTTAAAACGCCAAAAATGTAACAGCCACTGTTCAAAATGCCGTCAGTGTAAAGGATGAAAAGTCGACCAAGATGTGCATCTAATAAATTACATACCATTCATTACTTAAAGTGATAAACTAGTAAGATGTTGTCAACGTATGCTGATGACATGAGTTTTTCTCGATGAATTTTATTCCATCATACCAACAAATCTGCAACTAAATCAAAAACAAACTCCTCAAAGACCTTCATAATTCATATAGCGAAATTACTAAAAACAAGGCTTGGGGTTCCCTGTTGAACTCTCCACTACCCATGTGCCTTCCACGCTCCATTTTCACAGCCAATTTCAGAATTTTGACTGGACATGACTATCTCCAAGGACACTTAAGCCGTATCGGCATGGTCAACACGCCCTACTGTACCCTGTGTCCTTAAGGAGCTTTTATGGACTTAATTCATTTGACAATCTGTCCAGCGCTTTCTCTTTTGAATTGTTTACCCGACAACTTCCACAATAACGCTAATTTTTATTGGGCTGCCAAAGTACTCATGGCCGATAAGGACGCTGTCCCGACGTAGGATAAAAAAAAGTTTTTCTCGATGATACCAAATACAAATATAATTATCTCTCATAATGCTATAAATAGAGCAGCGATTTGCCCAAAAATATGATGTTATATTTTTTATACTTCCGAATTCATCATTGATCATTAGAATAAAAGCACTCCTGTCAACCATGCTATTTAAAGAATAGATTAAGAATAGACAAGATCACAGAAATGACAGATTCCATTCAACTGCAAACACACCATCAAATTGTCCTTGTTGACAATTTTTGTCAATAGACCATTCCATTTCTTGTCTCAAAGCTGTAAGACATAGTTGTCGGATGATATCAAATACAAATGAGGCTATCATAATGCTATAAATAGAACAGGGATTTTTCCGAAAATATGATGTTATGCTTTTTATGTGTCCAAATTCATCATTGATGACTCTCATGAAAATGCTCTGGTCTGTCACGCATCGTCAAGAATAGCTGAATCACTATGATCGCAGAAATGACAGTGTCCATACACTCTCAAACTGTTCTTGTTGACAATTGTTGACTTGTAAGTCACATTTTTTGTCTCAAATTTGTAAGACACAATTGCCTCGAAGACATAATTGTCGGATGCATTGAATTTGCATGTAACATGTCAGTCTTCCTGGATATTAGAGAAAATAAGCATCTCTGAGATTCAGCATTTCCTTTCATATGACCATCTTGAATCCATCGATACTCTATTCTGCATAGAGTTGTGGAATTTAAATACGTTGCCAAAGTTACTGCATTTCGATCTACTGCAGTCCAGGTTGCTACAGTTTAATTTCTATCAAGGTCAGAAACTTGCAAATAAACATTTCTATTTCCACAATAGCTTTTCAGATGGCAATAACTTTCAATTGCCACGTATTCATGAGAGTTCTGATGTACAACTTTTTTCAAATTATCACCTTATAAATTTACTTCCACATGTAATGAGCACCTATGTCTTTAACATAACCGTAGTATTATAAGCGTCTTGCTTGAAAAGTTAATTTATTATATGCGAATTTTATGATCTTCAAGCTGTTGCATGGATTTTAGGTGGACAGGATGTCTTGATGTAGCAATGTCTTAATGATCTTCTTGATGTAGCAATTTTAATGGGTGCTAATGAATATGTTTCATACTTTTTTTCCAATAGTTATCAAAGTTGTAGAATCGAAATTTTTACTATTTATTATCTGAAAGGAGTAAAGTTAAATCATAATTTAAAAACTTGTCAAGTTAAAATAGTTAGTTAGAATTTGATTCAACAAGAATACTTGATAAGAGAGGAGATTTTATTTAGAAAAGAAAGAATTGCTTTTTTTTAAACAAAAGGTAAAAAATGGAAATGAAAGATAAAAGACATTAAATTCTGGAGAGCGGCAAACGTGTGGATATCATTGGGGTAAAAATGCTTTATGAGCAGAAAGTGATTCTTTGATATAAGAGTGATGATGAAGCATTCAAAGCGGAGAAGTTTCTTTTTATTTAAAAAAGGAAAAAAAGATTTCATTATTCATCGAGTGCTTTTACAAAATATTTATCTCTTTATCACAAATATAATGTTTTGAAATCACAACTTTAATTGTGATTACTGCATATAATAGTTCAATATAATGTAAAAATCGTGTAAAAAATATAGCAATGTCAATTACCAGAGAGATAAAATCTGTGATTTCTTAAAATCTTAGATGCCATAATTCCTGAGAAAAATTCAAAATTCGAGAGATTATTGTTCCTTTCAATTCAAGACGTTACAGTTTTAACACATTTTAAATTTAAGTATTTTGACAGAAATATTTTTAATAAAAATATAGTTAAATAAATAAAACACCAATTTGAGAAATGTGTAGCTTAATTATTCTAATAGAAAATTCTTTTACAATTATATTTTTATAAAAATTAAAATAATTTTTCAGTTTTGATTATAAGTCAATAATTATATAATTTTAATTTAAAAGAATATTAAATAACATAACCTAGTACGAATCAATTTCAATGAATTTTTGCAAATGAATCTAATTAATAGAGTAATAAATCTTTTCAAATAAATCTTTTGAGCTTTGAGGAGATAACTGATGTCTTCCATTACACAAGCAAAAAACGAAACTTTCTTGAACAGTAGAAGGATTCTAAAAGATTAAAATTAATCTATCATTTTTAAAATTATTTTTGTCTGATTAAAATAAAATAAGTTTCTATCACACACACTTATTTATATGTACTCGAAAATTTCTAAATTTGAAAGAATAGCAGAATATAAGAAACTAAAGATTCGCAAGTTTGAAGCCAGGTGTAAAGATATCTAGAATTCGTTCTATTTGTAATAAAATTATTAAGTGTAAAGAAGTGCCGCCCAATTTGTCTAGTGGTCAGCGTGCCTGACTGCGGATAAGGAGATCCTGGGTTCGAATCCCGGTTCGGGCATGGATGTACTTTGTCTCTATATCTATCATGTCTTTGTTCTTTCCTTGTATGAATGAGGTGTGAATGGTTGCCTACCCTATAAACGGATCTCTATGGCATGTGTGTACTGAAGAAGCGGACTCCACACCAAAATATGGTTTAGTTGAAAAAGTGGATCAGCGCACCCCATGTTGCCAGCCTAGCTGGCACACGACAACAACAACATTAAATTTATTGCGCCCTTTATTCTTGATTTTTTTTGTCATAAATATAAAATGCAAATATGATTATTGTAAGTATTACAGTACATGTAAATTTAAAACTACTTCTTTATTAAAATACTGAATGAAAAAATCTTGAATAATAACTTGATCATATACTCAAAGAAATATATAGTCACATCATTTAAAGTATTTTGTATTGCTAAGGTTGAAAATTTTCAATAATTTTTGTGAGCGCATTTAATTTTAGAGTTCAACTATCTGAGATATTTCATTAAACTAAGTAGATTAATTTTAAATTTTTCATGAACTTTACTTGTAAAAACAATGTAGCCAACAATTTTCATTTCTTTTATGATGAAATAGGAATCTTAGTTATATGTTTTAGAGAAACAAATAACTTTTAAATTGAATTATTAAAACATGTCTTTATTATTCATGTTTCATACTTTTTGAAAATTTGTCCTATAAACTTTGCAATAGCACTTTTTATTTAACACGTTTTAAGTTGATATTTGACACAAAATAAACTGCATTTTGGTATATATTGTAACAAGCGAATTTGTATTTAAAATTTATTATTTTTATTAATATTTATAAATTTTTTAAAAAATCAAACTTTTGTATTTTTTAAATTTTGGATTCAAGAGAATAAAAAAAAAGATCCATTATAATCCATTCCATGTTTGGATGAAAATAATTATATTTAAAAAATAAAACTTGTGTTTTATAGTTTTAGTAATTATTTATAATTTTTTGAATTTATTAATTTTTAGTTGTAATTAAAATTAAAGTTGCTTCTTTAAATGTTCAATATGTAATATCCTATTTTAATGAAGAAAAGAAGTACTCTTAATGAGAATTCGTCTGTTTTTCACAAGTAATGAAGCCATTTACACGTGGAAAACAGCCAAATTTCAAATGAAATTTAAAAATTATTTAACAGCATTGAACAACGTAAAATTTAATAACAAGAATTTTATAGAAGGTTTTATCAGAAAAATTATCAGAAAAATTTATTTTTGTTTTCTCATATATGTAGAATAATTAAAATGATTTGAAGATAATTTTAAAAAATCAAGATCGCCAAAAATATTTGTGAATTCTATCAGATATTTTGCTAAATATTTAGCGAATATAACATAAATATTGGCCAGTAGGTATACTACAAAACTGTATAAAAATAAGCAGTTATATGACAAGAAGCTTAAGTACAAAAGCGAAAGTACTTACATAAAACTTTTACTTTTTAATGGCAATTTATAAATGCTGATTTTTGTGAGTTATGCTCTAAAAATATGAATAAAGGAAATTAAAAAATATCCGTGCCTTCAGCAAACCAAATCATTTTTTAAATGAATAATAAGAACTACGATATCTACGAGCCGTGGCAGCCTAGTGATTGATGCGTCGGCCTTCTTTCCGGAATTACGGTGTTCGATTCCCAATGCCCCCAAAGACCCACCGAGTACATGCAATATACGTACTCGTTAAATCTGTGGAATCGAAAGTCCTATGGTCGGTCGTTGAGCAGTTACCATGGGCGTAATGGTCTGGAGAAAATGTCCTCCCTATTCAGATCATTGTCAAAATTGAGGGAATAGATCCTCTGGTGGTGCCACCTATCGGAGGAGGGCCTTACCAAAGTCGTACTTTCAACTTTGTGTTGCTCTGGTTAAACAAAAGACACATCCTTCTGACTTAAATTCGCATAGCTGGCGGTATAGCGAGCTTAGCTTGTCCAAGTGTCATAAGTAAGAACACATTAACAGGATATCTACTATCATCGTTAATTCAAATAATTTATTTTAGTCAATAAATTTTATATTTAATTATTATTTTTAGTTTTTATTCTCTTCTAATTTTTGTCTTCACAAACATCACACACGTTGAGTAAACAATCCAGAACCAAGCTTCACTCGTAGTTAGATCGTCATACTGTTAACACATTTCATTAGAGCCTTCACATAATGAATGCTTAGTAAATAAATCTAAGCGTTAAAACCTTTATTGATGTTGAAAGTGAAGTGAGAAACTATGTTTACTAAGTTAAAAAATTTACTGGAATAGACGTTTTGCCAACAATGGCAGGCGTGATTAAAACAGATTACTTAAGAAATCAAATAAAAAAGCGACAGGAAACAAGACAAAAAATACGCAAAGAAAGCCTTGCAGTGTTTTTTGTGTCTGACATTTTATTTAAGTCGTTCACTTCATAATGTAAAAATAAGACTTTTAAAATTGTTTACTGGATTCTTTATTTGACTTTCAAGTAGAATTATTCAGATATACAACATTGCGAACTAATTAAATTTTGTTCGTGGAATAAATTACTAACAATCTTACTTAACGTTTTTAAGAAAATCAGTTAACTTTATATAGCATTAAATATTTTGTACCTTTTTTTATTAAAAAAATACATGTGAGGGAATTAATAATAATAATATAAAATAAATGAAAATTTCGGAAACTTAAAATACATTTTACTAACAAATAAATTATTTTAACAAATTTTATTTTTTATTCACAGTAAATATTCTTGTGTAGAAAACTTTACATTGTTTTTGTTTCTTTGATTTTGAATATTTAAGAGCAAATAACTGTTAAAGGAAAACAAATCGCGTAAGCAATTTAAAACATTTAATAGATATTATTATTTTTTTGTTAAAAATTGTGAAAGCCTATATTAATGCAATATAATGTGGTGATGTACGTTTCAATAAAATACATTAAATATTAATGGGTAATTTTCATTCGAGATTTCTGAATATATATGATTTAAATGTCTTTTAATTTCTATATTCAAAGTATTTGTTAAGATTTTAAGGATGAATATTAATGACTTAACATAATTGTTTTCTTGAATTAAGTTCAATTTTTGTTAGGAGGCTTGTAATTTTAGATAAAGCTAATATAATGAATAAAAAACCTCATTTGATTACATTGTAAAAGAGAATTAATTTAATAAATTCTATTGACATAAATACTTTATTTAGCATACAATTAAATACCAAATACTCATTGCATAGAATTTTAGTGAAGATAAGATTTTATATTTTTTCATTTAAAACTGAAAAATTTAATATTTATTGATTGTAATTAATACCATTTGTCAAAAACTAATGTACAGAAAACTGCTATATCTAAAATTAAAACATAAATACTTGATTTTTTTTTAATTTACTTTTTTAAATTAATTTTAAATTTACTTAAATAATTTTAAATTTACTTTACTAAAATTTAATAAAATTTAAATTTACTTTTTTAAATTTACTTTAATTTTAAATTTACTTTTTTAAATTTACTTATTTACATTCTTAATGACAAATTAGGAAGTAAGAAACACCTAAAGTTCTTCTAATTTAATAAGTTTAAAAAATTGAATATTTAATATAAAGTCGAAAATTTTTCTGTTTCATTATTATTTTAAGGAATGTTAGAAATGTAATGTATATGTCAATGAAGTTAAATTTAAAAGTTTATTTTTTCTAGTTAACATTAAAAATATCAATTTTAAAAACTCTTAATTTATAAAATGAATATTTTTAATGTTTATTTAAACACTTAATTCATATTATTTTCAAAACATTTTAAATACAAGATTTAATGATTTATTATTTAAGAAATGTAGCTGTGCTTTATATAGAAACACATAGTTTTAAAATATTGTAAATATTTTAAAATTATGTGCTTCTATAGAGTTCTAAAACTATGTGAATATTGTAAATAACTTCAATGTATAAATTATTTTTGAATATTTTTTATTAAATTCTTGAGCTAATTGATATATTATATAAAAACTGATACATGACGAAAATATTTTTTTAAAAAAACAGCGTTTTTGATTAATTTCACATGCTTTCTTTATTTAAAATAAAAAATAATATTTGATTTATTCCCTCCTTGATAACGAATGAATGAACTGAGCGGATAACATCTTATATAAAATTTCACTTCTTAATACTAAATATTTAATAATTAGTAATATTATACAAGCAATAAAAAAAGAAAACTATTGGTTACTTTATATTTATATAGCATTTCTGAATAGTGTACATACAATACTTAAAACAATACATGTACTTAATACTTATAAACAAGACATGTAGCAATGGATGCATATAGTTCACATTTAGCTCAAAATTTAAAATTTCATAGCTACTTTATATCACAGCAATTAGCGAGATCTAAAATTAGTAAAATTACTATATTTATCACTTGATGATGTTTCTTTAAAGTTCATATATTACTCATTTTCACAGAAAAAATAATTACCATTATTATTTTAATATTTAAAAAAATTAATTTTAAGAAGATAAAATATACGTAATTGTAAAGGAAGAAAAGTTTACTGTAGATTGTGGACAAGAGCACTTCTTAGCTTTTATTATATATATATATATATATATATATATATATATATATATATATATATATATATATATATATATATATATATATATATATATAGTGTGTGTGTGTGTGTGTGTGTGTGTGTGTGTGTGTGTGTGTGTGTGTGTGTGTGTGTGTGTGTGTGTGTATTATGTATGGCAGATCCATTTAAAATTTTTGTAAGGTCCTTTAAACGAGTTCTATGAAAAATATTTTGGTGATATGATTACTTAAATGAACCAGAGTGAAAATAATATTTTTTAAGAAAGGAAATAAATAGGAATAGTCGAAGTTTTTCTCTGAGTAAATAACTTATAAAATTATGAAATAACAAAACTTTACAGTAAAAAATATAGCAACTGCAAATTCTCCCCATCTAATAACTTTAGTCAGTATTTTTCACAAAAATTAATAAATTTAACGAAGAGATTTTAAAATTTATAAATTTGACTTCTTAACATAAAATAAAAAGTATGAAGGGAGTATGTTCATTACTAGAAATTAAACAAATTAATCTTTATAAATCAATTTTCAGAGCATAAATATTTCTTATAACTGGTTAAAAAATAATAAAATCCATTAATAGTTGACAATTTGAACTCATTTGAAATCTTTAGTTAATTGTGAAAAATTAATATTTATTTCCCAAAATCAATCTTTTAATCTTGATCAAAAATTTTTACATTTATATATGTTTAAAAGATTAATTTTAATAATTTGATGAAGGAAACAATGATTATAAATATTATTGAAATAATAAAAAATTTGTAAAAAACTACTTAATATTTTCTGTGAGATTTTTAACGTAAATTATAAAAATAATTTAGAAGAATATAAATTTAAATGAAGAATTTTAAATTATGTTTGCTGTTTTTCATTATTTTTTATGTTTCCCATATTTTAAATAAAGAAAGAAACTCTCGAATAAAATGCTTAAATTTTCAGATTAATATAAAAAAAATCACTTTTGTGGTACAAAAAAGGAAAAATATTCTTCCACTTGCATTATTATTTTTGACATAAATTAATGAGGAATGTTATTTGTAAAATTCATTTTTATTTAGCAAACATCATATTAAATAATTACATAATTTTAACAAATACTTGGAAATAAAATTAAAATAAATAAAAATAGGAAACTAGTTTTCAATTATTCATATATTTTATACAAAAAGTTTTTGGAAACAGCTGGTAGTTTTATGGATTTCATAATTTAATAAATCCCAAATGAAGAAGTAAGTTCATCCAATTTGGTACATGTTGTAATATATTTCTAACATTCAATTTATTTCTTAATTAAACATAATTATCTGCTAATATATATATATATATATATATATATATATATATATATATATATATATATATATATATATATATATATAGATAGATAGATAGATAGATAGATATTCCAAGAAGAAAATACATATTTTATAACATTAGTATCAACAGTCCATTTCGTAAAAAAATCATTTTTCATTTTTATTATTCGTATTAAAATTTTATTGAATTTAAAAATTTATATAAATCGATACTTATTTAAATCAGATAAAATTGATAGATACATCAGAATATTTTTACTGTTTTTCATAAAAAATGTGTACTTAATTTTAAAACACATTAAAAAATTTCTTAAATTATCACTTTAATGTGAGTGTGAAAAGTAGGACTCAAATATTTAATATTTTAATATACGGTATAAATATTCTTATAATTTTAATAATCCTTGTTGTAAACGTATTTTTCAAAAGTTTTGAGCATTTCCCAAAGGAAAATCAAATTTACAAATAAAAGTAAACTAAAAACTGAGGAAACCATTTAAAATTTAAATACAGTATTTTTATGTAACAATAAAATGATGAAAACATATTTGTGTATTAATGAAAATTATAGATGAATACATTGTTATATTAATTTCACTATGCATCATAAGACAATATGATTTTGGGGAAATTAAATTAATATCTTTAGATGTTTTTATTTGTACGGTACAGTTATGTCACTTTGAGAAATTGTGCATCCTTTTTATTTAAATTATATTTAACACATAAAATCGAATTTATAAAATTATTTTATACATTTTAATGCTCTATAAATGTTAATATAATATTTTACTATTCTTTATATTAGTATTCAACAAAAACAATTGCTAATGATTTTAAAAGAATTTGTATAATTTTGTAATCTACTATAAAAATTTTACAGGAAATAAAAATAAACTGATTGTTTTTGTGGACAAAATTTTAAAATAATATGTAATATACTTTGTGGTTATTCTAGTAAGCTTGAATCAAATCACAAATGCGTATTTAAGTTGCAGTTTTGTCATCCCAGTTTAGCAAAAAAATTTTTAACGAAATTTAAATGTTTCTTATTTACGTGTTATATTTATTTAAATGACATTTTTCTCCTTTTAGTTTTTTAAACTTTTTTCTCTTACTTATTATTTATATAGAAAGAAAGAGTTTAAAAAAATCTTCCTGAAAATTTCCTGTGCATTTTCTTAATCAAGGCGTTTATTGGGAGGAATTGAAAAAGATTGAAAAAAAAATTATACAGTTCAAATTATTTCAGACATATATTACTCAAGCTCTGGGTGTGTCCATGAAAGTTCTAATGTGCTGTGCAGAATGTAAATTTTAAAATCTAATAAATTTACTAAAATATTTTTCGCTTACCCATTTCATCTATCACAGGTCCAAGTCTTAAAGTCACTCCTACCAATAAAATGCAAAGGAGGAAAAGGAACACGGCCACGAACACAATCACCTTCCGTCCCAGAGGTGATAATTGATCGTCGTCTTTGCCTTTCTCCACGTCCAGAACTTTCTTCTTCTGTTTTTTGCCCCTTTTTTTCCTTCTGGACCCTTTGAGTCGTTGTTTATCGGAAGACATTCTTTGAGAAGGCCATTGGCCAAAGTTACTGTTAGACTGAGAGGAAACTTCATCTTTGGAAGGTCTGAAGTCTTGCTGAATTTTGATGTTCCAGTCGTTCGTTGCAGTGGATTGGGTTGCCAGGTCGAAACCAGGCAACCAAGAAGTGATAGTCGGGTCCGTCAAGCAATTCGAACTTCTGCTTTTGATGGACTTAGTCACTGTCAGGCAAGATGGCCGTAGCAGAGGTTCTTCCTTGCTTGCAGAGGATTCCTCGTCCATCTTGGGTGATTGTCACAAGCAGAGTTGAAGCTCGGATCGAATCATTGTGATTTCAATGTTAATTTCGTAGATGCATGAGCACCAGACTTATGTACCCTGATATGAATATATTTCTTCTTAAAATATCTTTTCTATGGAGCACCTAATTAAATGCAATTTAACTCCGAAATCCACTTATTAATAAGACATTCTCAATGGCTTAATCTGTTTCTTTTTTAACGTATAACAGTTTCTCAAAAATCAAGACTATAAAGGTTGGAAATGTTAGTGTGTGTAGATTGTCATATATGCATACCGTTGAAGAAAGTTAAGTAAAATTCCTCAAATACTGATGAAAGTAACATCTTGAAATATTAGCTTTGTTGATAACTTATATTCTGTACAGTTTTTCAAAATATATTATTTTAAAAATTTAAGAAATCGTTGTTAATGTTCCAGATTCGAAAATCAAATGAAAATAAAGCTTATTCTAATTTGAAAGCAATTTTATTGGACCGAAATTTTAACTATAGATTTGAACAATCAAGCTATTTCATAAGAAACAGATAAATTCAAAACTTTGTCTTGATTTAAACTTTTCACGTTTTAAGTTATTATTACTTGATTTAAACTTTCCACGTTTTAAATATTAAGTAAATTTTTTAATAACAAATTCATGAAATTGAATATTTCTTCATAATTATTGAACAATATTTTCTTACTTCCAAAATTTGATCGAAAATTTATTAGTGTTTTAATTTTCCAAAATTCAGAGTATGTAAAAAAGATACTTATTTCTAAATTATCTTTGTATAATTCCTTTTTTAAATCAACTATAAAATTTATGGTACAATCTCGATAGCATTTCAAATGTAGAAATATTTCCCCCTATAAAATGTTTTGGATCTGTTCAAATTCTAAATATTTATACATCTCTAAAAGTTACTTCTCTTTATACTGATTAAAGATAAGTTTTTTTCATAAAGTCAACTAACGTGAACATTTATATGAAATACAATATAACAGAATTATCGCAAAAAAGGAAACGTCTCACTATTTTCCTTTTCTTAATCACATAAGAACATCTTAATGAATATTTTCTTCATTTATATTTTTACTTTTGTCACACAAATAATTGTTCCTGTATCTTAAACTTTTTTAAACCGCATGAAAAAAAAAGTTAAACTATATAAATAAATCTAATAAAGTGCATCATATAATCATGTGTGCAAGATAAAAAAACACTATATAACTCTCTTAATTAGTTTCTCTGATTGTAATTTAAGTAATAACTTCAACTCACCCAGTACACAAATCGCGATCATTTTTTTAAATCTCACACACAGAGAAACGCACATTCATTTTATAGGACCATCTCGACATTTTACGTGCCAACACACATTCCCGGGATTTTAAATGGAGATTGTGCTTGGCGACGTTAATAACAGGAATGATTCCCCTTCTTCGAGAGGAGGATCAGTGCCCGGATTAGAGCCAATAGGTGTGTTGAGAGATGTGTGCTTATAAGCGATTAAGAAGGTGGTAATGACAGCACGACTCCCATGGTCGGTAAGTGAGCAGAAAATAGCGAATTCTCCCGACAGCCGACACAGCGGCGAATGTCTTCACTGGGCAGGAGGAAATCTGCCGCTATGCGAGATTTCTGGTCACGAAGGGGTGATTTGGAAACTGAAAAGTGTTCGCTTTTGTCCTAAGCTGACGTCAACATGCTTAACTTTCCCTGTATCAAAAACACATACATTGAGGAATTGCCCTTAAAAAGCTGCTGTTTAAATTGCTATAATAAATAAAATGGTATTTTTACACCAAAATTAGAAATTTTTAATAAATAAACTTGTGGTTTGAAAAAAGAATTTTTTTTAATGTATTTAAATATGAATTTATTTTTATAATTTTTACGCGTTAATATGCATTAATTTTTACACTTATGATAAAATAAATTTTTATTAACATTTATTTTATTCAGCAAACAAAAATTTATTTCACTCAGCGAACTTAAATATTTACGCATATTTAAGGTTACAGAATGAAATAAATAACGCTGGATGAATGAAAAAAATAAGCATGAAATAAAAATAATAATTTTATTCTAGATGTTATAATATTAAATGCATTTAAAATGTATTTTAAAAAAATGTGATGATATTTAAATCAACATTATTTTTGCTATATAAAATACCTGCACATAATTAAATAGTACAAGAAGCATTTTAGAGATAAACATTTAAATAAGTTATTTCTTATAACCTACGTTCTAGATGGTATTATATACTATACTTTAAAATCTATTGAAAAATCTCTAACTACAGTTAAAAAAATTTCTCTAAATGCATCTGAGATTTTTCTTTTGATGTATTTAAAGATTCAATAAATGTACTACAGAATTTTCCTAAACAAGTTAATATAATTATTTTCCACTTTTAATTAATTTATATTTTTTACATTTTAATAATATATATCAGTGCAAATTAGGAGAGAAATAAATTCAAACTTAACAAGCATGAAATAAGATTAAAAATAAATGAAATGTTGTTAATTTTATGCATTATAATTTCAATAAATAATTTTTTAACCTCATAACAAATTTCATAAAAATAGTCATTGCCAAAATATTCATGTCAAAGTAAAATTTAAATAAAAATAAATGATAGATTTTCAAAAGCGAAATTAATTGTTACCAGATTTATGGCAGTTAAAAATATGAAAGAGAGATGCTCAACGTGGAAAACTTTCATGGAATAAAAGGTTATCAGATATTTTTTATGAAGAAATTCCAGTTTAATAGCAATACACTTCATAAAGTACTACTGGTCTAACACTAATCAAATCTCTTCTCCATTTTTCAATCTCTCTCTCAAATTATCGATTGCAAGATTTATTGTAGAATAAATTAAATAAGAAATTTATCTTTGATAAAATGCACAGAAAACTAAGCAATGTAACAAAAGTATTTGCAAACAGTGTAATGTTTTTCATAATACCATGTTAATTGGCTTCAGAAACAAAAGCGACAGCCAGCTGTGGTTTTCAAGTTAATGATTGTTATCTTAATTAAGGACATTTTGTTTGCTCTAAGTTTACAGATAAATAAATTATTTCATAGAATGAGTTTAAATTGGTAAATGTTGATTTAATTTTGTTTGTGTTTGATTACAAAGAATGATCCTCTGATGTAAAAATTGCACATATACATCTAAGGCAAATATATTTACTGATGACATTATTGATCTCGAATTAGCTATTTAATGATTTATAAATTCCTTACTTTGTTTTTGAATAAGTGATGGGAGTTTATAGATTTCTTACTAAAGTAGTATGAAATATATTAAAGCTTTATTATGGAAAATGTTTCGATATTGCTGAAGTTTAAAATATAGAAACGATTTAACATAAAAAAAATGTTTGCTCATTACTATAAATTGAAAATGAATTTTGCCTAGAAACAAAAATTGTCTGGCTTAATGTGTTTTAATTTATTTTGAGAGTAATTCTTCTTCAGTATGAACCTTCTAGAAATGAATTAAGTTTAGATAAGTTGACATTGAGTAATGAATTAAAACAAAATACAATCTTTTTTACATACATATGACAGAAAAAATGTTAAAAAAGGTTTTGTTATTTTATATTTGACTAGTATAATTCGTATATTTACATCAAAGCAAGGTGGAAAAAATGATGCTTCATTATCTTTAAAAAGAGCTCCGATAAATTTAAATTAATATTATTAAATTAATTCTATCAATGTTTAGCACTTTTTTCCGAAGTTGCTTATAAAATTAATTTTCCTGATTAAAAATTTGAGATTAATATACACAATTCTATACACACACAAGAATGCTTAATATTTATTTATATTTTATTATAAATATGATTTTAAAACGTTCTTCACTTTTTGTGTATGCATTTTCAAAACTACGAATATATACATATATATTTAAAGAAATTCAGATATAAATAGAAATGATGTGAAAAGGAATATGTAAGAGGATTTAATTATCATTATATCCTAGATATATTTAGTCAATAAAATAAGATGAATATAAAAGCCATATAAGATTAATTTAAAGTTTCTGGCGTGATCAGAAATCTGTGAGTAATACTTTCAATGAATAAATACAGATGTTTTCAAATGAAAGAGAGAGGTCCAACACATGAATAATACATGAATGCATTATACTATGTTTTAGAGAAGGAACTATAATATCATATAGTAAAAATTATAGTATGGTATGGTGATAATATTAATAGTAATCTGATAATAATTGTATATTTCATTTGACATTATATTTTTACAATACGTTTTCTGAATATATTTTAGAATTGTTTAATCAAACTCAAACAAGATACATAGTTGCTGGTTACTCTAAATATAATAAGTTATACTTATTTCATACATTTTTATGCAATAAAGAGAAATATGAGAATTTTCATTTTCGCTTATAAAAATATGGCACAATCTACTATATTTAAGAAGTATAATCTTAAGTCTAACTTCAGCAACTGAATAATATTTTTCCTTACATTGTTTTTATGGAAAATATGTAAGTTTATGTGCTTACTTAAGGTTTTATTACAAATTATACCCCTTATTCTCCTCTATAATTCTGAGGTTTCTCTGGAAAATGGGAGATACTATGTTTTGTGATTATTTTTGTGCAGATTAGAACACTAAAACGCGATATAGCTTCCGGACAAATGTTTGATTGATCAGTGATCACAACTTGATTCTATATTCTTTTCGATTTTAGTACTCGTTTGCACATTTTTTGCAACATTTGAAACAGGAAGAGACATATCAATCCTTTGTCAATGCAGAAAGTACCACAGATAAAGATGACTTATTATCAATAAGATAAATATGAGATAGATAAAGATGAGGTTATATTATCAATTTATTGGCAAACCATTTCCTTTGTAAAGATAGTTTTATGCCAACTATTTAAATTAAATGAAAACTCAAACAATTAAATTAGAAAACATCAAGTTTATATAAAGTTTAGAAGTTTATAAAACTAAATCTAGTGGCCATTGTTTTAATTTTTTCTGTTTAACATTACAAAATATAAGTTTAGAAGATGATCTTTTGCAGAATTTCATCGAATTCATGTGCATATTATGTTTGTAAACTTAATTATTTCTAATTTATATGTTTTTACGAAAAAATTTCGTTGTTTCTATCCTTCTTTTCAGTTTTGATGACATGATGATTAATTTTCATGCAAAATTTCCTTCAAAAAATTTAATTTTTTAAAATAAAATATTACCTTTTATATATTTATTAGCTTTCAATATATTAATATTACCATTAAAAAAGTTATAACAATAAGAATGTTAAAGTGAAGATCGATGGGGGTGTGGTTAACTTCCCTAACTTCGAAGTAGTAAGTTTCGGGTTCGAATCCTGGTTCCAGTATGGATGTTCTTTTCTCTCTCTATGAGTGTATTTCTTTATCCCTTCACTTTCAGAGCGAAATGACACACCCACTGAGTGACCACCCACTGTATAAGATACCATTACATTCGCTCTTCATAGCGCTGAAAAGGTATACCCTAGGGCAGCTTGACATTAGAAAAAAATGTTAAAGTAATATACGAGTGTTCTCATAATATTACTCGTATTATTTTAAATATTTTTTATTACTGCGCACCCGTATATATAAAACATCTAAAATAAAACCAGTATAAAAATAGATTAAAATAGTCTTAAGTAAAATTATAAGTTTAGCATTATCCCACACACATAAGCTTTTTTTTTTGCACAGATAAATTTTGCATTTCTAAAATGCTTTTTTATTTTTATTTAACGCTTCCCAAATTTACCTTTTTTAATTCTTCATTCCATAAAGGAAACTATTTTTCCTTCACATTTATTTACATTTTACTCTGATTATAATTTGATACAAAATAAGTTTTGCTAAATGCACACACTGTCTATTAAACATTCCCAAATAATATTGATAGTAACAACTGCAAGAAAATATTTATAATTATTTCCCAGTTGGAATTATTAGACTAGTATTTACATAAAAAAATTTTCCCAGTAATTTCATTTATGCAAACAGATTTCACATAACATTTATATTTAGTATACATTTTTCTGTTCTACCATTTAAATTCTAGTTTTTAAAAATAATTCAGCCTTTCCATTCTAGTATTTGAGTTAATAGAAACAATCGACACAGAGGAAATTTCATTTTAAGCAATATATCGGATTATACAAACTTATATATATATATATATATATATATATATATATATATATATATATATATATATATATATATATATATATATATATATATATATATATATATATAGTTTTTTGATTTATTATATATAATAGTAAATCACAAAAAACTAAATACCATAATATAAGTCAAGTTGAAGTCAATTTAAATCAATTAAAGAATATTAAAATATATCTAACTACCCCTCCAGGGCAACAGCAGCTAAATAAATGTAAGTCAGAAAAATAAGATAATTAGAAATATAAAAATATAAATTTAAGAGAATAAAGAAATTTGGATTTATGACAAAATATGAAAAAATAATAAGAAGCATAGGGACCATGTCTTCTTTAAAGGGGGGAGGGAATATGGCCAACTATGCAAAAGAAATACAAACACTTTTCTGACACGCAATGAGTAATGGATCCAAGAAACTCGCTCAATTCCCCCCCGAGGAGTGTTTGCTGTACAAAATTTCAGATAGAAAAGTAAAGATTAGTAGAGAGTACTAGATTTTACAAATATCCAAATTATAAAACTGGAAAATTAGCAAAAATTTAAGAGACAAAATGCAATATTACCTAAACCAACAATTCAAAACTCAAATATAAACTTTAATGAGATAGATTCGTTGCCAATAATTTAATACTAATTTAATAAACGGTGTAATTTTTTCTTATTTATTTATAAAATATATATATATATATATATATATATATATATATATATATATATATATATATATATATATATATATATATATATTTATAAAAATTATACATAAGAACTGAATTTAAAAACATAATTAATCCAGACATGTGAAAAAAAGTGAAAATTTAAGGAGGAAGATTACTTTCCAATGTGGGCGCTATGCACTGTTAACCTATAAAACCAAAGACATGAAAGCAAGTACCTGGAAAAAGTAAGACACTCCGTCAAAAACAAACATAAAAGACAAATAAAGTAAACAAACGCTTAAGAAGCCGGCTATCATCAAAGGGAATAAGATCCTTAATAAGAAACAGGAATCAGGAAAACGTCCAAGAATCTGGGAACAGACAACGTGGATTTTCTGAAGTTTGTTTACTCTCGGAAGAGATACGTGAGCTCTTTCTCCAGCCGTGATTTTTCTCCCAAAGCTTGGCGTTCTGCGGGAGTAAATAAGACAGGGTTTTTTTTCTTCCTTTTTTCCTCCAGTAAATTTTCCTTTTCCTTTGAAACCTGTATTTGGAAAATGACTACTACTCAAAGATCTTTTACGAAAAAAAAAAAAAAAAGTCAACAGTGAAAATGGGAATTAAAAGTAAGGAATAAAATCCATCATGGAAAAGTAATCGAATAAAAAAAGTAAAAATTGTATTTGGAAATTTTTCAATCTTAATTAAATTCAATAGAAAATTTAATTAAGTGTTTACTGGCATAGTTTTGAATATGTCCAGTCTAAAGTAAAATAGAATTTAAGAGATATAGCTGTAACTGATTTATAAAACATATTTCTTAATTTATTGTCAAAATGGTAACTCTAAGCTATCTTTAAAGTTAGTTAATTTCTAATTTACTTATATATATGGTTTTAAATAGTAGGTAATAAAGTTTTGTTGCATAAATTATTAAAAAATATTCCTATATAATTTTTAAACTATTATAAAAAGTATTATAAAAACTAATATAAAATTATAATAAAATTATTATATTATTATAAAAACCATTATTATTGAATTATATTGTTTTATTGTCAACCTAACTATTAGCTCATATTGTAGTTATTAACCTAATTAAGCCTTAGTCATCTAATACAGATGGTAGCAGATTTTAAGATGGTAGGACCGGAAGTGGTATTTTCCTTAACAAGTTTGAGGATGAAAGTTGACCATGTATCCGAAACCCTGGCTATTGTTCAGTCTTTAAATCCGAGACCATAGCTATTGGAGAAGCTCTTAATTATGACGTGACATCAGATAAAAATAGCTTTTGGATTTTGACTGATAGCAAGAGTGCTATACAGTATTTTAAAAACTAGCCAAATTTATTTGATATCGTAAATTAAACTCCGTGGCACGATAGCCCATGTGGGCCAAGGCCTACAGTGCCCATAACTGTTTTCATGACCAAGGGTCCTGGGGTGTAAAGCATATGTCCCAGTTAGGTGGTCAGTCTAACATTTGATATCCTAGACCAGGTTATTTTGCAGCTGCTTTGCGAGATTGGACTGAAAACACCTGTATACCTTCAGTGGATTCCATCGCATACTCGGCCGTATGGTAACGATATAACTGATATACTCGCCAATAATGGTTGTGATATTCTGATAAACAATTTAAATGAGCTTACCCCCTCAGAAATCCACTCCTTAAACATATAGAAATTGATCTCTGTATAGTGTCTTCCACAGGTTTACCAGTGGTATGCTACCAACAGCCCTGGTCTGGCCCTGTCATGCAGTGGCCGCCGGACTCTTTAATCGGTCATGAAAGGATTTAGAAATGGTCACCTAAAATGTGTGAGGTTTTTGAAAGAAGAGAGGATTTTCTCTCCTTGTTCTTGTGTTCCCTCTCCAGCATACCTGCTCACTTTCTTAATTATCTTGGTGCTTCCTCGAGGCAGCTGTGGGATGCGCTGGATCTGATCTACGGGAATCCACGTCGAGTCTTTTGTACCTGGTGTAGGCTTTCCTACACCAGGTAGATAAGTAACAACAACGTTAATCTAATTAATAAAATGAAAGTTACTCTTATTACAAGGCTTATTTGAGTATTCATTTTTGGAAGAATTTCTCATATATCTGGGTTATATTCACGTGTCACAAGGGAGGATACTCTAAAAAAATTTCAAGTACCTAACGTTGAAAGGCATGCATCCAGAAAGAAAAATTGCATCTCCGAGCTATCGTTTTCTAATAGTAGCTGCCGAAACAAAGGGTTAGCTCTTTGACCTTGAGTCCAACAGTTATTGATTCAAATCTCATATTGAATTTGGATGAGTACAGAAGTTTGGAATCTTCCTTAAATTGTTGATACTTTCTAATTTGTTCTCGTGTTCAAAAATGATTACTGAGCAACAAAAGCAGCATTCAAGTGATGATAACTCAGAATATTACTTTAGATAGAATCTCTCTCAAACCTTAGAATCTCCACACCTAACAACAAAATACTACTAGTTCGCTACTGTAAAATCTCAATTAAAATTGTACTACAAATGTTTGAAACCATCTTATGCAGATGAGATATTGCAATTACATTAACTTTCACAGCTTTCACACTTTATTTCGTAGAAAGGAGATTTCATGTAGAAAGGATGTTTCACAAGTATTGTAAACATTAATTATTTTCTCAATTTTTAAAAATATTTAATCCTCAAAATGTAGCCAAATCTTTTATTTAAACTCTGTTGAATCGATTTCATTTTAAATTTGTAGACTCATATTTTGCTTGTTTTTCGAATTTTAGGAATTCCTTTCGTCACATCATCGGCAAAATATTATTAAATAAGTCTACTGAAATTTAAGAAGTAAACCTGTCATTATTATCTGTTATTTCTGAGTTTTTATGGATTGTTTTTTGATAGAATCATTTAAAAATTTTCACTATACTATCAATCACAAAATCATATTTCTATGTCTCTTACATATTACAGAGAAACAAGTTTCTATAACATATATATTCATTGAACCATATTTGAGAATAATTCTGTTGAAGAAAGTATAAAACATTTAATGTATGCAATGCATATATAATTTAAGATAAATAGAATTTCTTTTTAGTGATTTTCAGACGATTTGGCACCATTAAATTTCTCAGGATATTAGTTAAATGTTTCCCTAATCATATCAAATACTCCTGAATTTAATCAAGTGCATGATTAGATATTCTTGGTGATAAGCATTCTACAAACCATTACCGCTTCTCCTGATTAATGGCGAAAAGCGGAAGTTTAATCATTACGTGAATTTCCTATAAACACTAATTATAATAAGAATTGGAATTTAGACGAAGAATTGAAAGTATTTCTTGCGGTCTTGTCTTACTTGAGTCTAACCAGAGGGAAAATTTGTAAAAAATTGAATATTATATATTCAAATGATACAGTTCTTTTTACTTCTGCATGTTCAAGCATAAAAACATCGTCACCAAGAAAAAATGGCACCAAAAATCACAACTTTTCCCCAAAAATAAAAAGCGATATACCAAACACATAGCTGTTATTTTGTTAAACCATTTTTCTTTTTTAAATAAAAGTGCATTTCTAATAGATATTTCTCTGGTTTTACAATATATATATAAAATCTTTCCTTCAATAGAATATAATTCAATTGTTTTATTCAGAAATATGATATTCTTTTTAAGTTTTTTTTATTTAAATAGCATTTTTGTGTCAAAGCTATGTTGCATTTTTACAAATAAAGTGTAAAAAGAACTCAACTTATACATTTGAATTTATTTTGTTTCTCTTTCAAATCCGAATTAGCAATTTACTGCTTATACCATTTTATATTACACAGGATGTTCAAGTTCCAAATATCTAAAATAATTGAAATTTCCTTATCCATATACGATAGAAAATTCGTAAATGGTTATATTGTTAATATGATTATGAAATCAACAGGCAGCTCAAATTTCATATAAGGAACATAAATTTTTTTATGAATGCAATAAAAAATATATATAATTAAGAAAACATCATTACGTATCTACAATTCTAATAATTAATATTAAAGATACATATTGCTTTATCAGAAAGGGGTTGTAACAATGCAATACCTTTAATGGTTTTTATCTTAAAGTCTTCAGTATTGAAATTACAAGTTATTTTAATTTGTGTGCAGCTATTACATTAAACATTTAGTTCGTTAATACTTATAATTTTAAATTTTATTAGGAATATATAACTTTTAGAATTCCTTCTGAAAATAAGTTCTATTGAAAAACGTGAATCTGTAAAATAACATTTATAGTGGAAAAGAGGATATTTTTTTTGTTATCCTTTTCCTTTCTGCCTTTTTTCTAAGAAGGAAAGGAATTGCTTCTAATTATTGATCCTTTAATTTATAAGGTTTCTAGTAAAGTGTTTTTATAAGATAATTTTAAAATAATTTTTAAGAAATCTGTAGTGTAGATTTTTGTAAAAATACCAGACAAAATTCTTCACTTGGCACACTGTGATTTTTATTTGTGGAATTTAACTTAAAATATTTTTTGAATTGATTTTAAATTTTAGAAACTCTTTTTTTCCGAAATATTCTAATGTAGTTTTCTCCATTTTTGTACATACATAATTTTTGTTTTGATAACTTATACAATTTATTTAACTTTTCTCCTCATGGAAGGGTTTTATAAATTATTTTCATTTAATTGTCAACAATGTTTTTATTATGATTCTTAAGGTGATATTAAACAAACTAAAAATTAATTTGCTTTTGGTTTGATTTTAAATGGACTGAAAGTTGCAAATTATAAGATTTGTCAGTAAAATTTGTAAAACTGTATTTACCATATGTGATATAAAATAAATATATCATAAAATATGGAAAAATTAACATAATGTTTCTTCAATTTGGTAATAATTTTGATTGATTATATAAAATAATTGATTATATTATTCTTATTTTTGTATCTTTAAAAATCCATGAAACTCGGTTTTAAATTGAAAATCTTAACAATCAATATGTTTACATAATTATATTTTATAAATATATTTATAGATATTTACATAATCAAATGTGTTTACATAAGTATATTTCAATTATAACTACAACTAAACATCATTTTGATTTTTTGTTTGTTTATTTATGGTACTATTAAATTCATGTGAAACTGATTCATTTATAACTAACAGCTTGATTTTTAACAGCCATCTACAAACATACATGTTTGAGGTGAGACTCGAATGCGCAAGTTGTTATATTGAAACCCATTGCCCAAGAATACATTATTACAGATTTAATATTTTCAGGTGATATTTTTGTTAAGCGAGTTTATTTCAAATGAAATAATTAAACTATTTTGTTTAACAGTGAGAAGAGTCACAGTTCCCAATATTTTAAGTTGATTCAAAGAATAAAATGTCAATGTTTATCCTAAAAATAAATTTAATCCTTAATAAAATTTCTAGTGCAAATAAATTTCGCCAGTTATTTTATTAATGATTAAATTTAATCACCGGTGAATAAATTTGCGGAAATGGATTCTCTATTGCATTTTAATGAGAGTTAACAACTCTATTTTATTCAATAAGAATCGGGTGACAGCTTAGTTAAGACTTTTATACAATTTTCATTGAATGGAATCTTATTTTTTATGTAGTTTTTACTTAATGTAATAGTCAAAAGATAATAAAATAAGAATTATGTCACTCTCTATTAAAAAAAGTATATATACAATTAAAATTTTCTTTCTGACAAGAAAAAATATTTAAGTCTATGTCTATATCTATCTATCTATCTATATCTATCTATCTATCTATCTATCTATCTATCTATATATATATATATATATATATATATATATATATATATATATATATATATATATATATATATATATAAATTTGATTTGATTAAAATTGAATCCAATATATTCAATAATGTTTCATAATATTTCTCATCACTTAACATAAAACCATTTCGAATTTCAACATCAGATTAAAAATAGCAATAAAGTAAAAAAAAAAATAATAACATGATGTCCCCTCTAACACAATAGATTACACCAAATTACAATGTATTCAAAATTAAGAAAAAGGTTAACAATTCAAGAAAAAATTATATATATATATATATAATTATGTATATATATATATATATATATATACATATATATATATATATATATATATATATATATATATATATATATATAAAACATAATAACAAAATATAAAATAAGTGACTCATTTAATTCTCTGTATCTGATTTTTCTGGATAATCTGTAAACGAAAAAACTGGTAAAAAATTTTTACTTTTGGGAAAATTCGATAAAATCAAAAGTAAATATAACTATTAAGATTTTGTGATTTCGAGAATTTTCTTCATTTCTTATTTCGCTTAATACTCAGTCTAACCATCAAAACTGATGTAAGTCTCTTTTTTAATGATACCTTCTGTCGAGGCTTTTTATAGATAATGGGAATCATTTCCCTATAACATGTAAGAACCCCTAAAGAAGCTTCAAGAACCTATCCTCATAAACGCGTCTCCATAAAGTAAAACCACCATCTATTTCATGTTGTTTAATAGCGATAATGTCCAACTGGCTTGGTTTCGCTTCAAAAAATGCGGTCATAACGGCTAACATGCATAGTTCTCTGTCATTTAAAACTACTTTTTTTATGAAAGCATAATAACAGATTATTATATAAATGTTTCGCTAAGGGTAATTTTCTTTTAAAAAAAGCATCTGTAAGGTTTGTTTAATACTGTATTTTTAAATTTTCAAATAGTAATAAGTACCTACATTAAATGCATTTTACCAGCTATTAACGAAATATTTCCAAAATAATAAGGGGTTTATTTCATATTCTAAAATATTGATTTCCAATTTATAAATCTAAATACATTTATTATAATTAAAACGGAAAATAAACTGAAGTAACTTAAAAATAAAATTTTCATTATCAGTATAATAACAATATTTTATTTTTCAAACCATTGTTGTGACAATCAAATAACTAAAACAAAATATCTGCATACATATTAAATTTGTACAGAACTTTTTCTATTTTTAAGTAATGAATAAGGAAATATTGAATCAAATTTGCAATCATCTTTCATAATGAATTAATCTGTTAAAAAGATATGATAAGCTATAAAGATTAAAAAGTAATCTTTTGAGTATCAGATTTTTTTACACTCCATTCTTGCTGCCATGTGAAGCTCAACTTAATACTTAGATGTTATTAATGGATTCTCATGAACTCTTAATATATTTCATTAATAACATCCAGGTAGCACTTAAGTATGTTCGTAAATACATCATTCGGATAATTTAATATCAATATTGGAAAAGAAATGAGCAAATATTTTTATAGCAGCAAAGATGGTGATCGCAAAAGAGGTCTTTTATTCTCTTGTGTCAATAAATGAGAAAAAAAAAACATTCATTACATATGAAACAGAATGAATACAGGATCGAAATTTACAATAATAGTAACGAAAGTTACAAAAGAATATTGTGTTAAACTTAAGATAAAATAATTTATGTTGATTAACCATAAACCTAAAAATAATTTATGTTGGGTTAGATAAATTTTAATTAGACTAGATTAGTTAGTTGTTAAGTTTGGATTAGGTTAGATTATACACACACACACACACACACATATATATATATATAGGTTATGTTTGGCTAAGTTTAGGTTAGGTTAGGTAGGCTTAGATTAGATTTTGGTTAGATTAGGTTATGTTGCTTGGTTTAAAGTTACGTTAAACTATATATATTTATATATATATATATATATATATATATATATATATATATATATATATATATATATATATATATATATATATATATATATATATATATATATATATACAGGGTGTCCAGAAAAGGACTCCTGATTTCAAAATTAAATATCTCGAAAACAAAGATAGATAGAGAATGCAGTAAAAGGTATGTTTATTGTGAAAGCTGTAAGAATTTTATACAGCAATTTTAAATAATAGTTACAAAAGCTGCTAACAGATGGCGCTGCACAATGTACAGCTCAAATCAGCATACATAAATGAAATAATCGTTTGAAAACATTCTTTGCAAAAAATCACATCACAATGTTTTTAACGATAACCTCCTTTCAAGCTTCAATAGTTGGGCTTCGGATCACTATTTACACTTAACATTACGTATGGCGATTACAGCGCCATCTGTTTGCAACTTTTGTAACTATTATTTCAAACTGATGTATTATATTCTTACAGTTTTTACTATAAACATACCGTTTACTGCATTCCTCTATCAATCTTCGTTTTCGAGATATTTAATTTTGAAATCAGGGAGTCCTTTTCTGGACACCCTGTATATATATAACATAAAATATGATTTACGTTAAGTATAAAATAGTATCCCTAACTGTCAAAGAACTTATATAAATAAACAAATTAATATTTATTTATATTAGAGTTAACTTTCAAAGCAAATTAAATTTTAAATGTTTAAAAAAATGCGTCTATATTCTAACACAAATTTTATCAATATTTAAATTTTTCAATAAATAATGTAACCATTATGACGTGGAATAATGTGTTCTTTGTAAACATAAATAGTTGTAAAAATTTCCAAAATCATCACCTAAACTTAGATTAACAGTTATGTGAGTCACACTAAAAAAGTTCTTCCTACTTATGTGAGGTGATACTTTTTACGCAAAAAATTGGTTTGACTGTAGAATATGACCTGAATTCTATGTTTTACATCATTAACATAATTTCATTTGACTAACATTGCTCCATCTTGCATAAAAACAATATCGTGTATCATGTTTCATCATCGAAATAGGAAAGGAGAACTATTTTTGCTGCTTATAGTGTTATAGAAATTTAGCAATTGTTAAAACTAACACATTATTAATTAATGTCCATAGAAAATTTAAATTATAATTATTTTAACTAAAACACAGTTACTCTTTCATACTTTAAATACTTATGTTTCAAATTTTGACTGAATGTAATAATAATATGAATTTCAGGAATTCCTTTCATCACTTCACCTACAAAATATTATTACGTAAGTCCACTTCTGTAATTTCAGAAGTAGATCTGTTATTATTATCTAAGTTTTTATTGTTTGTTTTTGGTAGAACAATTTAAAACCTTTCATATATTCTATCAATCTCAGATACATATTTGTATGTCAATTATCTGTTGTTATTATTATTAATTAATATATTATTGTATTAATATTATTATGTTTGTATATCTATTATTAAGTTTCTATTGCTATGCGAATTTAAGTCAGTAGGGTGCATCTTTCGTTTAATCAGAGCACCACGAAGGTGAAAGTACGGTTTTGTTTTAAATTCCTCCGATTGATGGCACCACCAGAGGATCCACTCCCTCAATTTTGACATTGATCTGAAGGGGAAGGAAATTTTCTCCAGACTATATACCCATGGTAACTATTCAGGGATTAAGTTTCTATCCCAAATGAATTCATAGAACCATATTTAGGAAAATTATGCAGAATATAACGTAGCATATTTAAGTATGGAGTTCAAATACAATTTAAGATGGTAGAAATAAACATGAATTCTGTAATTAATTGTAATTAAAATGAAACCTGTAAAAAGCAGAAAACTGTTTATAAAATTAAAGTAAAATAGAGACGAAAACGAAAAATGAGCAAGAAATTGGCTTGAATTGACAATGGATAAATTTATAATGCGATGCATATTTAAAGCTTTATACATACATACATACACACTCTTTCATTATGAATCAAAGAACTCTGAGTTTTAAAAAAATCATAAATAAGTTTTAATTTGAAATTAAAGAAACTCGGCAATCTTCTGATGATTTATTTTAATCAGAGAGTTAGGAATAATTTTATGGGTTAGTTGAATATTGTTATAGTTAAACTATATTTTTCACAGATATACTTAATGCTTTTATATATATATATATATATATATATATATATATATATATATATATATATATATATATATATATATATATATATATATATATATATATATATATATATATAAGAGAGAGAGTAAGAGAGGGAATTATTATTATTATATCATCTAAGTTAAGTTAATATGTTCGTCAAAATACTTTTCATTTCATAAATATTGCTATTACACTATACATGGAGTTATTCTCAACCGATTCATTTAGTGTCTGTGCCCTTATTTATATTGACATGGTATAAGAATTAAGTCAATATATAAATATGCTTAATAATTCCTTATTTTAATCATTCTACTAAAAAGGATTATAACATTTCTGCTTGTATTTCAATATTTAAATTATATTACCTAAAATAATTTGGTTCATATCAACTACTATATTTCTTGATGAATTGCAGTAAATGAGATACAGTTTAAATTGAGTCTGATTTCAAATTTTACAACGGAAAAAATACTTTGTGAAGATTGTCTTCAGATAATTAACAAAAATAGTTTTTCAATAAAGCAATTAAAACTATTCATAGGTTTAATAATTTTGAAATGAAAATTTACCATCATTTTAATTCCTCCGATATGATTAATGATTAATTTCCAATAATACAGCTATTTTTACTAGTCTTATAATTATCTTGATGTTTTTAAAATTAAATGTCTTAATTATTATATAAACTTATGTATGTGCTATAATACAGAATTCGATGTATTACAAATCAAAATAAATGGGAAATTATATGTAAATTTTTAAATATTTTTTTAATAAAATACACGTGTTTCTTTATTCTTTCATGTAAAAATTGGATTTTAATGCTGATATTACAGCATTGGATTACTTATTGATCTAGCATTGGTTGCTAATATAGTGAATTTAGCTTGTATCTGGAATTAAGATGTTTCTTAATTTTCGAAGCCTATTTTTAATTGTAGATTTCAGTCAAATTATCTTTGAGAGAAAAATAATTGTAGAGCAACAAAGAAATTAAATTAATTTTAATCATCAAATGCAACTATTTTTTTACATTTAAATGTCTTTAAAAGGAATCCCAGGGTTTTAGTGGTAATGTTTCAAGCTTCCAAGGCACAGGTTCGATACTCGGGCTGGGCAAGATCGACACAGTCTTTCATCCCTTCATGTATCGATAAACTGAGTACCAAGCATGCTTGCGAGCTAAACACTAGGGCTTCGCGTAAGGCTGCCCACCTAATCGGGACATATGCTTTGCACCTGAGAGCTATTCGGTCAGGAAAACAGAGATGCGCACTGTAGGCCTTGTGGCCTACATGGTCTGTCGTGGCCACAGAATTTAGTTAAGAGTCTCTGATGAGATCCATTTTGACAATGTGTTTGGAAGGGAATGCTATATTTGAATAAAAATAAATTGCATTCTGTCATTGAGTACAAACGAATTAAATTTACAAATTAATAAAATTTGGATTAAATTTGGAGCAAAATAAAAAAACTTCAGTTCACAAACTGTCTTTGAATTTAATAAATGCTGTGTTGGATTTATAAAATACATTATTCATGCAAATGACTAAAATATACTTTCGTTACTTGAAAAACAAGGTAAATATACCTAATTTAATCGATAATCTTAATCAATAAATAAGTAAATCTTGATCAATAAATGTAAGCATTCATTATTGACTTTTAAAGCATAAAATTAGCAAACTATAAAAAACAGTTTGAATACTTTTAACTCTAATTAAACTTTGTATTATATAGTAAATAAGATATCTTTTGCAATGAAAAAAAATTTGCTTATTAACTACACTATTTCATTTAGTTTTTGCATTTAACTTTGTGCTTAGTCGAGTTTATAAATAAACATAGGTGTAGACAAATGACGAAAAAATAGAGTAAACTAATAAATTTATAATTTGCTTATCATACTTTATTATCAATTGGTTTCGAAATTTAATTAAAATTTAAAACTATAAATGCAGTTAAGCAAAAAAAAAACTTAGAGAACAGCAGTGGAAATGGCAGAGAATTAAATTCTAAATATAGAATTTAAAGTAAGATTTTGCAACAAATAAGTCTGACTTAAATCTTTATGCAGATTAGTTACAAAAAGAAAAAGAAACGACTAAATTATAATGTTTCCCATTTTAAATATATATATATATATATATATATATATATATATATATATATATATATATATATATATATATATATATATATATATATATACATATATATATATATATATATATATATATATAAGAAATATGTAATTAATTATTTAAATAATATATAAGAGGCTAATTTTGAAGTTCAAAACAATTTCCACAATATTTTATAAAAAAAATGCTCAACACTAATGATGGATAAACTTTAAGTAATTAGCGAATAAATTATTAATGCTGTAAAACTCCAATTATCCGAACTTTGTTTACCCGATTCGCTTTTAGAAAAATAAATTAGACTGATGAAGAGAAGGAAAATGAAAAAAAAAGGTCAATTAAAGGAAAGGATAGGTAACAGAAAGGAGAAGATGAGAATGAGATATTTCTCTTGAGGAAAAAAAGAAACATTCATTTGCAAGTTCTTGTATGTTCACGTGTTAAAGTTGAAGATATAGGAGAATGGATTATAAGTCAGAACGTAGATTTTAAATTGCAGATGATGGTGTAAATTTACTGAAAGTTTCGAAGAAAAAGTTGACCCTAATGTCCAAGATGAAGCAGACACGAGACCGTCATCTAGTCAAGCATTTACCGGCTTTGAAACTGCATTGAAGTAGAAAGAGCGTCAGTTCGAGTATAAATCTTGTGTAAATTCTACCACATGTAAATTCTACCTGTCAAGGGGATGAGCGACTTGACTGCTTGGAATTGTATGAAGGCAGTGAAACAGCTTACTCTAACCGAGATGTTCAGCAAGCAATGATCTTCATTTACAGCACTGTACATGCATATTGTATTAAAGTACTGCGCTAACAAGTACTTTATCAAATAAAAATGTTGCTTTACCATTTAATTGACTAAAAATTCAACTAATTTTCAACATATAGTAATTAAATAAAATCCCTTTTTTTTAGAAAAATCTAGTAAACCGAATTTTTTTAATATCCTATTAAGGTGCATTCTCAAATTATTTGGATGATTTGAGTTCTACTGTACTTATTAATATCTGATCAGATTATTGAATATAATTCAAAAAGGTCTCGAATTATTTTGTTTGTTATGTTTAAAATGATAAAGTTCTGAAAATGATAATTATGATATTTAAACTGATTATGATTATTTATTTTTATTAAAATATGTAATATTTCAATTATTATAAGAATTAAACTATATTTTATTTCATGAAAATAAATAAATTCATTAAAGAGTAACATAAAAGTATAAAAACTATACTAAGCACCACTGCTGAATTACAAATAAAAGTATTGCTTTTCCATTTAATTATTAAAAAATTTGTTTTAATGTGCAGTTTTGTCTCTCATAGATAGCTTTTGAAATCAGTTTTATTTCTCAATTCGATTTATATTCTGAATTTGTAAATATTTTTTATGCATAAATTCATGAAATATAGTTATATTGTGAAATACTATATTGAACTTACAAAAATCGCAAATGCGCATTCGTGCAATAAAAAGAAAATTTTGTAATTTCCACAAAGATGACAGTTAATACCTCAAAATTACAAATTAATTCAAGATTAAGTAACATTTCTAAAATTATATATTTATTGAATTCGAAGACGTCCAACTTGTCTAGTGGTCAGCATGCCTGACTGCAGATAGGGAGGTCCTAGGTTTGAATCCCGGTTCAGGCATGGACGTACTTTCTCTCTCTATCTATCCTGTCTTTGTTCTTTCCTTGCGTGAATGGGTTGTGAATGATAGCCTGTTCTCTATAAACAAGTACCTATGGCATGTGTGTACTGAGGAAGTCGGACTCTACACCTAAATATGGTTCAGTTGGAAAAGTGGAGCAGCGCACCCCATAATGCCAGCCTAGCTGGCACACGAAACAACATTGAATTCGAACATTAAATTATTACGTACAAAATTGGAAATGTGTGTAACGAAAAAAGAAATTCACAATTTGTAAAACTGTTATGAATATATTCTTATAATTTTAGTAATATTATTAAACAAAAATGAATCCTTTTTACCTAACATTTATTTCACAAACTGATTCTTTAACATATTCTCAAAATATTTCATTTTTATTGGATTTTTCTTATAAGCAAAGAGCAAAATAATAATAAACTGAAAGTTAAATTTATTATCTTACCATGAAAACATTAAGGTTTAGAATATTTAATTTAGATTTAATAAATTGTCTTGTTTGGTAATTTATTTTATAAATGCGGGTGATTTTCCATTGTTTTGTTTTTGTTTTGTAATGAAAGATACTGATGTCTTCAATAGATGAAATGTATAAAATTTAGTAGATGTTGTGAATGTCATTCAATTCTTCCTTCGAAATTGAATAATATCTCGGAATAAAAAACCTTTCAATTGTTTTCAATAGAACGCATTGAGAAAATATTTTTAAAATATAAATATTTATATATTGAAATAAGAGAGAATCTTATGAGAGAAAATATTATCTAAGGTTAAATAAACTAATTATATAATCTTATCATTAGGAAAATTAAGATCATTGATATTATACACATTGAACATGAAAAGGTAATACAATTTAGTTAATTTGTGCTTTAATGGGAAGATTTATAAATTTATAGTAATCATCTATGTTTAAATTAGAAATCTAAATTTTACTCATTAGCTAAATTTCTAAAAAAAAATTTAATGCCTCATTCACATATGAATTCTAATAAAATTTTATTACCTCTACAGTGATCTTTATTAAGGCAAAAATTAGTAATAATGTTGAATTTTCTAGTGTGAAATCATGAACTTTATTTTGTTATAAGGACAAAAAAATATGAAATTGTTTCTAAATATTCTTATCTGAACTTATTTGACAAATATATAAGATTGTACACAAATATATATTTTATAAATACAGAGAGTTAAATAAACTTTTGTGTATTTAAGTTAGTATTAAACTAAATAATTATTAATGAATATTTATATTTGATGATTTTTCCCCCAATTGTTCTTACTATTTACTCATATTTTAGATTAGATTCTCTAATAGGTGCCAATATGTAAAATGGTTTTCATGCAATTTTAGTATTCATATATTACTTTTTCTATTTTTTTGACTAATAATTGTTTTACATAAGCAATATAACCATCTTAAACGTTATTTCTGTATTTGAGAACGTTACAGGAATGTTTATAAATATTTACTAGCATTAGTTGAAACAGATATAACAACCAAAAATAATCATAACTATTCCAAATTAAAGCAAATTTTAAAACTTAAAATATGCTATTATTTTTTACACAAAATGAAAATTTTAAAAAATTATCAACAAAAATTTGTGTGATACATTATAATTATCTAAAGTAAAAAAATTACTCAGCATGAGATTGCGCTTTAAGTGTCACCAAATAAATTTTTTTTCATAATAAGAGATAATTTTTTTTAACTTACATAAAATTATTAATGTACATTCGTCATAAATTGAACTTAGTCAAAAAAGAAGAAGAAATACATTCATTTTTAATTCATTCATCTTTGTAAGATTTGTATTATTTGAAAATAGAAAATGAATGCTAGTAGACTCTTATATAAATATTATATAGAGTTGTTTCCAAATGAAAATTTCTATTTAAAAATAATATTTTTTTCTTAATGCATACATAATATAAAGTCGATCACAAGAAACGCTATCAATACTTCACTTCATATTGCGCATGCATAATATACTGAGGTCGTAGTGGCCTGGTTGGTCAGGACGTCATTCTGCAGTTCGGAAGATAGTGAGTTCGAATCTTAATTGAAGAGCCATCGTGTTCACTTGTTCAGCTAGGTCGTCGTTGCAATGTCCTTTAAGTGAAATGATACCTTTGGGGTGACAGGTTAAACCGGTGTCTTCTGTTCTCTGCTTCTAAATTAGACTAAAAACCCTGTAGCTTTCATCTAACTGGTACAGCCCAACTGTGGGTTAAGTACAGGGAAGTACGCCAAATACAGTATCTCTTTAACCATATTTGAAGAATATCTTTTCTATATTTTCAATTTTTGGATCAATAGGTTTAGATTCGATATCAGTCACTGTTTTGTTTTGGCAAATAGATAATATGAATATTTTTACATGCATATCTGTCAAGGTTGGTACCTGAAAGTTCGTAAGATTTCTTTTGTGACACTTTGGTAATACCTACTATCTTCAAAAATTCTCTTCAAAAGACAAAAATTGATACTTAAAAGGTCCTTAAGACAGCTTTTAACTATATGTGTGTCTACTACGTGATGTCAAAAAATAAGTGTACTTTCATTTCTCCAGATATGTTTTTAATTTATCGAAAACATGTTTAAAAACATATTTTTTTATAGTGACAATTTATAAAATCCTTCTAAACTGCTTGTGATTTTGTATTGAGATATGATGATTGTGTCCAGAATTTCTAAGCCTAACTCTCAACAAAAAGTTAAAATAATTGTCTAGTAAAGAAACTAATCTTTAAATGCAAAGTATAAAATCGAGGCGGTGGAATAGTTGTAATGTATGGTCCATTTTAGAGAGCTAAGCTAATAATAACGAGAAGAAAATAAATCCCTGAAAACAGAGATTAAAACAGAACTTATAGAGCAGAAGAACAAAAGCCTCTAATCCCAGCAGATGGAGCTTTGAAAGCATGCGAGCTATTTCAAAGTAGTTTACAGGATCCTCTCTATGATTTTATAGTCAACATTGATAATGTTGATTAAATACACTGACCTTTGCTGAGGAAATCAAATTTGAGTAGTTATAAATACAAATAATCTTTTTACCAATGAAACAATAGAAGGTATTTTAATGCATCTCAAACTGTAGTACGAAAATATAAATAATAATTTTACAAAATTCTATTTTTTAAACTTCTGTATTGAATACAAATATTTTTTACTCTTCATTTAAAATTATCCTTAATTCCATTTGTCGTCATTAGCGCTGCAAATATTCTTTGTTTTCCTTTATTGTCATCATAAAGAACAATATGGAATATTTATCTTTTACGTTTGAATCAATAGTTTAATCAAATTGATTAATACCAGGTTGTAAATTTAGAATATAATTATTATAATTTGTACTCTTAAAAGCTATATAATTATTAGCATATTTTCTATAAGATTATAATGCTTGCATTTTAATATTCACTCTTAATAAAAGTATGTAGAACTGTTATTTTTTAAGCGAAACTAAGAATTGTTTTGATTTAAAAAATTTAAAATAATTAATTTCAAACAAAAATAAATCAATAAAAATAACCTTCAATCCATTTTCTATTTTCAAATGATATCAAGTGTCATAGAGAAAATCTATTTGTCCATTAATTATCTAGCTACACTTACCATTTGGTGTCAATTACACAGATATTTATGATGAATTAATAATAGATGCGGGGATTCTGTGACAATATATAGATTGGGAAGCACAGCTGTATTAAAGAATCATTTAAATGATTTCCCCGAATTTCTTTTATTTCGGAATCTTTTATGATCAAAGGGTGTTACAAATTTTTAACTTCAAATCTTAGAGCCGAAAATGTATTCTTTTATTCATTGTCTTACTCGGAAAATTTAATATCAAAAGAATACTTAACATCATTCTGTATAATAAATTTGGTTGATATTGTATCATATGTTGATAATTTCATAAAAGAAACAACGAATAAAAATATATCATTCTTAACAGTTATGAATTAAAAAATAGATTTTTTAAGCGACATTTAAACAGAATAATGAATCAATAAACATTGCTAAACACTGGTGTATCCATAAACATTTCATAATTTATTACATATGAATACACATTTGTACAAGTAATTTTCAGATATATTATGATTATGTAATTTTTGAAATGTGTTCTTTTAAATGAATATTATTGAGAAAAGTTTATTGAGCAGTAAAAAGATATAAAATGCTATTATTATTTTATTCCTAATGTAATTTCTTCTAAGAAATATAATATAAAATGTTAATCAGTAAATAATTTGTAAATCAATCGTAGTTAAAAAAAAAATTTAGAAATTTTCCTCCGATTGGTAGAAAATGTTGAGAAAATCGTCAGAGCAGAAAATATGTGCAGAGAGAGAGAAACACAGAATACATTGAATATTATGATATTTTAAATTTGCAGATATAAACTTGGAAGATAATTTATTAAGTCTCGTTAGTAAAACATTCAAAATAAGACAGTTATTCTTTTAAGTTTATAAAAATATAATTTTCCTCTTCTTTTTTAGTTTTAACCTAGGGCTATTAATTGGTAATTGTTCTCATAATCATAAGTGTTACCAACCGTAAAATATTTCTTTGGTTTGAATGAGTTTTGTCAAACATTTTCAATTTTCGGTATACTGTTTATTCAGTTAATCGTATTCCAATTCTTCAAGAATTGTATTCATAGTATCTTATGCATTTCTCAATTTAATAATATAATTATTTTTTGGGGGGAATGTAACATTATTTTATTTATTTTCTATTATTATTCCCAATTTATTTCGTTAAGAAAATAAAGTTAGCCTTAAAAATATATTGGCTTCAAGAAGAATTTTAATTTGATAAATATGTAGCTATATATGTTTATTAATTCCTTTCCAATTTATTTTGTAAGTTACTATTTTTATGAGAGTATAATAAATGTTTGTTAAATACGTATGAAACTTGATTGTACTCTTTATATACATGATTGAAACTCAAAAAGATAACATGCATACAATGTTTTACTAATTAAAATACCATCAACATTTTCAGGTCAGTGATAAAATAAAATGAAAAATCAATTACATATAATTTTTTTATATAATAGCTACATGAATTAAATTTTGATTTTGGGATTTGTTACAACTTAAGACTTTCGCTTTACTGTTATATTAAACTTATTACCATTACCATCAGAATAATTTTTTATTCAATTTTGAAATTTTTGAGTACAACCTAATTTTTTGTTTTTGAAAACAAAATGATGAATATTTTAGATAATTTATACATTTTTTTACCAAATTAATTAACTAAATAAATTAATTTCCAAAAATTAAATTTAAATTCCATGTCAAGAATTATAATTTTAATCAGATATCCCTGAAAACATTGCTAAGTAATGTTCCGATTATTTCTTTTATAAAATACATTAGATGTGTGTAATAAGAAATTAAATTTTCGCATAAAACAGCAACATCCCATAAGCATGTACCACATGTGAAAATCAAGTCTCCCACAAGGCATGCTGATGAACAAATATTTTCTCATTATATTATGTAAAATTACATAAGAGATAATAAGTTCTTCTAAGTTCACAAAATGTTGCTAAAGAAAATAATACTGTAACCTTAAATTATTTTTAAAAAATTTTGATCCAGATTTTAGACTTCAAAAAGGAGGGAAATAAAAATTAGTTATTTCAGTAAATTCCAAAAAAAGTAGAAAATAACTTTTTCTGCAAAGTATATATTTAAATTAACTGAAGCCAATGGTTATTTTCAGAATCCTTAATTGTAGAGGAAGATTTTGAAAAATACATTTCCTTAAAATAAAATAATTTACTATTTTAAAGCATCAGATTAAAAAAATCGTTTATGGTAAAAAAAAAAATTAAATGTTAATTTTTTTGGATATCGGGTTCTATATTAAGTAAACGTTTTTTGAGACGCTGCCATGAAGGAAAAAGAAACTTTGTTGTAGCATCAAAATTGATGGCTTAATGTTAGGGTGAGTTTTCAGTGAAAACGGGGATGATACACAAAATAATTTTAATGCCAAATTTTCGATAAAACTAGAAAACTTCACTATTTTTTCCAGCAATATACAGAGCAATAAAAATTTACATTTGTATTCACTATACTTTGAAACACTAAAAAAATAACAATTTTTTATTGAAAAGTTGATATAAAATAGAAATATAAGAACTTTTTACAATAGTTTATGTATAGTCTACAGCACGTTGTATGAAATGTGAGC